>CAWUFW010000236.1:4916134-5159353 GCA_963921515.1 Calotriton arnoldi | reverse complement strand
GGCTGACACTGGCTACTGCTGTGGGGAGCACAAGGCCCTGCTGCCAACTGTGCACCAACAAACAGCAGGACACCACTGACTGACATCCTGAGAGACAACTTACACTCCCTGCAATGCAAGCACGTTCCATGGTGGGATATCTGGCTGGCTGGGTGGGAAGGGGGACTTGCAGCACTGACCATAGTCACCAGCACCTCCCTCACCCCCCCCCCCAACACAAACTCCACAGTACCCACCTGGTAGAATGCAATGCCCTCCATCCTAACACAAGATCCCACAAAGCACCACCACCCTGGCTTATGTTGTGTGAAGCACAGGGACACTCTTGGGACTCTTAGCCAAACAACTGCCAGGACAACACTCCCAGCCATCCTGTCAGCACAGCCAGCCCACCCCACAGGGAAGCAGAGTCAAAAGGAAGGAAGCATGGGCATGCTGGGAAGGGGGTGGAGGCAATAGCATGATGGGAGTCGTAGTCACAGACATTGCTCAGCCTCACAACTGGCCCATCAACACCACCCTGAACCATGCTCACATCACAGGGAGTGGAGAAGGACTCACAAGATGGCTGACACTGGCTACTGCTGTGGGGAGCACAAGGCCCTGCTGCCAACTGTGCACCAACAAACAGCAGGACACCACTGACTGACATCCTGAGAGACAACTTACACTCCCTGCAATGCAAGCACGTTCCATGGTGGGATATCTGGCTGGCTGGGTGGGAAGGGGGACTTGCAGCACTGACCATAGTCACCAGCACCTCCCCTCACCCCCCCCCCAACACAAACTCCACAGTACCCACCTGGTAGAATGCAATGCCCTCCATCCTAACACAAGATCCCACAAAGCACCACCACCCTGGCTTATGTTGTGTGAAGCACAGGGACACTCTTGGGACTCTTAGCCAAACAACTGCCAGGACAACACTCCCAGCCATCCTGTCAGCACAGCCAGCCCACCCCACAGGGAAGCAGAGTCAAAGGAAGGAAGCATGGGCATGCTGGGAAGGGGGTGGAGGCAATAGCATGATGGGAGTCGTAGTCACAGACATTGCTCAGCCTCACAACTGGCCCATCAACACCACCCTGAACCATGCTCACATCACAGGGAGTGGAGAAGGACTCACAAGATGGCTGACACTGGCTACTGCTGTGGGGAGCACAAGGCCCTGCTGCCAACTGTGCACCAACAAACAGCAGGACACCACTGACTGACATCCTGAGAGACAACTTACACTCCCTGCAATGCAAGCACGTTCCATGGTGGGATATCTGGCTGGCTGGGTGGGAAGGGGGACTTGCAGCACTGACCATAGTCACCAGCACCTCCCCTCACCCCCCCCCCCAACACAAACTCCACAGTACCCACCTGGTAGAATGCAATGCCCTCCATCCTAACACAAGATCCCACAAAGCACCACCACCCTGGCTTATGTTGTGTGAAGCACAGGGACACTCTTGGGACTCTTAGCCAAACAACTGCCAGGACAACACTCCCAGCCATCCTGTCAGCACAGCCAGCCCACCCCACAGGGAAGCAGAGTCAAAAGGAAGGAAGCATGGGCATGCTGGGAAGGGGGTGGAGGCAATAGCATGATGGGAGTCGTAGTCACAGACATTGCTCAGCCTCACAACTGGCCCATCAACACCACCCTGAACCATGCTCACATCACAGGGAGTGGAGAAGGACTCACAAGATGGCTGACACTGGCTACTGCTGTGGGGAGCACAAGGCCCTGCTGCCAACTGTGCACCAACAAACAGCAGGACACCACTGACTGACATCCTGAGAGACAACTTACACTCCCTGCAATGCAAGCACGTTCCATGGTGGGATAACTGACTGGGTGGGTGGGTGGGTGGGAAGGAGGTCTGGCTGTCAACCAAACACAATCAATGCAGACCATGTTCACACCCCAGAGAATACATAGAAATGCCCAAATAATGCAGGACAATGTGCCACACCAATATCAACCCCTGACTGTGACGACTTAGGACAATACAATGTACAGGCCCGCACCCCGAGGCACAGTCACAACTGTCAGGTGTGTCAACCACTGATGCCTGCAGAAACATGACATACATTGTTTGTGTCTCCCAAAAACAGGTGATGATAGGGACACAGCAGCAGACGCTGAGGAGTCCCAGTCCCAGGCTCAAGAGGATGCCGAGCTCACTGGCGTCGTACAGCCTCTGTCCTCCTCGGACGATGAAGAACAACCTGGCACATCCGGTGCAAGTCAACATGCTGCACCAGCAGGACCACCAGCTGCAGCACCAGCAGGTCCACCAGCTGCACCCCCTGCACCCACCCCTCCAACGACTGTCACCACAAATACCATCCCTGCCGACATGGACAGAATAAGGAACAACACCAGCGCAGTGACCCTGGACCAACCTGGGGCCATGGACACCACCACCACCACCAACCCCCAAGGTGGACCAGGGTTATCTGTGCGTGCAACTGCACACACTGCACATGTCAGCAGGGGTGGTGGGAGGGGTGGGAGACAGAGGTCGCTGCTTGCAGACGTTGCTGGTGTGCATGAAGACCCACAACTGGTACGCATAGCTGATGCGTACCAGTCCAGCACCGGAGAGCTCAGCCAGGTAGTGGGGCTCCTCAGAGACATCAAACAGCAGCAGGCTGCCCATCATGCCCGCTTGGACTCCCACATGTCCCAAGTGGAGTCACACATGTCACGTGTGGACTCCCACATGTCACGTGTGGACTCCCACATGACCCGCGTGGAGTCCAAGTGGGATGTACTACATGAGATGACGGCGGTGCACAGGGACATTTTACAATGCCTCCGCCAGATGAACAGCAACCAGTCCACACCTCCCTGTGTGCCAACAACATCTGGTACCGAACAAACTGCAACTGCCACAGGGAGGGAGGAGGACTCTGGCGGAGAGTCCCCTGCACCGCAGCAGCCTGCACTTGAGGGCCCCCCCCAAGAAGAGGGGTCGTCCGAGGAGGGGAAAGTGAGAGGCTGATGGCCAAGCGCAACTCCCAGGAAGCCTGAACCTGTTCTGGATTTTCGCCTTTGTGCACAGACTGTTCACCCTGTTGATGGCAACACTACTCCCACACATTGCATGGGGAGTACAAGTTGGAACAATGTGTCAGACAACTGTGGCCCCGATACTGGGGATCCTGTCTACCTGGACTTTCTATTCATCTAGGAACTTGGGATTGCAAGATTCATGTACAGCACAATCCATCCTATGCACTATTATCACAATAAACACACTAATACACCATACTTGCCTCTGTCGTGATTCCAACGTGGGTGCTGTTATGGGGATGATGAACTGCAAAATTACACAGTGTATGCGAACTGCAACAGCAAGGACAACACAGGCATGTGAGTACAGGCAACGTGACACATATGAGGGAGACACACCACCAGGGCTACACAACACATACACACCTAGGCCATCTGACTCATTGCCTACACTGATGTTGCCAGGGAAGACGGTGCAATGCACAGACACCACACCCATTCCCAGTTGTAGTCAAGTAGCCCACAGGTGCAGTAAGCAAATGGCAGTCAAATGTGTGACCACAGACAACGCACATCACTAAGTGAAGCACAGGTTTATTACACAGTAGCAACATGCCGTAACCACTACAGATGCAAGGTAACCCCACCTGGTAGCGGGCACACAGTCAACAACTGTAGACAGAAGGAAGTCCATGGGTGTGGCGCACATCACCTGTAGGGACACAACAGCTACCAGCCTGGATGTGCAATCACGTCGTCGGTGGACACAGTTGACCAAACGAATCTGAAAGTACCCTGTGAAGGACAGAAATGACACACAGTCAAAAGCAATGCAGTACAGGACAGAACAGCAAAACTCATGCACAATACATGTTACAAGATACCCACCCAGAACCAAGTTAGCATGTCAACACTGTTGGGGAGTACAGCCCACCTGTCACCACACATCGCAACACACATCCTGTCAAGTAGCCCATGGACACACTCCAACAGCACCAGAGCACCACCCACACATCATGCCAACTCACATCATTCACATGACACCTCAGGATACTCACATTCAGCTAAAGAAGTTGGTGATGAGCTGTGTGCGGACATCACCATCACCATCATCATCATCATCGTCACTGGCATCGTGGTCCAGGCCAGGATCCTCCACAGGTGGCGGATGTTGGTCATCGTCATCCTGGATGAGAGGCAACTCCTTCCGCACTGCCAGGTTGTGGAGCATGCAGCAGACGATGATAATCTTGCACACTTTCGCAGGGGCATATGGGAGGGACCCTCCGGTCTTGTCCAGGCAGCGGAAGCGGCTCTTCAGGAGACCAAAGGTCCGCTCAATCACTCTCCTGGTCCGACCATGTGCCTCATTGTAGCGCATCTGGGCAGGTGTCACAGGGTTCCTGAGGGGTGTCAGCAACCACGGCATGTTGGGGTATCCCGAGTCACCTACGGACAGACAAGTGCACATCAGCTGACTTGGAAAAGTGGGCGGAATACTACAGATCAGATCACACACAATGGCACAAAGTCAGTACACACCGACAAGCCAGGCACGCTGGTTCTGCATCTGTGCCATCAACCTGGGGATGCGACTACTCCTCATCACAAAGGCATCGTGTGCTGAACCAGGGAAACGGGCACACACGTGTGTGATGGTCATGTCTGCAAGACACACCACCAGTGCATTGACCGAGTGGTAGTGCTTGCGGTTCCTGTAGGCCTGCTCCTGGGCCTGTGGTGGTACCAAAGCCACATGTGTCCCATCAATGGAGCCAATTACATGCGGCATCCTCCCCAGGGCATAAAAGTCACTCTTCACGTCAGTGAGTCGTCGCAGTCTAGGGAAATAGATGTACCGGTTCAGGAAGAGCAACATTGCCGCCAAAACATCGCGGAGCACACGGCTGAACATGGTCTGTGACATCCCACCAGCAGACGCCACAGTATGTTGGAAGGTACCGGTGGCAAAGAAGTGTAGGGCTGCCATCACCTTCACCTTTGGGGTCAGCGCTGTAGGATACGGCCGGCCAGGCTGCAAATGTGGGGACAACTGCACTGCCAAATCCTCAATCAGCTGCCTGGTGAAGCGGTACCGTCGGATGCTGTCCCGTTCCACCATCGTTGCCAGGTCTGGGAATGGCCGATGGACAGCAGGAGCCCTGCAGTGCAGAGGAGAAGTAAGCAAGATCGTCAGTCACCCCACATATGCGGCATTGAACACACTCAAGATCCCAACATACATCATCATGAGGCACAACTACATGAAGTGTGCAGTACCGGAACGACATTTATGGTACATACATGGCCAACATCTGTCAACACGGTCCTACAGGTGGCATCAATTTGTCCCAGGTTGGCCCATTGGATATCATGATGCTGTGTCACAGTCACCCCCCAGTGACATGTGAGGACAGATGTGCCCCAGGCACCACAGCTCAACGACAGGCACATTCCCAGGGACCCTGTAATGCCACATGGACACTGGCATCACCTGGAGTATCATGTGTACACCACAACAAAACAAACATGACCCCCACAGGTAGTGGCCACACTTGCCATGGCAGGAGAGCCATGGACGTCTGTGACACACACGCACAACATCAGAGTCCATGCACACACAACGTGGATGTGGAGACTGTCTCCCATTGTGCACATGAAATCAGAGACATTGTAAACACTACATGCACAAAGACTGTGGAGGGCCATCACTATTGTGCCACTGGGACACCCTGGCTCAAACATACCGTCCCACATGGGACTCACGGGGTATGTGACATGACATACACAAACACCACTGTGAAATGTGACCATGGCACATGCACAGATATGAACAGTTGCACATCACAGTGGTCACGTACACGTAACACCCATGATCCTGTCCCCATGAACACGTGCACAGCCTGGGGGTGGCTGCCCACAGGTGACACCCACAGGACAACATGTACACCAACATACACACAATAGGAAATGCAGCCTTACATGCCTTATGATAAGGTTTGGACAGGCTGTCGTGATGTAGGTGTGCCCCTCACTCCCTGGGAGCTATCTGTGGCTGGCATATGTCCATCTGAGACAGGCATGCTGACATATGCCAGTCACATGTACAGTGATGCGTTGTACTGCAATGGACCGATCGGTGCCTCCGGCCGGCCCATTGCATTCAATGTGTGCGGGTACGCGTTGTACCCCTGTGCGCGTTGAACAGCAATGGACCGATCGGTGCCTCCGGCCGGCCCATTGCATTCAATGTGTGCGGGTACGCGTTGTACCCCTGTGCGCGTTGTACTGCAATGGACCGATCGGTGCCTCCGGCCGGCCCATTGCATTCAATGTGTGCGGGTACGCGTCGTACCCCTGTGCGCGTTGAACCGCAATGGACCGATCGGTGCCTCCGGCCGGCCCATTGCTTTCAATGTGTGCGGGTACGCGTTGTACCCCTGTGCGCGTTGAACAGCAATGGACCGATCGGTGCCTCCGGCCGGCCCATTGCATTCAATGTGTGCGGGTACGCGTTGTACCCCTGTGCGCGTTGTACTGCAATGGACCGATCGGTGCCTCCGGCCGGCCCATTGCATTCAATGTGTGCGGGTACGCGTTGTACCCCTGTGCGCGTTGAACAGCAATGGACCGATCGGTGCCTCCGGCCGGCCCATTGCATTCAATGTGTGCGGGTACGCGTTGTACCCCTGTGCGCGTTGAACAGCAATGGACCGATCGGTGCGCACCCATTGACAATGGGCTTGCCTGGCAACGGACGCGTTTTCGAATATTCGAACGAGTCGGTTGCTGGAAAATCAGTTGGTCACCCACAACAATGTTGCAAAATCATGTATGTCATGAAGTTGAAGATTTGAAGGATGCTGTGGGCGTGTTTTGGTGCTGCTATTCCATGGATTGGCCAGATTCAGAAGATGCAAACGACTTGGACCTATCACTTTGGACACAAGGGACAGTATCTGCCTCTCCAGCACATATATATTGCTGCATGTTCCCCTGAGAGCCCACTTGCCTGCACTACATGCTCCAGGACGACATCTGCCACTGCACTGCTGCTGTCTCTGCCCCTCTGGACCCTGCAATGGCACGTACTGTGGAGAGAGCCCCAGCCTTCAGCCTTGAAGAGAACCAGGCCCTGCTGGACAGCCTACTTCCACAGTACAGCAAGCTGTATGGGACACCAGGGGAGCAGGTGAGTGTTCTGTGCACTGCCTTTCTGAATGTGCATTTTGTCTGACTAGCAAGGCTGAGAGTCAGCACACCACTGGCTAGCAGGCTCACTGAGTAGTTGTCACCCCCCATAGTGTGTAGTGACTTGCACTGGACAGGTATGGTGCAGTGACAGTGCTTCTGAACAGGGTTTTACTCCCCATGCTATGATACCATGTAGTGACTTCTGGAAAACTGTCCATGGGCAGCCGTGCACTGCCTGGGTACACCATGTGCCCCTGTGATTGCGACATGTATATGCAACTGTGTCATGCACGGATATGTTGCATGTGTAGTAATGTCCTTATCACTTTGTCATCCTGACAGGCTTCTGCCCATCGGAAGCATGAGATCTGGAAGGACATCGTCCGGGCTGTCCGGTCCGTGGGGGTCTACAAGCGCCGGATCCGCAACTGCCAAAAGAGGTGGCAGGACCTTCGGGGCTGGACCCGGAGGATTGCACGGGTCCAGCTGAAGCTGTCGCCTCCTCGCAGGAGGGGCGGAACACGGACCCTGACCCCCCACATGCTCAGGATCCTGGCGGTGGTCTTTCCAGACCTGGATGGGCAGCTGAAGGCCAGAGAGCAGCAAGGAGGGGTGAGTCAAAGACTGCACTGTGTACTCTGTCTAACATGTTATGTGCCCTCCTCGGGCCAGGTTGAACTGCCACAGTACAGCAGTCATGTTGTCCAGGAGCCATGTCCCTCTATTGTGCACTGCCCACTCCTCATCTGATACCCAGGTGTGGCCCTTACATGCAGGGAATTCTGTCACTTAGGACTGTGTCCTTGCAGTTTGCTTGACTCAAGGTGGGAGACAGCATCTGTTTCCCTGACTCTGTGGTGGGCATCATGGGTGGGTCCATTGCTTACACAATGCCTGTATTCTGACATGTATTCAGCGTGTTACTTTGATCTGTGGTCCAATTGCTGAGCTGATCCACCACATGTGGCTGGGGTACCTGGCACACACCCATGCTGCGGGTGGGAACAATGTTTGGGCCCCAGGAGTATGTATATGACGTGTGTCACACATACTTAGCCAGCTGCCTACAGTCCAGGGCTCATCCCTCATTCATGTGGGGCTGGACAGTCATGCCTACTCCAGGCCATACAATACACTCTGTACTCCCACTCCCGTGTATCAGAGGACACATTGTGCACAGTGATTTGCCCCTCAGGTGTCTGCCTCTGTGTCAGTGTGCTGTGGATTAGTCGCCAGGACTGCTGTGGAGTTTCTTGGTAGGGGCTCAGCATGCCACTGGAGATGTGACCATAGGAGACGATACTTGTGTGACACATAGGTGTCTGATCAGCTGCCCATGCAGACTGGGGCATGTAAATGTGAAGTTCAGGCAGCTGTTCCCCATGCACAGCAGAGTGTGAGGGGCTCAGGTTCAGAGGGTAGTGTCACAGGTCTCCCATATGTCCAATAGGTATGACCTGGACAGATGAGGGTTAAGAGGATGTGTTGTGGGGGGATGTACATGTGCACTTGTGCAGCTCCAGGACTTGCATTCCCCATGACCTACTATTGTGACACAGTGCAGAGTGTTGTTGTCTGGCTGCAAAGTCATACATCACTGAGACAGTGATGTATGACTTTGCAGTCATGCCTCCGCCATGGCATGTGTCTACTGATTGGTGATCCTGCAGGGGAGTGACATGTGCTACATGCACACCATAGTGGCGCTGGCTATCAGGACATGGGTGCATCATGGTGTCTGTCGCTGGTATGCATCACATGCATTTCCTATTTGACTCTGGGCATCCCTTACATCCGTAAACCTGTACTGACTCAGTGGCAAGAGCTGTGATGTGTCCACACCGTGTTCTCTGCACTGTCCAACTACTGTGTACTTGGTGCATGTGTCAACACTGGGGTGTTGCAATCCAACAGACACCAGACAGATGGGTGCAAGGCCATGTGGGATGTGAGTGCCATGCTTGGCATCAGACTGACAATTGACTTCTCCTGTTCAATTAGTGCACTTTTAGCAATGTACAACTAATGATGCCAGGGCTTGCTCTGTGATGTGCTGTGCTCACAGTGGTGTGTGCGTTATGTGCAGGTGACTGATGTCTGTCTGTTTCCCCATTGTTTGCAGATACATCCACGGCCACGGAAGGGGACAGCTCCACGGACCAGGAGGAGCCGGAGAGCCAGACTGGGTCAGCAGCCGAGGAGTGGTCGGAGGGACCCAGTGGCACGGAGGGCGAGGGGAGCCACACCGAGGAGTCCTCAGCAGCATCCACCTCAGCTGAGGACCAGAGCAACTCGGAGGATGACTCCCTTGTGGAGGCGGGTGTCAGCAGCCACCACACCCCAGCTAGTGTTGCTGTCCCCGCCACCACCAGCACCACCACCGCCCTCCCATCGGCTCCCATTCCCCAGGTCCGTGGAGGCTCCCATGTCCGGGAGCGTGTCTCCTTTGGGCCAGGCACCGCACCCCCTGCCCCTGTGTCCCCTGCTGCCCTGAGTGAGGAGTCTGTGTACCTCCTTCGCCAGCTCCATGTAGGGCAGACAGCCATGCTGAGTGTCCTCCATGCGCACACCGCGCTGTTGACTCAGCTGGTGTCGTTCATGGAGGGCATCTCATCGGGCATGTCTGACCTACAGAGGGGCAATAGGTCCATGGACTCCTCCCTGACGGCAGCAGTGTCCCTCCTCAAACGGTCCCTCACCCCTCCTGCCTCTGCTCCATCCACACTCCCCAGCACCTTACCCATCCCAGGCACACACACACTGGCACACACCAGCACACACACATCCAGCACACTGACACACACGCCAATGACAAAACGCACACGCAAGCACATTCAGGGGACTGAAGCCAGACTCACAGGGGATGGGGCCCTGGAACACACACACGCATCCACATGCACTGCGCAGTCCTCAGTTCCCTCTCCCTCCAAAGCACCCTCCCTTGCCTCACCTGCAACCCCAAAGTCACAGCAGCTCTTCCTCTGTGACCTCGGCCTCTTCCCCACCGATGAAGCTGCTCCAGCATCCCGGGGGAAGAGGAAGCCCACCCACACGGAGCAGAGTGCCCCTCGCCCCCGGACACCCTCCCCCAGGCGCAGACGGACTGAGGCCCCCACCCGCAAGTCCCCCCGGAGTGCTAAGAGCAAGACCCCGCCACCGCCCTGCAGCTCAGGCACAAGGTCTCCGTCCTCCATCCCTCAGGCCCCCACTGCACAGGTGCCCCCACCACACCCTGCCCCAGGTTCCCCCACCCACAGATATACCATCCCCAAGATGCTCCGGCCTTCTCCCCCTGCCACTTGCTCTCCCAGCACCACACCCCCGCTGCGCTTGTCTGTGCCACTGATGTGGTGAGGGTGTCCCCCCTCTGTCCAACCCACCTTGCCTGTTCCCCATTCTCCTCCCCTGGAGGTAGGCACTGCAGTGGAGTCCACTACCGCCCTGTCTGACTTGGGCACTGCAGTGGCGGACCTGTCCACCCCATCTGCAGGGTCCACTGCAGTTGTGCCGGCACCCACGACATCTGTGTCATGCCCCCCAGTTGTGCCGGCACACACCATGTCAGACACCTCCACTGCAGTTGTCAGTGGCTCTCCAGCACCCACCACCCCTTCCCTGACTCCCCCTGGTGAGCCCTGATCCTGTCCCTGCGGTGCCTGGCCTGCCCCCCGGTTGCCCCTCCTAGTGGATTGTCCCTGGTATTGTGCAGGCATGCGTAGGGTGACATCTGCCAGTGTCACCCTGTTTGAACTTTGACAATGGACTGGCCATTGGCCTTTGCTCTTTTTCAGGACTTCGTTTGGCCTCAACACATATGCTGAATAAAGCAACTTTCTTTTCTCTAGTGCTCATGCTTCAGATGTACATGTTGTTGGTGCAGCTAACCATGCCCTTGCTGCAGTGATGGTGATATCTGGTCTCATGATTATGAAGTGTTACTGTGCAGGAACCCATGTGGTCCAGGGGGAATGTGTCCTATCATGTGGTGTATCCATGTCATCAATAGCAGCATCTGAGGGTGTCATGTGTTCAGTATTTGGCAATGGGTTTCCTACTTACATTGGCAATTTCATATCTGTGGCTTCCACCCCTGCACATCTGTTGTGCCTGCCATCGTTGCATTTGTCTACTTCCCTGACCGTGTTGCCATCTCCAGTGGACATGCAGGTTTGGGCATCAATGGGGAGGGACTCATCCGTGTAGTCAGTGCAACATTGCCATACAAGTGTGTTGGATCTGTGCTGATGATTCCGTTGGCACATCCATGACCAGGCTGATGTGATGGGAGCCCTCATTTGGTGCTAATTGTTGATTGTGTGACCAAGTGCTCAGCTGACATGATGGGGCCCTACTGAGGCAACATATGGCACAGCTTTCCTCACACAGGAGTGGAGTCCCCTCATGGCAGTGTGTACACGTGTGACATTGCCTGCGCCCAAGGTGTGTGTTGTATGTGCATGTCTGTGTGTTCACTTCCATTCATCTGCGCATGCTGTGATCCCTAGTGTTGTACCTGTTTGTGATGCTTGCTGACTTGAGCTATGTTCCCCCAAAGTCTTCTCCCTGTGTTCTCTGTGATGTGGGTGCATGGCACATTACTGGTCATCAGGGTGTCACCCATAGGTGTGTTTGCTGTCAGGGCAGAGTTTGTGTGCTGACGCAGATGGGTCACAGTCAGGTTTCCCTTTGGCACTTGTTGTTTGCCCCTGTCATGTGATTTCCAGTTTGTGTTATCTTTCAGTGATTGTGACACGTTGTGTGTGTGACTGCTGGCACTCCTTAGGGTCCGGGCTGCAATGTTGGTTGTTGTCTATGTGTGTTCTTTGTGGGTGACCTTGGCTTCTTCATTGGTGTGTGACTGTGGCTGGGATCCCATTGGTCGGTGTGGTATTGCCGTCATGTCCATGTACAGCGTAGTGTGCAGTGTGTCAGACATTCAGGAGTCTTGTTGAGTGTCCATGTGTGATGTGTTTCTACACCTTGGTTCCCACCCACCACCCTGGAATAGTAATGGGTGCATGTGCAATGTCACCAGTGCATGTGTACTTCACTGCTGCACATTGTTGGAGGTCGAGGGTGTGGTCTTGAGTGTGTGCAGATGAGAGTTGTTGCCCGGCTAGTCCCCTGCCTCCATGTTGGCCTTGGCTTACTGGCCATGCTGATTGATTTGTGCTTGTGTAGGTGTGATGGTAGTTAGTTGCTCAGGACACCTGACTGTGGTTCACAGTGTGAACGACATTTAGCTTTGTCATCACAGTGGTATTTTTCTTCAGCCCAGGGTCACCACATTGTGGGGGCCCTGGGGGTGGTGCTGTGGTGTGTCTGTGACTTGCTGTGTCAGTTGTTGTTCCTACGTGCCTGTGTGACATGTGTGTTTTGTGCTCCCTCTCACCTGTCAATGCCTGCTTGCCCACATAGGGGATTTGGATCCATGAGTTACCTTAGTGTGGCAGTGTATGCACATCTGTATGATTGGTATTCAGCTCTCCTCATGTGTTGTGTTGTTGCCTGGGGACACTGGCACCCCCACCCCTCACCTGCTGTGTATGATGACAGTGTTGGTCTGCCTGTTTGTGTTTGTGCATCTGCACCACTGCATTGGCATATCTTGGGTGTGCCATTGGCTGTATGTTGTTTGGTGTGTTTCCCCTGCTGTCCCTGGGACTCCTAGGTCATCGGTCAGCACAGTGATCATGGTTTGTGTGTCCCATTGCTGCCATGGTATGGTATCTGTTCACCTCACATCTGCTGTCTCCACAGGGTATCTGCATTTGTGTGCCCATTGGTGCAAATATGTGGTTCTGCATTCTGATGGTCACTTCTGTCATTGTGTCATTGATGAATGTTGACGGTCTCAGCCCCCATGGGTGTTGTTTGTCTGCACATGGCCAAAGGAATGTTTCATTTGCACTGCAGTATTTGGCTCCCCCAATTTATGTTGCAATGGGACACATACACTACTTTGCCACAGATGAGTTTTTGGTTCTGTGACCAGGAATGATCCATGCAGTTTGGCAGTTGCAGCTCTTTCTTTGTCAACAATTACCTTTTGGTCACTGTGATGATGAGGGTGTAGACCCCATTGCCACAATGGTCAAAATGTGCTTCAGCTATGGACCCCACACTTACCTTTTGGTCACTGTGATGATGGGGGTTTAGACCCCATTGCCACAATGGTCAAAATGTGCTTCAGCTATGGACCCCACACTTGCCTTTTGGTCACTGTGATGATGGGGGTTTAGACCCCATTGCCCAATGGTCAAAATGTGCTTCAGCTATGGACCCCACACTTGCCTTTTGGTCACTGTGATGATGGAGGTTTAGACCCCATTGCCACAATGGTCAAAATGTGCTTCAGCTATGGACCCCACACTTGCCTTTTGGTCACTGTGATGATGGGGGTTTAGACCCCATTGCCCAATGGTCAAAATGTGCTTCAGCTATGGACCCCACACTTGCCTTTTGGTCACTGTGATGATGGAGGTTTAGACCCCATTGCCACAATGGTCAAAATGTGCTTCAGCTATGGACCCCACACTTGCCTTTTGGTCACTGTGATGATGGGGGTTTAGACCCCATTGCCCAATGGTCAAAATGTGCTTCAGCTATGGACCCCACACTTGCCTTTTGGTCACTGTGATGATGGAGGTTTAGACCCCATTGCCACAATGGTCAAAATGTGCTTCAGCTATGGACCCCACACTTGCCTTTTGGTCACTGTGATGATGGGGGTTTAGGCCCCATTGCCACAATGGTCATGGGCTGCTTGCATTGTGGGTGCCACACACATATATGTGTGGCACATGTGCTAGGGGGTCACATTGTATGTTCAATGTCATGTTCGGTGTTGTAGGCATTTGACACAGCCTGCTCACACGCTTGTCATGGTGGTGGGGGATGTCTTAATCTTGCATTCCCTAGGTTGTGGTGTGCTTGTTGTGTCATGCATTGTCCATCCTATGAGTGGGGGTGGTAGTAGTGGTAGGCATCCAGCCCCCTGGCTAAGGGTGGTAGTAGTGGTGGGCATCCTGCCCCCCTGGGTGAGGGTGGTAGTAGTGGTAGGCATCCTGCCCCCTGGCTAAGGGTGGTAGTAGTGGTGGGCATCCTGCCCCCCTGGGTGAGGGTGGTAGTAGTGGTAGGCATCCTGCCCCCCTGGCTAAGGGTGGTAGTAGTGGTAGGCATCCAGCCCCCTGGCTAAGGGTGGTAGTAGTGGTGGGCATCCTGCCCCCTGGCTAAGGGTGGTAGTAGTGGTGGGCATCCTGCCCCCCTGGGTGAGGGTGGTAGTAGTGGTGGGCATCCTGCCCCCTGGCTAAGGGTGGTAGTAGAGGTAGGCATCCTGCCCCCCTGGCTAAGGGTGGTAGTAGTGGTGGGCATCCTGCCCCCCGGGCTAAGGGTGGGAGTAGTGGTGGGCATCCTGCCCCCCTGGGTGAGGGTGGTAGTAGTGGTGGGCATCCTGCCCCCCTGGGTGAGGGTGGTAGTAGTGGTAGGCATCCTGCCCCCTGGCTAAGGGTGGTAGTAGTGGTGGGCATCCTGCCCCCCTGGGTGAGGGTGGTAGTAGTGGTAGGCATCCTGCCCCCCTGGGTGTGGGTGGTAGTAGTGGTAGGCATCCTGCCCCCCTGGCTAAGGGTGGTAGTAGTGGTGGGCATCCTGCCCCCCTGGGTGAGGGTGGTAGTAGTGGTAGGCATCCTGCCCCCTGGCTAAGGGTGGTAGTAGTGGTAGGCATCCAGCCCCCCTGGCTAAGGGTGGTAGTAGTGGTAGGCATCCTGCCCCCCTGGGTGAGGGTGGTAGTAGTGGTAGGCATCCTGCCCCCCTGGGTGAGGGTGGTAGTAGTGGTGGGCATCCTGCCCCCCTGGCTAAGGGTGGTAGTAGTGGTGGGCATCCTGCCCCCCTGGCTAAGGGTGGTAGTAGTGGTAGGCATCCTGCCCCCCTGGGTGAGGGTGGTAGTAGTGGTGGGCATCCTGCCCCCTGGCTAAGGGTGGTAGTAGTGGTGGGCATCCTGCCCCCCTGGGTGAGGGTGGTAGTAGTGGTGGGCATCCTGCCCCCCTGGGTGAGGGTGGTAGTAGTGGTGGGCATCCAGCCCCCCTGGGTTGGGGTGGTGGCACGCATTCAGGCCCCTGTGTGCATATGTGGCATTGGTGATGGGCATCCCGCCCCTATGGTGCTGCTGGTGTAAGTATATTCAGATTCCCAGTGTATGTGTGTGATGTGTCGTGTACGTGTTGTATGTGTTTTGTGGTTGGTGTCTGACTTACCTTCTGCGCCGTACGCGTCCGTGCCTGTTCCGGTAGTAGATGTAGAATATTGGTATGATCGGGACGAAGGGATTCATGGTTGGTTCGTGTCGTTCGTCCTTCTCGTTGCTTCGCGTCGTCCTCGTCGCTTGGCTTCGTCCTCGTCGCTTCGCTTCGTCCTCGTCGCTTCGCGTCGTCCTCGTCTGTGCTGTGTTCGTCTCGTAGCCGTGGATCGTGTTGTGGCGCGATTCGGAGCTTATGTGCGCCTCTCCCGGATGCTTTGACGTGCCGTGCGTAGCGACGGGTTCGGCGCGTACGGAAAGCGCATCGTACTTGTCCGGCCGGACGGGGCTGCATTTTCCCTTCCGTGCGACTCGATTCGGCGTTTCCGGATTCGCCTCGGTCGGAGAACAGGACCTGGTTTGGGTGAGTACGGCTCGGCCGGGATTTTTGCTGTTGTGCGCATCGTACTTGCTCGTTCGGTGTGCTGTACGGATCGGTCGGGAAACTGGCTTTCGCATGGCTTTTTTCCCGACCGAATAGTATTGGGTGCGCCTCCGACCGAGATCGGAATCGGCCCCCAAGTGTATTTATAAAGCGCACGTTCACCCAGAAGGGTATCTTGACATTAAATAACAGATGTTTATCGTTATCCAACTCAATGGTACTTATTTTATCGACCTCAGAAGGATGAATGGCTGAGTTGAGACCACCGGGATTTGAATCTGTGACCACAAGGTCGAACACAGGTCCCTAAAGTGAACATTAGTCCACTAAACCACCAGGTCCGGCCTTAACATATTTGTGGTAACCCAGAAAGGCAGCATTTTCTTTTTAAATAAAAGCTCAGGCTTGCCCTGTTGGGTCGGGGCTGACAGCACAGCTGTAAAACAGTGTTTGCTTACAATATACTTTGAGAGTGCTTTTGGTCCGCCCAATTCAACCATTAGATCTTTGTTGACTGGCCTCTCTGTCACTCTGGCATTCAGGGATGGACTGGCCGTAGCGGGCACCGGGCATTTCCCCGGTGGGCCAGAGGGGTGGGGGGTGGTTTTGTGCCCGTTGGGGCCGGGTTTTGTCACTGGGGGCTGGTTTTGCAGCAGTGTTGCAATATGGGTCTCCTGTAACAAAAGCGGGAGCGGTGCTCCTTACTATAACCCCCCACCCTGGCCCGGTCGAGCAGCAATCTGCGAGGGCTGGTTGCTGTTCCCAGTCGGCCCTGCTGGCATTTCCCTGGTAGGCTGCAAGCTAGATAGCTGCTTTCAGAGCCTGATGGACGGCTATGACCCAACCATGTCCTATGGAGTGCTTTAAATGGGCAGGTACTGTCCGGTACTGAGTGCCTGCACTTCTAAGCACTGCTGCAATACATTTAATGGGAGACTCCTGGCACTTCTCAGCACTGCTACAATACATTTAATGGGAGAGTACCTGCACATCTCAGCACTGCTGCAGTATGTTTAATGGGAGAGTGCCTGCACTTCTCAGCACTGCTACAATACATTTAATGGAAGAGTGCCTGCACTTCTCAGCACTGCTACAATACATTTAATGGAAGAGTGCCTGCACTTCACAGCACTGCTGCAATAAATTTAAAGGGAGAGTACCTCCACATTTCAGCACTGCTGCAATACGTTTAATGGGAGAGTACCTGCACTTCTCAGCACTGCTGCAATACATTTAATGGGAGAGTACCTGCACTTCTCAGCACTGCTACAATACATTTAATGGAAGAGTGCCTGCACTTCACAGCACTGCTGCAATACGTTTAATGGGAGAGTACCTCCACTTTTCAGCACTGCTGCAATACGTTTAATGGGAGAGTACCTGCACTTCTCAGCAATGCTGCAATACATTTAACTGGAGAGTACCTCCACTTTTCAGCACTGCTGCAATACGTTTAATGGGAGAGTACCAGCACTTCTCAGTGCTGCTGCAATACATTTAACTGGAGAGTGCCTCCACTTCTCAGCACTTCTGCAATACATTTAAGGGGAGAGTACCTGCACTTCTCAGCACTGCTGCAATGCATTCAATGGGAGAGTGCCTGCACTTTTCAGCACTGCTGCAATACATTCAATGGGACAGTACCTCCACTTTTCAGCTCTGCTGCAATGCATTTAATCGGAGAGTACCAGCACTTCTGAGCACTGCTGCAATGCATTTAATGGGAGAGTAACTGCACTTCTCAGCACTGCTGCATTACATTCAATGGGAGAGTACCTGCACTTCTCAGCACTGCTCCAATGCATTTCATGGGAGAGTACCGGCACTTCTCAGCACTGCTGCAATGTATTTAATGGGAGAGTACCAGCACTTCTCAGCACTGCTGCAATACATTTATTGGGAGAGTACCGGCACTTCTCAGCACTGCTGCAATACATTTAATGGGAGAGTACCGGCACTTCTCAGCACTGCTCCAATGCATTTCATGGGAGAGTACTGGCACTTTTCAGCTCTGCTGCAATACATTTAATGGGAGAGTACCGGCACTTCTCAGCACTGCTGCAATACATTTAATGAGAGAGTACCTGCACTTTTCAGCTCTGCTGCAATACGTTTAATGGGAGAGTACCGGCACTTCTCAGGAGCAAGCCGGCACTCTAAGTAGTGAGTCCCTGCACTTCTATATTTCTATCTAAAGCACTGTACTGGTCCTAATGAGCTGGGCAGGTTTGAATATTTTTGCCAGGGCTGATTCTGGTTTCCTGCTACCTCTACGTGTGGCAAGTCTGAAATGAGGCATTTCCACCTGGCGGCTCATTGTTGACTAGTTCTTTCTTGAAGTTCAGTTTCTTCGTGAAACATTTTGAACATAAAATATGCAATATGGCATAAGCAGTGTTTTAAAAAACGATCCTTCGTTCCACAGACAACCGATGCAACTTTCTCAAAGCCAGTGAGGCCTGCTCACACTTTTTTATAAGCCAGTTCTTACTGTCACAGGTGACACTTTGGAAGATTTTCATCATCCTGTCCAGGAGGTGGAAGTGATTAATGCAGAAGTGATTCATTGTCCCGGTTTTAAAAAAAATGGACTCAGAGGACCATGATCTCCATTGTCATGAACAAAACCCCCCTTAGCAGCATCCTACACGCCGCAGTATGTCTCATCCGGGGCCTGTAGACAATGATAACCTCACCCACATCCTGATGGAACACCATTGGCTCCCCTTGCCAGCCAGCACCATCTTCAAAACCAGCAGCATCATTTACAAAGCCAACACAACCAGCACCTCTGCTTATCTTGGAGACAAACTAAAAATCTCTGGTGGTTATTGGCAACCTCACAGGCAGCACACCATCGCAGACAAAGTTTAACCCCTTCGATGCTCGTGACGAGCTGAGCTCGTCATGCTGCGCGGTCGCGCTGTGCGCATGACGAGCTGAGCTCGTCACGACCACACCCGCGATCGGAATGTCCAGCACACGAGCGGAACTCCGATCGCGGTCAAGGGGTTAATAAAGAAAATACAAGGCAGAGGGCCTTTTTCCTTTATGCACCCAGGAACTGGGACAACATCCCCATATCTACAAAGATGCCCCAAAGCTGGTCCAATTTAGGAAAGAGCTGAAGACGCGCCCCTTTAAATAACACTTCATCACAATGAATTAACCGTCCCCAACCCAACGTCCTCTCCTCTTATTCGGTGACTTTATGCTCGTCTTTGATTAGGAACAGGGCTCCTCTGGCTTATAGGAAACCCATATTGATGCATAATACAGAAATACAGGGGTCACATAAACACTGATTGTAAGCTGGATACACACTGCTCCTATCCACAATTATTGTTGATGTGTGTGTTTGAGATTTCAGTTACTTGGATTTACTGTGCACATGTCTACGTATATATATTTAAAGCCGGCTTTTCCAACGAGTAGCCCAGGAGCCACTGGTAGCTCCCCAGTCTCCTGCAAGTAGCTCTTCTGTGTGCACTGCAGCCTTCCAAGTTAGAAGCTTTTGCTTGGTTGAATTAATGTATGTCCCAAAATGAAAAGCGTGTATTCGAGATGAACATGTGTGCCTGGTGAGCAAAAAAACGATGGATTTAGGCCCAGATCTCTGTACTGGGGTGAATGTATGACATGGTTCTGCATTCTGTCCATCAACTGTTGTTTTTGCTTTTGTTTTTGTTTTTGTCCTTTTCAGCACTGATAAGCTGATGTTTGCAAAAAGAAAATGGTTACTCTTCCAAAATATATTTAAACTCATATTCCATGCTGCGTTGGGGAAACTTACTAATAGTATCACTTTGGTGCCAGGGGTACTACAGCAATGGATGTCATGTATTACCCGTGTAGAAGCACTCCACATTGACAAAGCCTGTTTTACATGACTGCTGGCAGCCCTGCCTGATGAACTAGGGTGATCAGTGCTGGTAATCTTTCATAGAGTGGCCACACATCTAATCTTGTCTGATGTGGTCACGTTTACAACACAAGTACTATTAGTAGCTCGGAGCAGTGCTTAATTTGAGCCGGTGCTTTCCGGTGCTGAGCACCGGCACTTAATTGCTTTCCGGTGCTCGGCACCTGCACCTAATTGTCAACACCACACTTAGGGCAGTCTGCCACAAGGTGGCGCTGCTCATGTAATTTAGAGATGAGCAGTATAACAGTTGTTTAGGAAAACAATATACATGAAAAAATTGCTACTACCTGCCTCCCCAGCCACTCCTTTAGCTTTGGGGACCTGGAATAATCTGAACTGTTGCATTTACATGCGAGAGAGATGGTTAGTAGTTGTTTTGGCAGCGATGACAAGGGCGATGGGTGGTGCAAGCTGCAGTGGCCTCCTGGTCAGAGCCCTGGCACTTAATATTTTACAAATTAAGCACTGGCTCGGAGTGATTTTAATTGACTATAAGTAGCTCTTATTACATAAAGGTTGGAGAACCCTAGTTTAAAGTGTTATTAAAGTGTTGTTATTCTTAAGTAAAAATAGCCCGGGCTGCGTCCTCTAATTCTATTTAAATTGTAAGGATTGTCATACTTTCTGTACCCTTTAAAGGAGGACTTGGATGCCAACTTTCCCTTACATTCACACACATCCTGGTCAACCCGCAGTGTTATCTCTGAGGCTGCTGGTCTGTCCTTTCGGGAGGAACAGCCTGACATGTGTAGTGGTCATATGAAAAACCAGTGCAGGAAACAGGAAAAAACCTTGAAAAAATATGAATGCACACATTTCAGATCATATCAAATATTTAATAGGCATTTTATGAACTGTAAATAGACTACAATAAAGCAAAGTTTCTGATTTTCCAAAGTGCCCATAATTACATTTTACCCTCTGTCTTGTGCAATATATCCCAGTTTGCTTCACTTTGTGTATTCTGTCTTCAAAGTTCAGGGTGTGCTTCAAGTCACCCTGAGATTGGTCCCAGGAATTCAAGCACTGGGGCTAGGAGTGGTAGATTCACATTGCTTTATACATCTCAGAGAACAAGGATAACGAAACAAAATACTTAACAAAAACGATAAAACACATTTTAAAAATAACTAACGTAACAGAAATTGAGATTGAAAGCCAGTTTTTAGAAAATTGAGAAGAGCAGATATGATTTAAGTAAATATAGGAACATTTTGTTATGAAAATATTTAATGACCAAGGAACTGAATAAGAGATAAAAGGTGGACTATACCCTACTCAACACATAAAGTGAAGTTCTCAATTAACTGCCTTTCATCCCAAAATAAATCATGCCACATATCCACACAAAATCACAATAATGTACAAACTGGGCAGTATTCAATATCACTATATATATATCAGTATATATATACCAGTATATATATATCTGTATATATATATACCAGTATATATATATCAGTATATATATACCAGTATATATATATATCAGTATATATATACCAGTATATATATATCAGTATATATATATACCAGTATATATATATCAGTATATATATATCAGTATATATATATACCAGTATATATATATCAGTATATATATATCAGTATATATATATATCAGTATATATATATACCAGTATATATATATCAGTATATATATACCAGTATATATATATCAGTATATATATATACCAGTATATATATATCAGTATATATATACCAGTATATATATACCAGTATATATATATCAGTATATATATATCAGTATATATATATATCAGTATATATATACCAGTATATATATATATATCAGTATATATATATCAGTATATATATACCAGTATATATATACCAGTATATATATATCAGTATATATATATACCAGTATATATATACCAGTATATATATACATATCAGTATATATCTATCAGTATATATATATATCAGTATATATATACCAGTATATATATATCAGTATATATATATATATACCAGTATATATATATATCAGTATATATATATCAGTATATATATACCAGTATATATATACCAGTATATATATATCAGTATATATATATACCAGTATATATATATCAGTATATATATATCAGTATATATATATCAGTATATATATACCAGTATATATATATCAGTATATATATACCAGTATATATATATACCAGTATATATCTATCAGTATATATATATATCAGTATATATCTATCAGTATATATATATATCAGCATATATATATACCAGTATATATATACCAGTATATATATATCAGTATATATATACCAGTATATATCTATCAGTATATATATACCAGTATATATATATCAGTATATATATACCAGTATATATATACTAGTATATATATACCAGTATATATATATCAGTATATATATACCAGTATATATCTATCAGTATATATATATATCAGTATATATATACCAGTATATATATACCAGTATATATATATCAGTATATATATATCAGTATATATATACCAGTATATATATATCAGTATATATATACCAGTATATATATACCAGTATATATATATCTGTATATATATATCAGTATATATATATATCAGTATATATATATACCAGTATATATATATCAGTATATATATACCAGTATATATATATCAGTATATATATACCAGTATATATATATCAGTATATATATACCAGTATATATATACCAGTATATATATATCAGTATATATATATCAGTATATATATACCAGTATATATATACCAGTATATATATATCAGTATATATATATCAGTATATATATACCAGTATATATATTTCAGTATATATATATACCAGTATATATATACCAGTATATATATATATATCAGTATATATATACCAGTATATATATATATCAGTATATATATATACCAGTATATATATATCAGTATATATATATATCAGTATATATATACCAGTATATATATATATCAGTATATATATACCAGTATATATATATACCAGTATATATCTATCAGTATATATATACCAGTATATATATATCAGTATATATATACCAGTATATATATACCAGTATATATATACCAGTATATATATATACCAGTATATATCTATCAGTATATATATACCAGTATATATATATCAGTATATATATACCAGTATATATATACCAGTATATATCTATCAGTATATATATATATCAGTATATATCTATCAGTATATATATATATCAGTATATATATACCAGTATATATATATCAGTATATATATATCAGTATATATATATCAGTATATATATACCAGTATATATATATCAGTATATATATACCAGTATATATATATCAGTATATATATATATCAGTATATATATACCAGTATATATATATATCAGTATATATATACCAGTATATATATATACCAGTATATATATCTATCAGTATATATATACCAGTATATATATATCAGTATATATATACCAGTATATATATACCAGTATATATATATACCAGTATATATATCTATCAGTATATATATACCAGTATATATATATCAGTATATATATACCAGTATATATATACCAGTATATATATATACCAGTATATATATACCAGTATATATATCAGTATATATATATACCAGTATATATATACCAGTATATATATATCTGTATATATATACCAGTATATATATATCAGTATATATATACCAGTATATATATACCAGTATATATATATCAGTATATATATACCAGTATATATATATCAGTATATATATATACCCAGTATATATATACCAGTATATATATATATCAGTATATATATACCAGTATATATATATATCAGTATATATATATCAGTATATATATATATCAGTATATATATATCAGTATATATATACCAGTATATATATATCAGTATATATATATATCAGTATATATATACCAGTATATATATATATCAGTATATATATACCAGTATATATATATACCAGTATATATATCTATCAGTATATATATACCAGTATATATATATCAGTATATATATACCAGTATATATATATACCAGTATATATATCTATCAGTATATATATACCAGTATATATATATCAGTATATATATATATCAGTATATATATACCAGTATATATATATATCAGTATATATATACCAGTATATATATATACCAGTATATATATCTATCAGTATATATATACCAGTATATATATATCAGTATATATATACCAGTATATATATACCAGTATATATATATACCAGTATATATATCTATCAGTATATATATACCAGTATATATATATCAGTATATATATACCAGTATATATATACCAGTATATATATATACCAGTATATATATCTATCAGTATATATATACCAGTATATATATATCAGTATATATATACCAGTATATATATACCAGTATATATATATACCAGTATATATATACCAGTATATATATCAGTATATATATATACCAGTATATATATACCTAGTATATATATATCTGTATATATATACCAGTATATATATATCAGTATATATATACCAGTATATATATACCAGTATATATATATCAGTATATATATACCAGTATATATATATCTGTATATATATACCAGTATATATATATCAGTATATATATACCAGTATATATATACCAGTATATATATATCAGTATATATATATCAGTATATATATACCAGTATATATATACCAGTATATATATACCAGTATATATATCAGTATATATATATACCAGTATATATATACTCAGTATATATATATCAGTATATATATATATCAGTATATATATACCAGTATATATATACCAGTATATATATATCAGTATATATATATATCAGTATATATATACCAGTATATATATATCTGTATATATATACCAGTATATATATATCAGTATATATATACCAGTATATATATACCAGTATATATATATATCAGTATATATATACCAGTATATATATACCAGTATATATATATATCAGTATATATATATCAGTATATATATATATCAGTATATATATATATCAGTATATATCTATCAGTATATATATATATCAGTATATATATACCAGTATATATATATCAGTATATATATATCAGTATATATATATCAGTATATATATACCAGTATATATATATCAGTATATATATACCAGTATATATATATCAGTATATATATATATCAGTATATATATACCAGTATATATATATATCAGTATATATATACCAGTATATATATATACCAGTATATATATCTATCAGTATATATATACCAGTATATATATATCAGTATATATATACTCCAGTATATATATACCAGTATATATATATACCAGTATATATATCTATCAGTATATATATACCAGTATATATATATCAGTATATATATACCAGTATATATATACCAGTATATATATATACCAGTATATATATACCAGTATATATATCAGTATATATATATACCAGTATATATATACTCAGTATATATATATCTGTATATATATACCAGTATATATATATCAGTATATATATACCAGTATATATATACCAGTATATATATATCAGTATATATATACCAGTATATATATATCAGTATATATATATACCCAGTATATATATACCAGTATATATATATATCAGTATATATATACCAGTATATATATATATCAGTATATATATATCAGTATATATATATATCAGTATATATATATCAGTATATATATACCAGTATATATATATCAGTATATATATATATCAGTATATATATACCAGTATATATATATATCAGTATATATATACCAGTATATATATATACCAGTATATATATCTATCAGTATATATATACCAGTATATATATATCAGTATATATATACCAGTATATATATATACCAGTATATATATCTATCAGTATATATATACCAGTATATATATATCAGTATATATATATATCAGTATATATATACCAGTATATATATATATCAGTATATATATACCAGTATATATATATACCAGTATATATATCTATCAGTATATATATACCCAGTATATATATATCAGTATATATATACCAGTATATATATACCAGTATATATATATACCAGTATATATATCTATCAGTATATATATACCAGTATATATATATCAGTATATATATACCAGTATATATATACCAGTATATATATATACCAGTATATATATCTATCAGTATATATATACCAGTATATATATATCAGTATATATATACCAGTATATATATACCAGTATATATATATACCAGTATATATATACCAGTATATATATCAGTATATATATATACCAGTATATATATACCAGTATATATATATCTGTATATATATACCAGTATATATATATCAGTATATATATACCAGTATATATATACCAGTATATATATATCAGTATATATATACCAGTATATATATATCTGTATATATATACCAGTATATATATATCAGTATATATATACCAGTATATATATACCAGTATATATATATCAGTATATATATATCAGTATATATATACCAGTATATATATACCAGTATATATATACCAGTATATATATCAGTATATATATATACCAGTATATATATACCAGATATATATATATCAGTATATATATATATCAGTATATATATACCAGTATATATATATACCAGTATATATATATCAGTATATATATATATCAGTATATATATACCAGTATATATATATCTGTATATATATACCAGTATATATATATCAGTATATATATACCAGTATATATATACCAGTATATATATATATCAGTATATATATACCAGTATATATATACCAGTATATATATATATCAGTATATATATATCAGTATATATATATATCAGTATATATATATATCAGTATATATATACCAGTATATATATATCTGTATATATATATCATGTATATATATATACAGTATATATATATACCAGTATATATATACCAGTATATATATATATCAGTATATATATACCAGTATATATATACCAGTATATATATATCAGTATATATATACCAGTATATATATATCAGTATATATATACCAGTATATATATACCAGTATATATATATATAATGCGGGAGAGAAACTTTGAGGATCTGGAGTTTAATGGGGAGGGGAACAAACGAAGGAGCAGGAGGTGGGGCAGAGAGCAACAGGGGGAAGTGATGGAAAGTAATATGTACAGTGGAGACATATTTGTATCTGGCACTGATGTAAAAGTGGACACCAGTATTTGTAGTGTGATTAAAAGAAACACTCTGCCTTAATCCAAGATGAACACACTACAAGAAAACTGGGTTATTCAGGTCTCTTACATTTCATAGATCAATGCGTAAAAAGTTAAAACTGTGCTTTTTTCTTTGCATTCTGGGACTTGTAATACATTTCAATAATTTCACTGGGCAACCACAGCGCCCTGAAATCGGAAGTGTGTCTATGAATTGGTTAAATTTCCTTTACTAAAAATAATGCCTGAGTATTTTGTAGTTACAAAGAGGTCTCTGCCAACTTTCATTGAGTTTTTCATTACGGAAGGGCTATAACATTACATTAGTCTGCTGCTCCTGAACTTACATTGCTTGAGTTGTCGCCTGGCCAGTTGCTATCTGCTAACTTCATGGTAGCGGTATGGGTGCCACTTTCATGCCGAATGCAGGTAATTTATCTGTTGAGCGATTTGAAGTATATTACAGGTGCATGTAAAAACAAATTAAAAACCTCCATATATCACCTTTGATACATCCATGATTTTGTCATAGTTTGGAATGACCCAAAAGAAAAGTCCAGATTGCTTTAAAACATACATAATTAACGTCTTTATTGCTATGGGTGTGATCTCAACATCTTTTTACAGTTGTACACAAAATAAATAGTGTTCCCCATGTAGAAAGTTGAAAGTGTTTTTGAAGCTTCCTACTGATGCAAATACCTTACTGTATTTCAAAAGCAATCACTCAAAGCCATTAGAAGAAACTCTCAAAAATGAGACTATTTTATCAAATAAGACAGAGCTGCACTAACATTTAATTTTCTTTCAGAAAAACTATGTAAAAAATGAGCAAGTGGCGATATCCGAACAGAATGATTTCAAAAGCCAAAAAGATAGTACTTTAGATGAACAGAGATCCTTTATTGACATGTAAAATAAAAATGAAGGTAGACTGAAAGCCCTTGGAACTTTTAGACTATTTGTGAACTGAATTAAAAAAATATTAACAAAGGATTGCTGCATAATGCATATTTGTCACTTGTCGTAATCATAATAAAATTGCCTTAAACAGAATCCAGTGCATAAGTATTCTAACAGCTCAAGGATAGAAACAAGGAATCCACTGCTCTACGGATTTCAGAGATATAGGGTAGCTCACCCTAAAATGTGCTCGCGCAACCATCTAAAAGGACACCAGTGCTTAAATTCAAGTACAAAGTGCCTCCCTTTAATCAATATTTCATGCAGGATAAAAAAGTATGTGTCTGATTCCACAGAGACTCTCACTTCACCATAAACATTTCACATTAATCCAGCCAATTTCTCAAGGGTCACCTATGTCATGTGCCAATGTGGGTTATAAAATTTTGGCAGAACATAAAAGTCAGAAAGATTTAGGGCCAGACATTCTAAAAATTGATTCATGAAAAAATGGTCACAAATTGTGCAGTGACTTTTTGGGAATGAGTTCTTATTTTGCAAACCGAGCCATGTACTAATAGGTCGGTTAGAAAAATCACCATTCAGAGTGGGTCACAATTCAACATAGCTCATTGATGTTCCAGAGGTAGGTTGCAAATTGCAACTAACTCTAATTGGATGCCATCACAGGGATGGTGGCCTGCTGGGGTAAGAAGACCACCAAATCGGTGACAACATTTTAGCAAGGGACTTAGGGGCAGATTTACGAGCCCCCTGCGCCACCAGTACGTCACTTTTCCTGACGTACTGGTGGCGCAGGGGTCTGCTCCATATTTACAAGGAGAGGATAAGCAACCCTGCGTGACTTTTCCTCTCCTTGTAAATACGGCCCCTTCACACGCAGCACTTTGCGTGAAAGGGGCGTTCCATGGGTGTTGCTGTGGGTGTTCCCACGCAACACCCATGGAGACAAGACACATCTCAGAATTACGAGAAATTGTAACTCTGGAGATGCGTCTGAAAGCTCACGCCACCCTAGAGGTGGCGTGAGGAGGCAGCACCGAGGAGAAATGTTTTCATTTCTCCTCGTTTTTCCTCTTTCAATGCGTGCTGCATTCTGCAGCACGCATTGAAAGAGGAAAATGGCTGTAGTGATTGTTTTTGTGCAGGAAGGTGCCCCTTCCTGCACAAAAACAATCTCCCCATGACGCAGGCATCCTTGCACCATGGTGCAAGGGGTGCCTGCGCCGGCGCATGGCTTGCAGTTTGTGCGCCAGCGCAGGGGAAGCACAAGGATGCGACATATTCTTGTAAATATGTCGCATCCCTGTGCTTTCAAACTAACGCAGCATGGCGCAGCAAAATGACTTGCTGCGCCGTGCTGCGTTAGTTAATTGTAAATCTGCCCCTTACTTTTTAAATTCAGCCCTCTTCCCGAAAGGAAATGTGATTTGTGATTCATTAACTTGTTGTGGGTTTAGTACACTTTAGAACAGGTGCCTCCAACCAGTCCATCGCTAGTTATCCGAAGCTCATTGACACCTTCAGAGTAGCTCACAGCCTTAAGTTCATTTTTACTTAAGCACAGGGCCATATTTTCTTTTAAGGTTTAGGGATGGCTGGGTTTATTTTACAGTATTATCTTTAGACTGCACATAGCAAGGCCTGATAATGAGCAGTAATGGAGTCAGATTTATAACCCAGAGCACAGAGGTGAAGAACTGAGGTATTTAACTCTTAAATAAATCCTTGTCAGCTCAATATTGAATTGTGGAAGCAACATTATGTTTCTGGATGCTTTTAAATGGTAAAAAATGAAAATGAAAGCTTACCTTAATGATTAAGTTAACTCTTCATTTTAATTTTTTCTCATTTCAAAGTGTCACATTTACAAACAGCGGGCCTCTTGCTCCCAGTAAACACTGTGCCATATTTGTTACTGAAAAATACAGTTCTCTTTTTAAAATGGGAAAAATTTGAAGTGAAGAACATTTTTTCTATGAAACATTGAGGCCCTCATTATGATGTTGGTCGGACCGCAACAGACAGCCTGCAGGTGCAGTCTGACCGACATCTAGTCCTGTGGTCCGACCTCCACATTATGATACACGGAGGTCAGAGGCAACATGCGGAGGGACCGACCGACAATTCCGACGGGCTCAAGGAGCCCGGCCGACCGTCGGTCAGAATTTAATCCTCTACAATGGGGCCGTGCCTGTTCAGACACCACCATAGGGATTACGATGTCCTTTTCAGGCAGCCTTTCAATGGCGGTCAAAGGCTGTTGGAAATGGACTTTGGGGCCTTTAGGGCAATGTGGCTTGTGCGGAGGCCCTTTTATAACCGCTGTACAAGTCCCAATGGAAAAATAGATGTTTTCGAATGCCTCATGGGCGGTTGCATCCTAATTTGTCGGATGGAACCACCGACTACTAGTCAGTCAGTTTCCATTCCGACACGGGACACTCGTCCGACCGGCATCGTAATAAGGGCCTAAGTCTTAATGTTTTTCTCCACTTTCAATTTAGCCAATTACGTCTGAATGTTTTATGAAGCATGTTTCTTCACTTTAAATTCCTCCCATTTAAACAAATGGTTGTATTTTTCTGTTACAAATATGGCACCTTGCCTACAGGCTACTGGGAGCAAGATGCCTGGTGTTTGTAATTGTGACACTTGGAAATTGGATTAAATGATGAGTTTTATGGAATCCGTATAAACATAAAGCTAACTGTTCAGTTTAATGTTCTCCCATTTCAAAAGTCGCCTTTACACACAGCAGCCATCTCTCACACAGTGGATGGTAGACACAGTGCCATATTTATAACTGAAAAATGCAGCCATTATTTTAAGTGGGAGAAATTTAAAGTGTAGAAAAATGTTCCATATCATGAAAAAGTTTGCCCCCATCTTTCACCGAGTGTCTTAAGAACATCATATACACAAGTGAGTCCGATATGGCCTGCGACCCAAGAAGTAAAGATAAGATCTGGGCTCCATTGGTAAAGTGGAGAGAGAAGGCAAGTGAGTCCAATGATTAAGCCAATCATGCTGTCGGCCATGGCATCTCCTTCCCTCCTGTGGTCCTAGTACGTAAAGGAGATGGAAGTGGAAACAGCAGTATACTTGTGGGACACTACTCTTTTTTCCCTCTTCCGGTCTCTTGTTTCCCCCCCCCCCGTCAGTCTCAGAGGGATTAGAGTACAACCTAGCAAGAAAGTTAGCAGAATGAGGACACAAAAATAAAAAATTAAAAAAATTAAAAAAATTAAAAAATTTGCACAACGTTTTCTGCACTTTAAATTTCTACCATTTAAAAAAATAGTTATATGTTTGTATTATACATGTAACAGTGCCACACATGACAAAAGGTATTCCAGTGCCACAAGTACATACGACATAGGCTCTGAGTCACCTACACACATCTATCCCATTCATACTCACACATGTTCATACATCTCCAAAGACCACCTCTCACTGGCACACAAGGCAGTCCTGTTATAGTGCCACGAGTCAGAGTATTTTGTTCAAACCATAGTATCTGGTTCTATGGTTATGGTTAAGCTTAAAGTCAATGGAGCTGGGCGTGAGGGTGTTTGGAAACAATGCACAAGTTGCTTATACTTCAGTAGCTCGCAATGATTTTAACTGATCAGAAAAAGCTCTCACTACAGAAAAGGCTGGAGACTCCTGCTTTAGAAAGTAAAAAGCCTTTTAGCGGCCGCAAACCTGGTGATTTAGAGAGCTGCAGTCTTTGGGACCTCTAAATGGCTTCGTACATCTGGACATTAGTGTTTTCAGAAAACTGAAGCATAGCATGGAGCTGCTCGACCATAATACGCAAAACGGACATTAAGAAAATGAAATATCCTCGCTTGCAATCTGCCAGCTTATGCACAGATCTTGTGGTGACAACATTGGAAGATCGCAGCTTATAAAGGATGAAGGTCGATTTTCTGAATAAATTAAATGTGTGATTCTGAATGAATGTAGAACATGGAAAAATGTTGTAGTGCATAAGAAACCTAACAAATAAAAAAGATAAAGTTAATCATGAGTGCTTACTGCAAGCCTCTGTTGCGTTAAATATAGGAATATCGAATCATATAAAGAATCAATGAGGAATGACCATGGAGGGACTCTGATGCTGTAAGTATATCTGTCAGGCAGTATATCACACACCTTTGTTGGAGAACGAAGCCCCAAGACTGGGGTATGCACGTTTCTCTGGCTTTTCAGAGTATAGTGTGAATCGGTACATCAAGAGAGTCATGTAAGCAGAATTGTTGATCGTATGTTACTGAGATACAGAGGATTCATGGTGGCAAGAACAATTTTATAGAGAGAGGCTCTTTAAACAATGAAATCAAAGTATATAGTAATTAATGTGGTAGAGGAAATACTGAAAAAATGATATATCTGAATTAAAAGGAAATGTTAAATGCAATAATTATGATGTTATGCCAGAGAAACACCAGATAATTTAAGAAACATCAGAGGAATTTTCTTCAAATGATGATTATACCATTGAACATAGAAATATTGTAATATAAGATTATCGCGGGCAAAATGTCAAGTATCAGATATTGAAAGATAAGTGCATCTGAAGGAAGTACAGATTTACTAGTCCTAACTCCACTTCTACGCACCTTGAAGGTATATATCGTCAAGGTACATATATCTGGAATTATGCACAAAAAATCCATACTGACTCGCCTTTCGATATTTCGATGTTTATCCCACAATATTTCCGTACCATGATATTCTGTCGTCAGTATCCCAGGGACGCTCCCAAATGATGATGCGTAAAGGAGACTGGCAGCCATTAGGCTCGTCCGCCACAGGGATAGAGGCCCCGGCCTCCACCACCCTGCCACTGGGCCTTGTATCTGTTTGGAGATCTGCTTGCCTAGTAGAGAGCTCTATGTTTTGAGGGAGCTGCCAGTGTGGCGACTCTCTTCACAGCACTGCAGGTTTGCCGAGCAGGGGACATGTTTAAAGAACCGGCTCAGAAAACGTATTTTAAAATGCACCCGTTTCCCTTAAAGGAAAACAGAATGTGTTTTAAAAAATGAAAAGTTTAAGTAACTTTTTTAAAAGAAGGCAGTAGTCCCTGGGACAAAGAACTTTTAAGAAATGTTTTTGTCAACATTCATAAAGGGGAAGTGGTCCCTTGGGTTCTCCTTCATGTTGGATGAATGGGTTACCACTACATGTTTGCAAACATTGGTACATACCATTCCAATTTGGTATTTGGAAGGGACGCCCTAAACACACCCCTTCCAAATACCAAATTGTTGTTTGTTCAAATTGCAATTGTGTAACGTGTTATCAAATCACAATTTGGGCTTCATATATGACAAAAAGCCTTTTTGCGGTTGCAAACGGCCTGTTGCTGCAAATCAGACCTTTTGCGAATGCACAAGTGCTCTGTGCATCCGGCCCACGGTGTCCAACGGTATACTCTTTTAGCTTCATCTTTTGACAGACGATCCCAGTTTTAGTGAAGTTTCAGATTAATATTTAATCATATCAGAGAGTTAAATGTGCATTTATGAAGCTTAGATGTCTAAAGAACATGCCAGTGGAAAGACACTTGGCAAGCCCTTGTAGGAAGTCATGAAATCAAAACAAGTGAAATTCTCAATAGACCTTTGTACCACAACCTACACAACATTCTGATGTATTGCGGCATTAAATGTAAGAATGTTTCCTTCATGACCTTTTTCAGATCTTGATTTTTTTCTAAATATTTTGTGAAGTTCTGAAATTTGGCAGAGAGTTCTTTGGTCAGGAAGGCTGTGGCCTCTATATCCATGTCTTCAGTTCTGTACCTTTCGAGACATCCCACAATAGGAGAAGCTCAGTGTGATCTCTTCGATACGCGTTGCTACGTTTTTGAGACAGTACCTCTTAATTGATGTTTTAGGATCAATGCGCTGGTGGATTGGGTGACCTCCTCGAGAGTAGAAATAATGTTAAAGGTGGTTGGATCCCTTGCCGACTGCAGCCGTGTCTGCTATAACATGCCATGCAATGTGGGGATCATTCTAAAACAGCTTTGCGTGCTGTCTTTAGATCTCAGAACATGCAACATTGAAAGACTTTAGACCTCTGCAGACAACAATGGCGAGTGCTTCCCATGTGCTGCTCTAATTTCAAGCTGACCCTTCAAACCTCTACAGTCAACATGAAAATGCAAAATGCGAAATCATTTCCCTGAACTCAATGGAGGTGTCTGAATTCTTGACATCTTAAAACTATCCAGAATCTCAAGCCAACGATGGGCCAAACTCTGCGGACGGGGTGCCAGTTGCAGCCCCACCGTCCTGGACTGAAGAATGTGTTCATTTTTGGTCAATCCCCAGTGGGATTACACCTCAGCCAATGGGCACATGCATTGGGTACAATGAACCCTACATTATCTTTTCAAGAAGCCTAGTATTCCTGCCACATCTAGATTGGCAGACTGGGATACAAACATGCCCCTAAATGCTGAGCAATAGAGGGAAAGAGGGATTGTGATGCCAAGGTGGTGGACAGCGAAAAAAAACAGGGTTTCCCAAACTCTTGGATCTTACAAATCACAACAAGAGTTGGGTGAAACCCCAAGGTAGAGCAGGAGATAAAGTAGGGTCTTCCAGGGCTACAATCCAAAGAAAATATCTGTCTCTTTGAAAATGGTGGACATCTTCTGCCATGGGTTTTACATTCATCAAAGATGGCCGACTTCAAACTCTGGTGTCCACCGCGTACATCTTGGCAGTCGCTGTTTGGGAAGATGAGTACAACTTGGCCATGGCTGTGCCGGCGCGTGAATGGACCTTCCTCGAAGAGTAGGAAGAGAGGTATCTGCCCGATCCAACATCTGTGACAAAAGAAATAACAACAAATGACACTCCTCACCACATATATTTACCTATGTTACTTGTCACATCTGCAAAATGTTTTATTATATTTCTTTGCGCTGACAGGCTTTTTTGGGGCATCTCTCCCAGTTAGGCGGTGCCAAGTGAGCAGCTTTTACCTAGAACACTCTCCTGTGCTAATATTTCAGTAAAAGGTCACAAGTACCAGCTTTAGCTCAATATCATTGTCCAATAAAGATCATATTATATGGAGGGGACTCACTTCATATGGACCAATACTGCCTATTTTGCTAGATCATTGACATGGGTCTGTACTGAAGGTTGAGTGCCCACCTGGCTGCCTTCTGTTGGCCCAGTAGGGGGCAGTGCTGTGGTGTACAGCTATGGGGAGGGTCAAGTATAACTATGTCCAGTCCAGGAGGAGGGCAGGTAGGAATGTCTGGCTGAAGCTGGCTGTCAGTATGTATGAGGTCAGTCTGTAAATGTGCAAGGGACAGGCAGGGAGTGCCTGAGTTAAGGATGCAGAGAGAATATTCTGAGTGAAAGAAGTCAGGTAGATGATGCCAGGAGAAGAGGAGAGGTGCTGATATACATTCAGGGTGTGCTACACTGGGGATCTGCCTTCAGTTAGTCACACCAGGATGTGTTCATAAGTTGAGAAAGTGGGCACCAGACCCTCCTGAACCACCAGCAGATGGTTCCTGTGGTGTGAGATACCCACCCTACATCAAAGGACTGAACAGATTCATACCCCACAGGTGGCATGGCACGGGAGACCAGAGACGAGGAACAGTGCACGGGCGGCACAGCACAGGAGACCAGAGACAAGGAACAGTGCACGGGCGGCACGGCACAGGAGACCAGAGACAAGGATCAGTGCACGGGCGGCACGGCACAGGACATTAAAACAATGAACAGTGGACGGGTGACACGGCATATGAGACGAGAGACAAGGAACAGTGTATGGTCGGCACAGCATGGGAGACCAGACACAAGGAGCAGTGCACGGACTGCTCGGCACAGGAGACCAGAGACAAGGAACAGTGCACAGGCGGCACGGCACAGGAGACCAGAGACAAGGACCAGTGCACGGGTGGCATGGCACAGGAGACCAGAGTCAAGGAACAGTGCATAGGCAGCACGGAAAGGAGACCAGAGACAAGGAACAGTGCACGGGCGGCACGGCACAGGACATTAAAGACAATGAACAGTGCACGGGCGACACGGCACATGAGACCAGGGACAAGGAACAGTGCACAGGCGGCACGGCACAGGAGACCAGAGACGAGGAACAGTGCACAGGCGGCACGGCACAGGAGACCAGAGACAAGGAACAGTACATGGGCGGCCTGGCACAGGAGACCAGAGACGAGGAACAGTGCATGGGTGGCATGGCACAGGAGACCAGAGACAAGGAACAGTGCACGGGCTGCTCTGCACAGGAGACCAGAGACAAGGAACAGTGCATAGGCAGCACGGCACAGGAGACCAGAGACAAGGAACAGGGCACGGGCGGCATGGCACAGGAGACCAGAGACAAGGAACAGTGCGCAGGCGGCACGGCACAGGAGACAGAGACAAGGAACAGTACACGGGTGGCATGGAACAGGAGACCAGAGACGAAGAACAGTACATGGGCGGCATAGCACAGGAGACCAGAGAGGAGGAACAGTGCATAGGCAGCACGGCACAGGAGACCAGAGACAAGGAACAGTGCACGGGCGGCATGGCACAGGAGACCAGAGACAAGGAACAGTGCATGGGTGGCATGGCACAGGAGACCAGAGACAAGGAACAGTACATGGGCGGCATGGCACAGGAGACCAGAGATGAGGAACAGTACATGGGCGGCATGGCTCAGGAGACCAGAGACGAGGAACAGTGCATGGGTGGCATGGCACAGGAGACCAGAGACAAGGAACAGTGCACGGACGGCACTGCACAGGAGACCAGAGACAAGGAACAGTACACGGGTGGCATGGCACAGGAGATTAAAGACATTGAACAGTGCACGGGCGACACGGCACATGAGACCAGGGACTGGGGAACAGTGCACGGGCGGCACAGGAGACCAGAGACAAGGAACAGTGCACGGGCGGCATGGCACAGGAGACCAGAGACAAGGAACAGTGCACAGGTGGCACGGCACAGGAGACCAGAGACAAGGACCAGTGGACGGTTGGCACGGCACAGGACACCAGAGACAAGGACCAGTGGACGGGTGGCACGGCACAGGAGACCAGAGACAAGGAACAGTGCACAGGCGGCATGGCACAGGACACCAGAGATGAGGAACAGTACATGGGCGGCATGGCACAGGAGACCAGAGACAAGGAACAGTGCACAGGCTGCTCTGCACAGGAGACCAGAGACAAGGAACAGTGCACAGGCATCATGGCACAGGAGACCAGAGACAAGGAACAGTGCACAGGCGGCACGGCACAGGAGACCAGAGACAAGGACCAGTGCTCGGGCGGCATGGCACAGGAGACCAGAGACAAGGACCAGTGCATGGGTGGCACGGCACAGGAGACCAGAGACAAGGAACAGTGCATAGGCAGCACAGCACAGGAGACCAGAGACAAGGAACAGTGCACAGGCGGCACGGCACAGGAGACCAGAGACAAGGAACAGTGCACAGGCGGCACGGCACAGGAGACCAGAGACAAGGACCAGTGCACGGGTGGTACGGCCGAGGAGACCAGAGACATGGAACAGTGCATAGGCAGCATGGCACAGGAGACCAGAGACAAGGAACAGTGCACGGGCGGCATGGCACAGGAGACCAGAGACAAGGACCAGTGCACGGGTGGCACGGCACAGGAGACCAGAGACAAGGAACAGTGCATAGGCAGCATGGCACAGGAGACCAGAGACAAGGAACAGTGCACAGGTGGCACGGCACAGGAGACCAGAGACAAGGACCAGTGCATGGGTGGCACGGCCCAGGAGACCAGAGACAAGGACCAGTGCATAGACAGCACGGCACAGGAGACCAGAGACAAGGAACAGTGCACGGGCGGCATGGCACAGGAGACCAGAGACAAGGAACAGTGCACGGGCGGCATGGCACAGGAGACCAGAGACAAGACCAGTGCATGGGTGGTACGGCACAGGAGACCGGAGACAAGGAACAGTGCACGGGTGGCATGGCACAGGAGACCAGAGACAATGAACAGTGCACGGGCAGCATGGTACAGGACACCAGAGACAAGGAACAGTACATGGGCTGCATGGCACAGGACACCAGAGATGAGGAACAGTGCATGGGTGGCATGGCACAGGAGACCAGAGACAAGGAACACTACATGGGTGGCATGGAACAGGAGAGCAGAGATAGGGAACTGTACACTGGGGGCACGGCACAGAAGAACAGAGACAAGGAACAGTGCACGGGCGACACGTCAAAGGAGACCAGAGACAAGGAACAGTGCATGGGCGGCATGGGACAGGAGACCAGAGACAAGGAACAGTACACGGGCGGCACGTCAAAGGAGACCAGAAACAAGGAACAGTGCATGGGCGGCATGGCACAGGAGACCAGAGACAAGGACCAGTGCATGGGTGGCACGGCACAGGAGACAAGAGACAAGGAACAGTGCATAGGCAGCACAGCACAGGAAACCAGAGACAAGGAACAGTGCACAGGCGGCACGGCACAGGAGACCAGAGACAAGGAACAGTGCACAGGCGGCACGGCACAGGAGACCAGAGACAAGGAACAGTGCACAAGCGGGCCGGCACAGGAGACCAGAGACAAGGACCAGTGCACGGGTGGCACGGCCCAGGAGACCAGAGACAAGGAACAGTGCATAGGCAGCATGGCACAGGAGACCAGAGACAAGGAACAGTGCATGGGCGGCATGGCACAGGAGACCAGAGACAAGGACCAGTGCACGGGTGGCACGGCACAGGAGACCAGACACAAGGAACAGTGCATAGGCAGCACGGCACAGGAGACCAGAGACAAGGAACAGTGCACAGGCGGCATGGCACAGGAGACCAGAGACAAGGACCAGTGCACGGGTGGCATGGCCCAGGAGACCAGAGACAAGGAACAGTGCATAGGCGGCATGGCACAGGAGACCAGAGACAAGGAACAGTACACGGGCGGCACGTCAAAGGAGACCAGAGACAAGGAACTGTTAATGGGCGGCATGGCACAGGAGACCAGAGACAAGGACCAGTGCACGGGTGGCACGGCACAGGAGACCAGAGACAAGGAACAGTGCATAGGCAGCACAGCACAGGAAACCAGAGACAAGGAACAGTGCACAGGCAGCACAGCACAGGAAACCAGAGACAAGGAACAGTGCACAGGCGGCAAGGCACAGGAGACCAGAGACAAGGAACAGTGCACAGGCGGCACGGCACAGGAGACCAGAGACAAGGACCAGTGCACGGGTGGCACGGCCCAGGAGACCAGAGACAAGGAACAGTGCATAGGCAGCACGGCACAGGAGACCAGAGACAAGGAACAGTGCACAGGCGGCACGGCACAGGAGACCAGAGACAAGGAACAGTGCACAGGTGGCATGGAACAGGAGACCAGAGACGAAGAACAGTACATGGGCGGCATAGCACAGGAGACCAGAGAGGAGGAACAGTGCATAGGCAGCACGGCACAGGAAACCAGAGACAAGGAACAGTGCACGGGCGGCATGGCACAGGAGACCAGAGACAAGGAACAGTGCACAGGTGGCACGGCACAGGAGACCAGAGACAAGGAACAGTGCACAGGCGGCACGGCACAGGAGACAGAGACAAGGAACAGTACACGGGTGGCATGGAACAGGAGACCAGAGACGAAGAACAGTACATGGGCCGCATAGCACAGGAGACCAGAGAGGAGGAACAGTGCATAGGCAGCACGGCACAGGAAACCAGAGACAAGGAACAGTGCACGGGCGGCATGGCACAGGAGACCAGAGACAAGGAACAGTGCACAGGTGGCACGGCACAGGAGACCAGAGACAAGGACCAGTGGACGGTTGGCACGGCACAGGACACCAGAGACAAGGACCAGTGCACGGGTGGCACGGCACAGGAGACCAGAGACAAGGAACAGTGCATAGGCAGCACAGCACAGGAAACCAGAGACAAGGAACAGTGCACAGGCGGCACGGCACAGGAGACCAGAGACAAGGAACAGTGCACAGGCGGCACGGCACAGGAGACCAGAGACAAGGAACAGTGCACAAGCGGGCCGGCACAGGAGACCAGAGACAAGGACCAGTGCACGGGTGGCACGGCCCAGGAGACCAGAGACAAGGAACAGTGCATAGGCAGCATGGCACAGGAGACCAGAGACAAGGAACAGTGCATGGGCGGCATGGCACAGGAGACCAGAGACAAGGACCAGTGCACGGGTGGCACGGCACAGGAGACCAGACACAAGAAACAGTTCATAGGCAGCACGGCACAGGAGACCAGAGACAAGGAACAGTGCACAGGCGGCATGGCACAGGAGACCAGAGACAAGGACCAGTGCACGGGTGGCATGGCCCAGGAGACCAGAGACAAGGAACAGTGCATAGGCAGCACGGCACAGGAGACCAGAGACAAGGAACAGTACACGGGCGGCACATCAAAGGAGACCAGAGACAAGGAACAGTGCATGGGCGGCATGGCACAGGAGACCAGAGACAAGGACCAGTGCACGGGTGGCACAGCACAGGAGACCAGAGACAAGGAACAGTGCATAGGCAGCACAGCACAGGAAACCAGAAACAAGGAACAGTGCACAGGCAGCACAGCACAGGAAACCAGAGACAAGGAACAGTGCACAGGCGGCACAGCACAGGAGACCAGAGACAAGGAACAGTGCACAGGCGGCACGGCACAGGAGACCAGAGACAAGGACCAGTGCACGGGTGGCACGGCCCAGGAGACCAGAGACAAGGAACAGTGCATAGGCAGCACGGCACAGGAGACCAGAGAAAAGGAACAGTTCACAGGCGGCACGGCACAGGAGACAGAGACAAGGAACAGTACACGGGTGGCATGGAACAGGAGACCAGAGACGAAGAACAGTACATGGGCGGCATAGCACAGGAGACCAGAGAGGAGGAACAGTGCATAGGCAGCACGGCACAGGAAACCAGAGACAAGGAACAGTGCACGGGCGGCATGGCACAGGAGACCAGAGACAAGGAACAGTGCACAGGTGGCACAGCACAGGAGACCAGAGACAAGGACCAGTGGACGGTTGGCACGGCACAGGACACCAGAGACAAGGACCAGTGGACGGGTGGCACGGCACAGGAGACCAGAGACAAGGAACAGTGCACAGGCGGCATGGCACAGGACACCAGAGATGAGGAACAGTACATGGGCGGCATGGCACAGGAGACCAGAGACAAGGAACAGTGCACAGGCTGCTCTGCACAGGAGACCAGAGACAAGGAACAGTGCACAGGCATCATGGCACAGGAGACCAGAGACAAGGAACAGTGCACAGGCGGCACGGCACAGGAGACCAGAGACAAGGACCAGTGCTCGGGCGGCATGGCACAGGAGACCAGAGACAAGGACCAGTGCATGGGTGGCACGGCACAGGAGACCAGAGACAAGGAACAGTGCATAGGCAGCACAGCACAGGAGACCAGAGACAAGGAACAGTGCACAGGCGGCACGGCACAGGAGACCAGAGACAAGGAACAGTGCACAGGCGGCACGGCACAGGAGACCAGAGACAAGGACCAGTGCACGGGTGGTACGGCCGAGGAGACCAGAGACAAGGAACAGTGCATAGGCAGCATGGCACAGGAGACCAGAGACAAGGAACAGTGCACGGGCGGCATGGCACAGGAGACCAGAGACAAGGACCAGTGCACGGGTGGCATGGCACAGGAGACCAGAGACAAGGAACAGTGCATAGGCAGCATGGCACAGGAGACCAGAGACAAGGAACAGTGCACAGGTGGCACGGCACAGGAGACCAGAGACAAGGACCAGTGCATGAGTGGCACGGCCCAGGAGACCAGAGACAAGGACCAGTGCATAGACAGCACGGCACAGGAGACCAGAGACAAGGAACAGTGCACGGGCAGCATGGCACAGGAGACCAGAGACAAGGAATAGTGCACGGACGGCATGGCACAGGAGACCAGAGACAAGGACCAGTGCATGGGTGGTACGGCACAGGAGACCAGAGACAAGGAACAGTGCACGGGTGGCATGGCACAGGAGACCAGAGACAAGGAACAGTGCACGGGCAGCATGGTACAGGACACCAGAGACAAGGAACAGTACATGGGCTGCATGGCACAGGACACCAGAGATGAGGAACAGTGCATGGGTGGCATGGCACAGGAGACCAGAGACAAGGAACACTACATGGGTGGCATGGAACAGGAGAGCAGAGATAGGGAACTGTACACTGGGGGCACGGCACAGAAGAACAGAGACAAGGAACAGTGCACGGGCGACACGTCAAAGGAGACCAGAGACAAGGAACAGTGCATGGGCGGCATGGGACAGGAGACCAGAGACAAGGAACAGTACACGGGCGGCACGTCAAAGGAGACCAGAAACAAGGAACAGTGCATGGGCGGCATGGCACAGGAGACCAGAGACAAGGACCAGTGCACGGGTGGCACGGCACAGGAGACCAGAGACAAGGAACAGTGCATAGGCAGCACAGCACAGGAAACCAGAGACAAGGAACAGTGCACAGGCGGCATGGCACAGGAGACCAGAGACAAGGAACAGTGCACAAGCGGGCCGGCACAGGAGACCAGAGACAAGGAACAGTGCATAGGCAGCATGGCACAGGAGACCAGAGACAAGGAACAGTGCATGGGCGGCATGGCAGAGGAGACCAGAGACAAGGACCAGTGCACGGGTGGCACGGCACAGGAGACCAGACACAAGGAACAGTGCATAGGCAGCACGGCACAGGAGACCAGAGACAAGGAACAGTGCACAGGCGGCATGGCACAGGAGACCAGAGACAAGGACCAGTGCACGGGTGGCATGGCCCAGGAGACCAGAGACAAGGAACAGTGCATAGGCAGCACGGCACAGGAGACCAGAGACAAGGAACAGTACACGGGCGGCACGTCAAAGGAGACCAGAGACAAGGAACAGTGCATGGGCGGCATGGCACAGGAGACCAGAGACAAGGACCAGTGCACGGGTGGCACGGCACAGGAGACCAGAGACAAGGAACAGTGCATAGGCAGCACAGCACAGGAATCCAGAGACAAGGAACAGTGCACAGGCAGCACAGCACAGGAAACCAGAGACAAGGAACAGTGCACAGGCGGCACGGCACAGGAGACCAGAGACAAGGAACAGTGCACAGGCGGCAAGGCACAGGAGACCAGAGACAAGGAACAGTGCACAGGCGGCACGGCACAGGAGACCAGAGACAAGGACCAGTGCACGGGTGGCACGGCCCAGGAGACCAGAGACAAGGAACAGTGCATAGGCAGCACGGCACAGGAGACCAGAGACAAGGAACAGTGCATGGGCGGCATGGCAGAGGAGACCAGAGACAAGGACCAGTGCACGGGTGGCACGGCACAGGAGACCAGACACAAGGAACAGTGCATAGGCAGCACGCACAGGAGACCAGAGATAAGGAACAGTGCACAGGCGGCATGGCACAGGAGACCAGAGACAAGGACCAGTGCACGGGTGGCATGGCCCAGGAGACCAGAGACAAGGAACAGTGCATAGGCAGCACGGCACAGGAGACCAGAGACAAGGAACAGTGCACGGGCGGCATGGCACAGGAGACCAGAGACAAGGACCAGTGCATAGGCAGCACGGCACAGGAGACCAGAGACAAGGAACAGTGCATGGGCGGCATGGCACAGGAGACCAGAGACAAGGAACAATACATGGGTGGCATGGAACAGGAGAACAGAGACGAAGAACAGTACATGGGCAGCATAGCACAGGAGACCAGAGAGGAGGAACAGTGCATAGGCAGCACGGCACAGGAGACCAGAGACAAGGAACAGTGCACGGGCGGCATGGCACAGGAGACCAGAGACAAGGACCAGTGCATAGGCAGCACGGCACAGGAGACCAGAGACAAGGAACAGTGCACGGGCGGCATGGCACAGGAGACCGAAGACAAGGACCAGTGCATAGGCAGCACTGCACAGGAGACCAGAGACAAGGAACAGTGCACAGGCGGCATGGCACAGGAGACCAGAGACAAGGAACATTACATGGGTGGCATGGCACAGGAGACCAGAGACCAGGAACAGTAGATCAGGACATGCTTGGGCCACCATGGACAACCATCAGCTCTCTTGATAAAGATGTGCAAACCCATGGGTCCTAAAGGTTTAGCATCTAGAGATTCCTGGCAGGAATTTCTAGACCCCTGCTTAGTGAGGGCACCCATGACTCTAGGGCTGCTCCCTTCAGTTGACACACATCCCATGATGTGGTAGCCAACTACACATTCCTCCAATCACAGAACTGATCTAGTTAGCTATCAAGTGGCTGGAGCCCCCATGGGCATTGCAACCAGCACACCTTGAAGGGGGCCTGCCTGACATGGGACCCTGTTGAAGGTGAAATGCCTCTTGGGCTCAGGTATCTTCATAGTTCCCTCCTGTGAGGCTGCTACTTCCTGGTGCAGAGGGGTCGTGCGGATGAGACCAGACATCCCTGGTGAAAGTTTGTCTGTTGTTAAATATCTCAAGTGAGCCACACAGGTCTCCTTCACATGACGCTGCCAGAGTCCACCACAGGAAAACATTTCCAGTTGACATCCCTGGCTGAGCCGCTCCGGACTCTTTCTAAAAGAATAGGGAATCATGCCCTTTAATGGCTTGCCACTCATGGTGCCCGTGTGGCACCAAGGTCTAAATACAGCTGTATAAAAGAAGCATTCCTGAAGATGCTCCATGCAACACACAGTCTACCGAAGACCCTTATTGCTGATTTCACCCCACAAGAAATGAGAAGTGGAAAGTGTAGGTCCAGGGGCAGTCTCTGCTTCACCCGCAGACAGACACCATGAAGGTGTGTCACAATTAGGGCTCCCGGTTTTTATGGTATTTATTTTTAAACATTTTCATCTGTATTTATCCATATTTATTTTTTGGCCTTCTTATTTGTACTTATTCATGTTTATTTTGTGTTTTGAGAAAAAATGGAATGGCAAAATATTATATTTCCACATGTATTTAACTGATAAACTTGCGCTCATACTTTGATGCCGGTTACGTTTTAGCAAATTAAGTAGCCAAATATAGCGAAACACTACACTGACAGGTAAATATCAGCATTCTATACAAATATATGTTAATATATGCCTGTATTTAGGAAAATCTAAATCAGTTTTTTTATCTTCCCATGCTGCCTATCTGCTCAGCTGTTGTCCTGGAAATCACAAAAGACAGCATGGAGAGTCACCCACATGAAGCACAATTCTCCATGCTTTTCCACTTTAAAAAAAAATAAATACAGACAGGAAACACACAGTTTTCTGTTTGTATTTATTTGTAAAAATCTGTAAAAACGGAAAACTGGGAGCCTTATTCACAATCTAGCGCGTGCCACTGCATTTATATTCAGGCATTATTCTGCACTCTTTGAAGATAAAGTGTGGGTCTCCACGCTGAGGGTGTGCATGCCAAGGAGTTGAGTGAGTCGGTCATCACGTTCGAAGGTCAGTCCTGTGGTGTGCTGTGTTCTAAGCTTCATCGCACATTTCTTAAACATAGGACAATGAAAGGTTTCAGGACAGAAGGCAGAGGAGTGGGGTCATCAGGAGGAAAGGGTGCTCCAGGCTCCAGCACTTACCTCTAAAGAGATAGAGACAGCAGGTCAGCACTGCCCCTCCCAAGAAGCTGCCCATTGACCCCACCATTCCGAGCCAACACGACCAGCCAAACTTGTACTGGATGCCAAGGAAGACATTGTGAAAGACCAGGGACGAGCGTTCCACGTACACATCGATGGCGTACCAGACGGAACCAATGATGCCAGGGATACCTACAAGAAAAAGCAAACTTATCTCACAACCAACGAAGGCCCACCGCCCAGATGTTCAATAAGTAAGGATACCAGTTGACATCTGGAATCTTCAACACATGGTAAGCTGGGGAATTGCTCATTCGCTTTATTCTTTTTCATATGGAGTCATGAAATTTTTGGGGGGCTGAAAATCTTAAATGTTTAGATGCCCGCAGAATAATATAGTCAACATACTGCCATTTTGTTCCTATCGTCAGTAAGTCTGCGGCATGTTGGGGTCTACTGTGGTTTTGAGTCAGACTCAAACCCATTGCAGTTCAAAACCTTTGGCCATTGAAATGATGTGTGCTGTCTTTCTAGATAACACTGCTGTCTTGAGAGGCAGGGAGAAGGCTCTCTCATTAGCTGCACAGTCATGATCCTTTCCTGGTTTCAGGACACAATTCACACAACGCATACCATATCTCACACCCACCCAAGATCCTAGAGTCCAAGGAAAGAAACGCTGTCTACCATGAGAAACATTTGGCAGGGGTGTGAGTTATAGGGTGTGTGGTAATACGTGGCACACCATAACTGGTGAATTTAAAGGTTTTTTTCAGGTTTGTGTTTGCTGAACCATAACTAGCTTTTAACTGTGGTCTTTTCAGTAAATGTTTCTCATATCCTGTATTCACCAGTATTACAGACTGGCAGTCACCACTGTATAGTTATGGTGCAAATATACTGTCCGTAGAAAAGGCATTTCTTATTTGCCAGTAACTTTGGACTTCATGGACAGATAGGCACCAGGGGGCAGATTTACAAGCCCCTTGCGTCATTTTTGCGCCGCTGTTGAGTCACTTTTTGTGACGCAGCATCAGCGTAAAAATGCGACCCATTTACAAAGTGACGCATCTAGGGAGATGCGTCACGTTGTAAATCCTGCGTCACATTATACCTGCGTCAGGTATAATGTATGCAGAGTGAGCGTTCCAACGCAAAAGCCTCGTAGAAGTGACGCAGTGAAATCTACAAGATTTCACTGCGCCACTTCTAGGATGCCACTGCGTCAAATTCTTACGCCTGCTTGCAGGCATAAGGAGTGATGCAGCACAATGAGGATAGGCCTCCCCCTGCATTGCTGGAGTTGCGTCGTGCTTGGACACGACTCCAGCAATGCTTGACTTTTGCGTCAACAGATGCGTCAGAATTTCTGACGCATCTGTCAATCCTTGCGCCATGGTGTGCCGTATTGTAAATACGGCGCATCCATAGTGGCGCAAGGGTTTCTTGGGGTGGCGCAGGGAAAGTGACGCATCTTTACAGATGCGTCACTTTCTTGTAAATCTGCCCCCACATTAATCAATCATTTGACGCAGTTAGCTAAGGTCTGGCATGTCACTTTTTGTTTTATGTGCAGAGAAAAGTATGATGATGTGTTGTCCCATTTTAGCTCCTGTAGGAAATTTCGCTCGAGCCTATAGAATAAAAATCAGAACGGATTTACAACAAATTTGGAAAGAAAGTAAAACTTTACTCAGACAATGTGCTTTTAGTGGTTTGTTGGCAAAATGTTAAATCGTTTTTTGAGAAATATCTGCTTGAAATTGATGTAGGATGGGCTTGAAAAGGTACCTCTGTGAATATCTCCCCCATGGATTTAAAATGGGAAGTGTCCCTTTTATTACCCCTCCCCTTCTTTTGCCCACCACTTCTTCCACTTGACTAACCTGCACAAAACTTTCAATGTCAAAACCAAATTGGATCGCCATTTATTTTGGAAATTTTTTGGGCAGACTGATTGAACAGACGTTGCCACTGTGTCATTATAGATAACTTTTTTGGCCCCATTTTTAATTGCCTGTTGACAAATACGCCCAAATTTGATAACATCAAGAGTTATCTCAACCTACTACTTCAGGAAATTTTGCATGCTGGACCCTAGTCAAATACAGTAAGTGAGTGCCAAATTTTGTGCCAGATCTGGGCCAAAGCTATAGGCAAATCAAAAAATGTCTTTGAGGTAATTTCACTGGAAAGTGAAAGTGACCATAACTACACAGGGATAACTGTCACTGTGTGAAATAGATAGGATAGATAGATAGATAGATAGATAGATAGATAGATAGATAGATAGATAGATAGATAGATAGATAGATAGATAGATAGATAGATAGATAGATAGATAGATAGATAGATAGATAGATAGATAGATAGATAGATAGATATTACACTGGTCAGGGTTTTCATAGGAATGGTATTTTTGTTTCATAAATAACTTCGATACTGTTTGATTAATCTGCACAAAACTTTCCCCCCAAAAAAACACAAATTCAACCACTTTTCTCTTTTCAGGCAAGCTTTGGGCCATCAAGGGGGGGTCTGGAAAAGGTGGGTGGTAAGAGAGGCCAGATCCTTTGCCCAACCCCCGGCTGCATGTGGCCAAAGGCCGTACGCAGTTTGCCTGAGGGGGTTGGGTGTATGATACATTTTTAATATGATCAAAGATCCACCGAAATTCACTGAACAAAACAAAGGTTAAAGGGGCGTTATAGTTAAGTATGGTAATACGATCTTAGCTTAAATTATAAAAAAGACAGAAGTTTACTGAAAAACAAGTGTTAAAGTGACAGTATAGCCAGCTGCTGAATGAGATAAGAAGTAATGTTTGAAAACTGAAACCACAGAAATTTGCCAATTTTGTTTAGTGAACTAACTTTAACTTGTGCCCCCTGCATGTGTTACCTCACATATTACATTACTCATGACATGTTAAATGGCAAGAATAATGACATCACTGATGGCATGTCAAATGATATAGTTTATGACATCACGGGTGACATCTCAAATTACATCATCCATGACACTCCTATTCATATTAGTCCATAAATCCTTACATCATTTAATAAAAGAAAGTTGTTACTAAAGGGCCTATAGTCGTATACATCAGAGATACTGGAGGAATGTGTGGTTGCCCTGGAGGCAGGTGTGGTTGTGCATGTTGAAAGTTATATGGTGCACCACTTACGAACCAGTAAAGTTCACCACTTACGAACCAGTAAAGTTCACCACTTACGAACCAATAAAGTTCACCACTTATGAACCAGTAAAGTTCCCCACTTACGAACCAGTAAAGTTCACCACTTACGAACCAGTAAAGTTCACCACTTACGAACCAGTAAAGTTCACCACTTACGAACCAGTAAAGTTCACCACTTACGAACCAGTAAAGTTCCCCACTTACGAACCAGTAAAGTTCCCCACTTACGAACCAGTAAAGTTCACCACTTACGAACCAATAAAGTTCACCACTTACGAACCAGTAAAGTTCACCACTTACGAACCAGTAAAGTTCACCACTTACGAACCAGTAAAGTTCACCACTTACGAACCAGTAAAGTTCACCACTTACGAACCAGTAAAGTTCACCACTTACGAACCAGTAAAGTTCCCCACTTACGAACCAGTAAAGTTCCCCACTTACGAACCAGTAAAGTTCACCACTTACGAACCAATAAAGTTCACCACTTACGAACCAGTAAAGTTCACCACTTACGAACCAGTAAAGTTCACCACTTACGAACCAGTAAAGTTCCCCACTTACGAACCAGTAAAGTTCCCCACTTACGAACCAGTAAAGTTCACCACTTACGAACCAATAAAGTTCACCACTTACGAACCAGTAAAGTTCACCACTTACGAACCAGTAAAGTTCACCACTTACGAACCAGTAAAGTTCACCACTTACGAACCAGTAAAGTTCACCACTTACGAACCAGTAAAGTTCACCACTTACGAACCAATAAAGTTCACCACTTATGAACCAGTAAAGTTCCCCACTACGAACCAGTAAAGTTCACCACTTACGAACCAGTAAAGTTCACCACTTACGAACCAGTAAAGTTCACCACTTACGAACCAGTAAAGTTCACCACTTACGAACCAGTAAAGTTCCCCACTTACGAACCAGTAAAGTTCCCCACTTACGAACCAGTAAAGTTCACCACTTACGAACCAATAAAGTTCACCACTTACGAACCAGTAAAGTTCACCACTTACGAACCAGTAAAGTTCACCACTTACGAACCAGTAAAGTTCACCACTTACGAACCAGTAAAGTTCACCACTTACGAACCAGTAAAGTTCACCACTTACGAACCAGTAAAGTTCCCCACTTACGAACCAGTAAAGTTCCCCACTTACGAACCAGTAAAGTTCACCACTTACGAACCAATAAAGTTCACCACTTACGAACCAGTAAAGTTCACCACTTACGAACCAGTAAAGTTCACCACTTACGAACCAGTAAAGTTCACCACTTACGAACCAGTAAAGTTCACCACTTACGAACCAGTAAAGTTCACCACTTACGAACCAGTAAAGTTTGGCAAGGAGCACTCCATGTTAAACAAGGTAAAGACTGAGGACACCTGACATGGGTTGCAGAGGCAAGTGTGAAAGTAGGCAGTGGCTTAAAGCTAACCCCTGTTGCAAAATGTCCCTGTGTATAGTAATTGTTACATGCAACGTGTGAGGCAGCAAAAAAAAGTGTTTTTTCATGTCAGTTTTTCCTGTCATGTGGTACTAAACTCAAATTTGAGGTTTGCGCTGTAATAATAAATGTGGGAATGTTCGTTCATAAGTACAGTTGCTCTAAATAACATCTGTTATTGGGCCACATTTATTCTCACTACTATTGCATACATATATCTATGGGGCTTATGGTTCTGTGGAGTAGCTTAAGGCACGCAAGCCCTTAGCACCACAGTTCGTGCTGCGCCTGAAGGAGTAAGGTACCCAGCTGGCCGAGTGATGGAGGCGTGTCACACTTAGAAACGCTGATCTGTCATCTTGCCCAGATGCCCTTGGTCCACCCAGGTCATACCACCACACTGCATCATCTGGGGAGTGAAACAACCTCAGAGCAGCTGAGACTTGTCCCCCTTCCTGCCTGAGGGCTCTCTGAACACTCTCCTGGCTGAAGAGGTCTTCATGGCTTCCTCGCAAGTAACCATCCCCCTCCACCAGGGCTCACTGGACAAAATCTAGAAACAGCAGGTGGAAGTCGGTGTATATTAAATACTCCGGAAGAGCATTGGTATGTTTGTCCTGTCTGCGAGGCTCATGTCATTCACTTTCAGGGGTACAGCTAGGAAATAAAGTAAATCTAACACCCGCAGTATATTCACTTTAATATCAGAATTTATTGTCACTGGAATAGATCACAACCTTTTTTTTACCAAAAGCCCCGTATGTGTCAATAGCCTAAGTGCTGTAAACACTAGTTCACCGCATCCAAGATGGCGCCGAGGATGGGCCATGGTGAAACAGACGCACTCACTCACTTACCCTCAAAGCTTCCCCCTTACATTCTAAGTGCCAAGATGTGGGGAGGCAGAAAAAGGTGCAGCATCCATCTTAAAACGTGCTAAGGCAACCATTGGCGGACCTAGATTTAACAACTGAACACGCATTGAGCCAGTTTACTCAGAGCGAGTGCTCTTCCACCGACAGGTTTTCAGCTCATATCTCTCGGGCATAGTTTAGAAATATTTAGGAGAAAATGTAAACTTAGTATGGCAAGTGTACTTGCTAAATAAAAACAATCCCCCCAAACACAAATACTTGACAAATGTACCCATTGGTGCTTCTGATGGAAGCATCAGTGTAAACACACACAGGTCACTGTCCTCCTGCTCCGAGCGGAAGCACATTTACTATAATGCACAGTCACTACTGGGTGTGCTGCCCCTGCAAACTAATGTGCAGCAGGGAACACAGAAACCTGCTCCACTCTTCAATATAAGCAAGTAGCATAGCTCAGTGGGTTCATGTATCTTCTGTAGAGCTCTGTGTGCTACCTGAAGGCATAGGTTTGACCTAAGGGGGTAAACTTGATGGTTAGAAGATGATAAAATATAAGGCAGTAAATATCGGATTAAAACAAGATATTCATATTATTATAAATGATACAGAAAACACAAACAACCACAAATATGGTGGATGAAGAAACACCAGGGGGAAATAGCAAAGCAAGGCAGACACGCAGATGAGATGCATAGAAAGGCAGACATGCAGAAGAGATGTATAGAAAAACAGACATGCAGATGAGATGTATAGAAAGGCAGACATGCAGGTGAGATGTATAGAAAGGCAGACATGCAGGTGAGATATATAGAAAGGCAGACATGCAGATGAGATGTAAGGAAAGACAGACATGCAGATGAGATGTAAGGAAAGACAGACATGCAGAAGAGATGTAAGGAAAGACAGGCATGCAGATGAGATGTAAGGAAAGGCAGACATGCAGGTGAGATGTATAGAAAGACAGACAGGCAGATGAGATGTAAGGAAAGACAGACATGCAGATGAGATGTATAGAAAGGCAGACATGCAGGTGAGATGTAAGGAAAGACAGGCATGCAGATGAGATGTAAGGAAAGGCAGACATGCAGGTGAGATGTATAGAAAGACAGACAGGCAGATGAGATGTAAGGAAAGACAGACATGCAGATGAGATGTATAGAAAGGCAGACATGCAGGTGAGATGTCTAGAAAGAGAGAAATGCAAATGAGATGTATAGAAAGGCAGAAATGCAGATGAGATGTATAGAAAGGCAGACATGCAGATGAGATGTTTAGAAAGACAGACATGAGATGTATAGAAAGGCAGACATGCAGGTGAGATGTCTAGAAAGAGAGAAATGCAGATGAGATGCATAGAAAGGCAGGCATGCAGGTGAGATGTATAGAAAGAGAGAAATGCAAATGAGATGTATAGAAAGACAGACATGCAGATGAGATGTATAGAAAGGCAGACATGAGGATGAGATGTCTAGAAAGGCAGACATGCAGGTGAGATATATAGAAAGGCAGACATGCAGGTGAGATATATAGAAAGGCAGACATGCAGATGAAATGTATAGGAAGGCAGACATGCAGGTGAGATGTATAGAAAGGCAGACATGCAGGTGAGATGTATAGAAAGGCAGACATGCAGATGAGATGTATAGAAAGACAGACATGCAGATGAGATGCATAGAAAGGCAGGCATGCAGGTGAGATGTATAGAAAGAGAGAAATGCAAATGAGATGTATAGAAAGACAGACATGCAGAAGAGATGTAAGGAAAGACAGACATGAGATGTATAGAAAGGCAGACATGCAGGTGAGATGTATAGAAAGACAGACATGCAGATGAGATGTAAGGAAAGACAGACATGCAGGTGAGATGTATAGAAAGGCAGACATGCAGATGAGATGTTTAGAAAGACAGACATGCAGGTGAGATATATAGAAAGGCAGACATGCAGATGAAATGTATAGGAAGGCAGACATGCAGGTGAGATGTAAGGAAAGACAGACATGCAGAAGAGATGTAAGGAAAGACAGGCATGCAGATGAGATGTAAGGAAAGGCAGACATGCAGGTGAGATGTATAGAAAGACAGACAGGCAGATGAGATGTAAGGAAAGACAGACATGCAGATGAGATGTATAGAAAGGCAGACATGCAGGTGAGATGTAAGGAAAGACAGGCATGCAGATGAGATGTAAGGAAAGGCAGACATGCAGGTGAGATGTATAGAAAGACAGACAGGCAGATGAGATGTAAGGAAAGACAGACATGCAGATGAGATGTATAGAAAGGCAGACATGCAGGTGAGATGTCTAGAAAGAGAGAAATGCAAATGAGATGTATAGAAAGGCAGAAATGCAGATGAGATGTATAGAAAGGCAGACATGCAGATGAGATGTTTAGAAAGACAGACATGAGATGTATAGAAAGGCAGACATGCAGGTGAGATGTCTAGAAAGAGAGAAATGCAGATGAGATGCATAGAAAGGCAGGCATGCAGGTGAGATGTATAGAAAGAGAGAAATGCAAATGAGATGTATAGAAAGACAGACATGCAGATGAGATGTATAGAAAGGCAGACATGAGGATGAGATGTCTAGAAAGGCAGACATGCAGGTGAGATATATAGAAAGGCAGACATGCAGGTGAGATATATAGAAAGGCAGACATGCAGATGAAATGTATAGGAAGGCAGACATGCAGGTGAGATGTATAGAAAGGCAGACATGCAGGTGAGATGTATAGAAAGGCAGACATGCAGATGAGATGTATAGAAAGACAGACATGCAGATGAGATGCATAGAAAGGCAGGCATGCAGGTGAGATGTATAGAAAGAGAGAAATGCAAATGAGATGCATAGAAAGACAGACATGCAGAAGAGATGTAAGGAAAGACAGACATGAGATGTATAGAAAGGCAGACATGCAGGTGAGATGTATAGAAAGACAGACATGCAGATGAGATGTAAGGAAAGACAGACATGCAGGTGAGATGTATAGAAAGGCAGACATGCAGATGAGATGTTTAGAAAGACAGACATGCAGGTGAGATATATAGAAAGGCAGACATGCAGATGAAATGTATAGGAAGGCAGACATGCAGATGAAATGTATAGGAAGGCAGACATGCAGGTGAGATGTATAGAAAGGCAGACATGCAGGTGAGATGTATAGGAAGGCAGACATGCAGATGAAATGTATAGGAAGGCAGACATGCAGTTGAGATGTATAGAAAGGCAGACATGCAGGTGAGATGTATAGAAAGACAGACATGCAGATGAGATGCATAGAAAGGCAGACATGCACATGAGATGTATAGAAAGGCAGACATGCAGATGAGATGTATAGAAAGGCAGACATGCAGATGAAATGTATAGGAAGGCAGACATGCAGATGAAATGTATAGGAAGGCAGACATGCAGGTGAGATGTATAGAAAGGCAGACATGCAGGTGAGATGTATAGGAAGGCAGACATGCAGATGAAATGTATAGGAAGGCAGACATGCAGATGAAATGTATAGGAAGGCAGACATGCAGGTGAGATGTATAGAAAGGCAGACATGCAGGTGAGATGTCTAGAAAGGCAGACATGCAGGTGAGATGTATAGAAAGGCAGACATGCAGGTGAGATATATAGAAAGGCAGACATGCAGATGAAATGTATAGGAAGGCAGACATGCAGATGAGATGTCTAGAAAGGCAGACATGCAGGTGAGATGTATAGGAAGGCAGACATGCAGATGAGATGTATAGAAAGGCAGACATGCAGATGAGATGTATAGAAAGGCAGACATGCAGATGAAATGTATAGGAAGGCAGACATGCAGGAGAAAGACAGACATGCAGGTGAGATGTATAGAACGGCAGACATGCAGATGAGATGTATAGAAAGGCAGACATGCAGATGAAATGTATAGGAAGGCAGACATGCAGGAGAAAGACAGACATGCAGGTGAGATGTATAGAACGGCAGACATACAGATGAGATGTCTAGAAAGGCAGACATGCAGGTGAGATGTATAGAACGGCAGACATGAGATGTATAGAAAGGCAGACATGCAGATGAGATGTATAGAAAGGCAGACATGCAGATGAAATGTATAGAAAGGCAGACATGCAGATGAGATGTATAGAAAGGCAGACATGCAGATGAGATGTCTAGAAAGGCAGACATGCAGATGAGATGTAAGGAAAGGCAGACATGCAGATGAGATGTATAGAAAGGCAGACATGCAGATGAGATGTAAGGAAAGGCAGACATGCAGATGAGATGTATAGAAAGGCAGACATGCAGATGAGATGTAAGGAAAGGCAGACATGCAGATGAGATGTAAGGAAAGGCAGACATGCAGATGAGATGTAAGGAAAGGCAGACATGCAGATGAGATGTATAGAAAGGCAGACATGCAGGTGAGATGTATAGAAAGGCAGACATGCAGATGAGATGTCTAGAAAGGCAGACATGCAGATGAGATGTAAGGAAAGGCAGACATGCAGATGAGATGTATAGAAAGGCAGACATGCAGATGAGATGTAAGGAAAGGCAGACATGCAGATGAGCTGTATAGAAAGGCAGACATGCAGATGAGATGTAAGGAAAGGCAGACATGCAGATGAGATGTATAGAAAGGCAGACATGCAGGTGAGATATATAGAAAGGCAGACATGCAGGTGAGATGTCTAGAAAGGCAGACATGCAGATGAAATGTACAGAAAGACAGACATGCAGATGAAATGTATAGGAAGGCAGACATGCAGGTGAGATGTATAGAAAGGCAGACATGCAGGTGAGATGTCTAGAAAGGCAGACATGCAGATGAAATGTATAGGAAGGCAGACATGCAGGTGAGATGTATAGAAAGGAAGACATGCAGGTGAGATGTATAGGAAGGCAGACATGTAGGAGAAAGACAGACATGCAGGTGAGATGTATAGGAAGGCAGACATGCAGGAGAAAGACAGACATGCAGGTGAGATGTATAGAAAGGAAGACATGCAGGTGAGATATATAGAAAAGCAGACCTGCAGATGAGATGTATAGAAAGGCAGACATGCAGGTGAGATGTATAGGAAGGCAGACATGCAGGAGAATGACATACATGCAGGTGAGATGTATAGGAAGGCAGACATGCAGGAGAAAGACAGACATGCAGGTGAGATGTATAGAAAGGAAGACATGCAGGTGAGATATATAGAAAGGCAGACCTGCAGATGAGATGTATAGAAAGGCAGACATGCAGGTGAGATGTATAGAAAGGCAGACATGCAGGTGAGATATATAGAAAGGCAGACATGCAGATGAAATGTATAGGAAGGCAGACATGCAGGTGAGATGTATAGAAAGGCAGACATGCAGGTGAGATGTCTAGAAAGGCAGACATGCAGGTGAGATGTATAGAAAGGCAGACATGCAGGTGAGATATATAGAAAGGCAGACATGCAGATGAAATGTATAGGAAGGCAGACATGCAGGTGAGATGTATAGAAAGGCAGACATGCAGGTGAGATGTATAGAAAGGCAGACATGCATATGAGATGTATAGAAAGGCAGACATGAGGATGAGATGTCTAGAAAGGCAGACATGCAGGAGAAAGACAGACATGCAGATGAGATGTATAGAAAGGCAGACATGCATATGAGATGTATAGAAAGGCAGACATGAGGATGAGATGTCTAGAAAGGCAGACATGTAGGTGAGATGTATAGAAAGGCAGACATGCAGGTGAGATATATAGAAAGGCAGACATGCAGATGAAATGTATAGGAAGGCAGACATGCAGGTGAGATGTATAGAAAGGCAGCCATGCAGGTGAGATGTATAGAAAGGCAGACATGCAGTTGAGATGTATAGAAAGGCAGACATGCAGGTGAGATGTATAGAAAGGCAGACATGCAGGTGAGATGTATAGAAAGACAGACATGCAGATGAGATGCATAGAAAGGCAGACATGCAGGTGAGATGTATAGAAAGACAGACATGCAGATGAGATGCATAGAAAGGCAGACATGCAGGTGAGATGCATAGAAAGGCAGACATGCAGGTGAGATATATAGAAAGGCAGACCTGCAGATGAGATGTATAGAAAGGCAGACATGCAGGTGAGATGTATAGGAAGGCAGACATGCAGGAGAAAGACAGACATGCAGGTGAGATGTATAGAACGGCAGACATGCAGAAGAGATGAATAGAAAGACAGACACACAGTTGAGATGTATAGAAAGGCAGACATGCAGATGAGATGTATAGAAAGAGAGAAATGCAAATGAGATGTATAGAAAGACAGACATGCAGATGAGATGTTTAGAAAGACAGACATGAGATGTATAGAAAGGCAGACATGCAGGTGAGATGTCTAGAAAGGCAGACATGCAGATGAGATGTATAGAAAGGCAGACATGCAGATGAGATGTATAGAAAGCAGACATGAGGATGAGATGTCTAGAAAGGCAGACATGCATGTGAGATGTATAGAAACTCACACATTCAGATGAGATGTATAGAAAGGCAGACATGCAGGTGAGATGTATAGAAAGACAGACGTGCAGATGAGATGCATAGAAAGGCAGGCATGCAGGTGAGATGTATAGAAAGAGAGAAATGCAAATGAGATGTATAGAAAGGCAGACATGCAGATGAGATGTATAGAAAGGCAGACATGAGGATGAGATGTCTAGAAAGGCAGACATGCAGGTGAGATATATAGAAAGGCAGACATGCAGGTGAGATATATAGAAAGGCAGACATGCAGATGAAATGTATAGGAAGGCAGACATGCAGGTGAGATGTATAGAAAGGCAGACATGCAGGTGAGATGTATAGAAAGGCAGACATGCAGTTGAGATGTATAGAAAGGCAGACATGCAGGTGAGATGTATAGAAAGGCAGACATGCAGATGAGATGCATAGAAAGGCAGGCATGCAGGTGAGATGTATAGAAAGAGAGAAATGCAAATGAGATGTATAGAAAGACAGACATGCAGATGAGATGTTTAGAAAGACAGACATGAGATGTATAGAAAGGCAGGCATGCAGGTGAGATGTATAGAAAGAGAGAAATGCAAATGAGATGTATAGAAAGACAGACATGCAGATGAGATGTTTAGAAAGACAGACATGAGATGTATAGAAAGGCAGACATGCAGATGAGATGTATAGAAAGGCAGACATGCAGATGAAATGTATAGGAAGGCAGACATGCAGGTGAGATGTATAGAAAGGCAGACATACAGATGAGATGTACAGAAAGGCAGACATGCAGGTGAGATGTATAGAAAGGCAGACATGCAGGTGAGATGTATAGAAAGGCAGAAATGCAGGAGAAAGACAGACATGCAGGTGAGATGTATAGAACGGCAGACATGCAGAAGAGATGTATAGAAAGGGAGACACACAGTTGAGATGTATAGAAAGGCAGACATGCAGGTGAGATGTATAGAAAGGCAGACATGCAGGTGAGATGTATAGAAAGAGAGACATGCAGATGAGATGTAGGGAAAGGCAGATATGCAGATGAGATGTGTAGAAAGCAGACATGCAGGTGAAATGTATAGAAAGACAGACATGCAGATGAGATGTATAGAAAGAGAAACATGCAGGTGAGATGTAGAGAAAGGCAGCCATGGAGATGAGATGTATGGAAAGACAGACATGTAGGTGAGATGTATAGAAAGACAGACATGCAGATGAGATGTATAGAAAGACAAACATGCAGGTGAGATGTAGAGAAAGGCAGCCATGGAGATGAGATGCATGGAAATACAGACATGTAGGTGAGATGTATAGAAAGGCAGACATGCAGATGAGATGCATTAAAATACAGACATGCAGGTGAGATGTATAGAAAGGCAGACATGCAGATGAGATGCATGGAAAGACAGACATGTCTTTCCATGCAGGTGAGATGTATAGAAAGGCAAACATGCAGGTGAAATGTATAGAAAGGCAGACATGCACATGAGATGTATAGAAAGGCAGACATGCAGATGAGATGCATGGAAAGACAGACAGGTCTTTCCATGCAGGTGAGATGTATAGAAAGGCAAACATGCAGGTGAAATGTATAGAAAGGCAGACATGCACATGAGATGTATAGAAAGGCAGACATGCAGATGAGATACATGGAAATACAGACATGCAGGTGAGATGTATAGAAAGACAGACATGCAGATGAGATGTATAGAAAGACAGTCATGCAGATGAGATGCATGGAAAGACAGACATGCAGGTGAGATGTATAGAAAGACAGACATGCAGATGAGATGTATAGAAAGGCAGACATGCAGATGAGATACATGGAAAGATAGACATGTAGGTGAGATGTATAGAAAGGCAGACATGTAGGTGAGATGCATGGAAATACAGACATGCAGGTGAGATGTAGTGAAAGAAAGATATGCAGATGAGATATATTAAAAGACAAACATGTAGGTGAGATGTTTAGAAAGGCAGACATGTAGGTGAGATGTATAGAAAGAGAGACATGCAGATGAGATGAGATGTATAGAAAGACAGACATGCAGATGAAATGTATAGAGACACAGACATGCAGATGAGAATGATGTATTTGTTCCTTGAGTCTAGAGGGCGCAAGTCCTATACATCTGGGCAGCTTTGATTCCGTGGTCACTACCCCTAATTATCTCTAGTAAGGTTATGGAATGTGACTTACACAACCATATAAATTCCTGGAGGGGGCTCGTGCAGGGTGGACGCAGCCAGCATCACTGGAGGGTCATTATTCCTGCGCACTGGTGCAGACTCATCGCACTGAGGCCTTGTTAACTGAAGCCAGCGGTAGGAATGAATTACCTGCTGTTAGGTGCTGCGCAGAGCCTGTCTGCACCGACAGCCAAAGTGTAGGTAAGGCTGGTAGCTAATACTAGTGTCCTTACTAAAGGTGCATTCTGGGTTTTCTTCAAATACATGTTAATGCTAGTTTCTTTACAGTGCTTAAGTGTCAACCATTTCATTGTTTACAGGTAATTCAGAAGTGACAGATCATAGTAAATGTATCTGCCCAGGGTCACACACTTTAATTGGGACGGGGGGGGGTTGGGGAGTATGGGCAGACTTCGTAAGTCATTTTACAGTCGCCAACTTTGCGATTTACAAAATCACATGGTTTGTGGCGGCAAAATCCCTTTTTCCAATATATTACCCAAAAGTTGGTTTATGAAAAGATTTTCAGAATCCCAAAATAGAGTTTCTGGCCCCTACTAATTTGGAACTTTAAAGGGGCATGTTTTGGCTTTTCTTCTTCCGAGTCTTTGAGGTATGTATCAATGATTTGCGAATGGAATTCTGGTTGCAAACCATTGATCAGTTATGACTCCCTAGTTGGGGTGGTACCTGATTCACAAATGCTAATGGGTCCTCTTTACTCCTTCCCTTTTGGGAATCATGGAGGCAACTCCGGGGGGAGTAGGCGGTGATCAAGGGACTATTGCTAACTCTTACTGAAGTTTTTCAAAATGGATGGTTTTTTAAAGCAGCCGCTTCCTTTAAGGAAATCAGGATACTGTGAAAAAATAAATTTAAATGCCACTCACTGTAGTTGTAGATAAAAGGAGGTGCTTTGCAAATTTCCACCTCCTAATGCACATTATTAGGCTGGCTGTTCTGTGGCCGCTGCTCTCTTAATTTGCGATTTTGCAGAGGTTGGTTCACAAATCAGATTAGATTTGCAAAATGTTAATGCACAATTAGCGATTGGTTTTTGCAAAGCCAATCTTAGTAAATTTGGCCTAGAACTCAATTTTCCATGTTTAACAGCAGATAGTTTAGTGCTGGCCCACTTAAAGCAAAGGAGCAGCAGGGAGAGGCTCATTCAAGTCTGAGGTTAGTCACGTGACCACCTCAAGGCAGCCCTGGCACTTCACAGAGGAGCAGACCCTGCAACCTGTTGGCCTGCTCCAAACTGCACTTAATTCGTGTGTTCTTGAAGCCATAACTTTTATGTCTTAACCTTTGGAAGTCTTTCCACTTTTCTAAGTACATTTCTAAGTAACATTTTGAGAGTAAATGACTCCCATGCCAACAAATGGAAGTTTATAGTTGGGTGAGGTGCCAGGGGGCATCCTGCTGATACTCACTTGTCAATTACACAACAAAATGGAAGGCAAAGCAGCCAATGGGAATTGTCAGAGTATAAATACGGGTGCAAGGAGTGAAGGCGGAGACTCAGGGAGACATCTGGGGTCATTTGAAGTGTGGTGGAGCGGGAGCTCGGGCCGCTGTACATTGGGATGTGCTCCAGGACCTCCACACTAGCGGTTTCCCCACTCTACTCAGAGTCCATCCCACGCTGCCTCACTTTATTGGGCATGTGAGCTATTTCCACCCAGTTGCGGTTCCAGTCAAGAATATGGAAGTCAAAACCGTTTCTCCCTCTTCATCATGGCGTCCTTCTGGTGACACGTTTTCCACCCTCACCAGCCAACAATCTGTGCAGTTTTGGTGGGACCTTTGGCAGCAGAACCTGAACACCAGGGCCAGTATTACAGATACGGTGCACTTTCCATGTGTGCGCCACGGCGCACTTTAAAGCAGGTGCGCCGGGTGCAAACATGGAAAGTTCACCCTATCAGGAAGGATGCGTTGCCCTCAGGGCTGCCGCGAACTTGTGCTGCCCCCTCCAGGTAGCACATTCAAGAGAAATAGGGAGCAGCTGTTTTAAAGATGCTCCGTGTTTTACCTGCACTTTTAAAAGGGATTAGAGACCCCCTTGGAGGCGGTTGCAGTGATTGACTGCACCCACCTGCAAGGGGATGTCTGGGGGGTCCAAAGGATCCTCTTTCATCCCTTTAGAGGGCTCCAATCTGCAGAGGTTAGTCTGGCACGTAGCCAAAGAAGAGGCAATTACACAAGCTGCTAAAGCAGTAATTAAGGAGGGTGACGAGTGTGCGCGGGGGGATATGAACAGGATTGTCAAATGGAACTTTATTACAACGTCCCTGGTGGGGAAATGTGCTGCCCGCCAGGCTAGAAAAATTAATGACCATTTGAACCCTCAGACCATATGGTTCACCTCTAAGCTATTTAAGATAAAGAAATCGCTTAATAGAGCTGTTCGGGTGGCGTTTGCTCATAGATTCTATCAGACCTATTCTGTGTATAAATGAACATTTGAAGGAATTTAAAAAGATTTACAAACAAGAAGTCTGGAAAACTAAACTTAAATATCAATCTGGGCTTTGGAATCGTTTATTATCCGCCTCAAAGCAAATTAATGCAAAAAAATTGGGCACTAATTAATAAGCTTGAAAGGGGGGGCTGTAGGGCATTTTGTGTAAATATATCGGAAGCCAGTTGGGTAACTTTTATTGCTAATTTGTATGGCTCTTCGGACCAGATGGTAAACCAACCTGACATGCGGTTTGGCTATGAGGAAAATAGTATATCAACATTTGACTTGGGGAGTGGTGAGTGTCAGGGTTTGACTACCACAGCCCAATCCAATGATTCTAGTCCCGACCCAAACCTTGATTTAGAAGCTTTAAGTTGTAATCAAGTATTGACCCTGTTACGTGGGCTTCGTGCAAATGGTGCCCCTGGACCTAATGGGATACCTAATGCCCTGTTCCGTGCCAATGTTGGCATGTGGGCTGGTATTTTGTATAAATTATTCAGTGAAGTATTGACATTGGAGATTGTGCCAGCATCATGGCAAGGTAGCATATTGCAGCCCATTTATAAAAGTGGCCCGGTCGCCAATCCTGCCAATTATCGATTAATTTCGTTGACTGATGTTGATGCAGAGGTGTTTGCTTCCATTCTGTTGATAGAATTGGAAAAGTGGGCATCGCAGGAAAGCATTATTCCATTTAATCAAACTGGTTTTCGGAAAGGCCAATGCACCACTACCAACCTGTTGGCTTTAACATTTCTTGCTGAGCGGGCCGTCTTAAATAAACAAAATTTATACATTGCTTTTATTGATTTAAAGGCAGCCTTCGACTCTGTGCCTCGCAATCTGTTATGGAAAAAATTGTCAGATCGAGGCATTCCAGGGAAACTGTTGAAGGCTATTATCCTTTTGTATACGGATACTTGGGTTCAAGTCAGGTTGGGTGATGGTAATTCCTTATCAAGAAATTTCAGAACATATAATGGTCTAAAGCAAGGCTGTGTTCTTGCTCCCTGCCTTTTTAATTTATTTCTATCAGATCTTTCTCAGCACCTGGATTCTATTAATGCACATGTTCCTAAGATGGGGGGGTACAAATCAGCTACCTTCAATATGCTGATGCTACTATCCTCGTGAGCCATACTCCTATTGGCCTACAAAGACTTATTACCGCCTTTGATGATTATACACAACAGAATGGCCTTGAACAGAATGTAAAAAAAACAAAGTCGTGAAAATTGGTTCTGTTAAACAGAAGTTCAATTCATGGAAGGCCAGAGCAGGCCCAATTGAAGTTGTCAAAACGTATAGATATTTAGGGGTGGTGTTCGATAATCGAGTATCCTTCAAATTCCATTTTAAGTACCTAAGGGCCAAAACTGTGACCTTGATTCATGCTTTTAAATGTTTAAAGAAATCACTGAATTGTCAAACGTATGACTTTATTCTTAAAGTAATCAAAGCTAAACTACAACCAACCCTCATATATGGCTCACCCATCACCAGAGGGAAAGATGCGAAGGTCCTGGATCTATTGGTAGTCAAGGTCTTCAAAGCAACTTTTGGGATTGCCAATTCAGTGTGCCACGCGGGAATACGATTAGAGTTTGGTCTCCAGAGACAGTGCCTGGTATCAAAAGGAGCTTTTCTGAAAGGTATGGTCGCTTTGTCTTCATCAGCCCCTGCATCCTTAGGGAACATTTGTTGGTTAGAAATAGATAAGTCTGCCTATGCTGCTAAATGGAGATCTCATATTTTAACCTCCCTAAGGGATATTGGTCTGCAAATTGCACTGCAAGATCTGAAAATGCCCAATTATAAGTTAATTTTAATTTTTTTTATCAAAGCTGAATTACTAAAGCTGGACAAAAATGCATTAGTAGGGAAAAATGATGCATGGTATGTGATTAATTCATACCAACCCCTGCGCATTCAGCCATATTTGACTGCTTATTTCTCAGCAAAGTTTAAAAATATTTTTTTAAGGTTACGAATGGGAATAAATCCAACAAAAGAGGGCCGCAAACATGGATCAAGCAGTGGCCAGACTCTAATTGTAGACTATGTGGATGGCCACAGGAAGCATTAGTACATATAGTGTGTGTGTGCCCCAAGCTGATTAACATTCGACGTACCATTTTGAAACCACATTTCTTGAGGATCGGGGTTAGATCAGCTCGTCAGGCTTTAATTATGTCATTATCTGGAGAATCGATTCCGTTATTATGTCAATTGGTAAAAATTTTAAGTGCAGCTGAAAAATGTCTGATTTAATACGTTTGAGCTTCATTATTTTAATGGCTCCGGAACCTAATAGTTTACATACTGTTTATATCCTGTATGTCTTAGTGATTATGCTGCTAGGGTGATAACTAGAAATGTAACAATAGAAGTTTCACCGTTACAGTAACTTTGATGCACTTTATCATTGCTTTAATATGATGGACGTTGCAATTACTGCACGTTAGCACTTTAAAATGCAACATGTGTAATATTCTGCTGTAGAATTTAATGAAGTATTTTTTTAATGTATTTTATTCTTGTTGTTAGATACAGGGAATTAGTATGCTGTGCACGCTGTCACTTTAAACTGTAAAATGTGCAATATTATGTTGTTGTAATTAATGATGTATGGTGATTTGATTTGTTTTTTGTTTTGGATATTATTATGGTTGAATTGGCAAATTTTTAAATAGTATATGTGGTACAGTTTTTAAATATTATGTGATGTGAAGATGCTTTGATTGCAATGTTTTTTATTAATCAAGCAATAAAGATTATATATATATATATATATATATATATATATATATATATATATATATATATATATATATATATATATATATCTCTTGAAACAAACAGTCCGTAATCGGTGCGCACTTTGCTCCGCTGGTGCATGTGTCGAGGTCAGACCATACCTCGCAGTAGTTTCTTCAAACAAATAAGGCACTGCACTCCAGAAGTCGTGTTGTTTCAAAAAGCTTTTTAATAAAGCATAATTACCGCCACCATTACCACCACCAACGTTTCGACCAAGAGATGGTCTTTGTCACGGTTACGTGAGTCCTTTGTCAGTTTCACCCTTTATAGTGTTGAATTACATTTCCCATTGCAATGCATTTTGGGACTCGTAGTTGTTTAAAAGGTCACATTTGATGAATTTACATTTTACATTATCCAAATGTTTATATAGGCACTCTGACAATATTACCCTATTGTTATAATACACTTTATAAAGTTTTTAGCGAGTGTTTCTCCTACTTTGTTTCTATTTCAATTTAAATAAACTTAATTTGCACTGTTTATTATACACATGATAGGCTTGTCCTTTATCTCTTTATCTATTCTAGGTACAGTACCTAATTCAAGAGTAACTCGCATATTTATTAATTGTGATTAATAGACAATTTGTTTATGGGTTTAGTACCCTAATATTGAAGTGCCAGTTCACTTTTTGGAACAATTTATAAATGTACATGTAATTCTTCATCCCCGTTAAGTCCAAAGGGATCTTGGTTTTGAACTTAATGATTAGGCGCGATTCCAATCTTCTTAATTTAAGAGTGCAATTGCCTCCTCTTTCGTGGGTTGGGATAGTTGCTATTCCAAAATATCGTATGTTTTCCCAATTTGTTTTATGCTGTGTATGAAGATGTCTCGATATCGCATAGTTCATATCTTTGTTGTGGATAGCTCTGAGATGTTCCAATATCCGCTTGCGAAGAGGACAGATGGTGCTGCCAATGTAGCGTAATCCGCAGGTACATTCTATCATATACACAACGTAAGCTGTTTCACATGTGATTCTTTCAGTTATCGTGAATGTCTTCCCTTTAAAATCCTTAATGTTAGTCATAGATTTACCAATTTTGCAAGCCTTGCATTTATTACAATGAACAAATCCTTTTTGTTTTTCTGTTAACCACATTTTTGGTTTCTGTGATACAAAGTGGCTATTCACAAGTTTGTCTTTTAAGGATGCAACTTTGCGATACGTTATGTTGGGTCTCGATCCAATTATTTTTCCTATGTCGGGATCTTTTTGTAAAACATTCCAATATTTTTGTAAGATCTGTTTGATTTTGAAACTCTCTTTACTATAGGTCAAGATTAACCTTGTTGTGTCTTCTGTTTGATTTTTTACTTTGGTAATCAGAGTTTCTGCTCGTGGGATTGCTTTTGCCCGCTCTAAACCTTCTTTTACGTCTCTGTATTTGTATCCTCTCCTCATGAATCGTTTTTCACTTTCTTTGAAGTTTTTTTCAGCCATACCGTCAGCAGAACAGTTTCTCCTCATTCTAATAAATTCCCCATAAGGGATACTTTTTATTAGATTGGCTGGATGAAAGCTTTTACCATGGAGTATGCTGTTAGTTGATGTAGGTTTACGATAGACTGTAGTTTGTATCTGATTTTCCTCTATGTACACTTGAACATCCAAATATTGAATTGTTTTGGAGCTGATGTTGTAGGTAAATTTTAAACCTACATCGTTGGTGTTTAAGATGTTGAAATATTCTTTGAATTCATTTGGGCTGCCATTCCAGATTAAGAAGAGATCATCGATGTATCTCAGCCAAAGTTCTATCTTGGCTGTATATCCTTCATTTTCCTCTCTCCATGCAACAAATTTCTCCCACCACCCCATGGTGAGATTTGCATAACTGGGTGAAAATGATATTCCCATGGCAGTTCCGCGTTGTTGGGTGTACACTTTTTGATTAAAAAGAAAGATGTTATTTTTCAAACATAATTCCACCATTTCCATTAGCATCTTTGTGTGCTTAAATTCTTGGATGCTCCTTTGACGTAGAAAATATCCTATTGCATTTAATCCGATTTCATGATCAATGGAGGTATACAACGATACCACGTCAATGGTTACCAGCTGGAACCCTGGATATACAGCCAAGATAGAACTTTGGCTGAGATACATCGATGATCTCTTCTTAATCTGGAATGGCAGCCCAAATGAATTCAAAGAATATTTCAACATCTTAAACACCAACGATGTAGGTTTAAAATTTACCTACAACATCAGCTCCAAAACAATTCAATATTTGGATGTTCAAGTGTACATAGAGGAAAATCAGATACAAACTACAGTCTATCGTAAACCTACATCAACTAACAGCATACTCCATGGTAAAAGCTTTCATCCAGCCAATCTAATAAAAAGTATCCCTTATGGGAATTTATTAGAATGAGGAGAAACTGTTCTGCTGACGGTATGGCTGAAAAAAACTTCAAAGAAAGTGAAAAACGATTCATGAGGAGAGGATACAAATACAGAGACGTAAAAGAAGGTTTAGAGCGGGCAAAAGCAATCCCACGAGCAGAAACTCTGATTACCAAAGTAAAAAATCAAACAGAAGACACAACAAGGTTAATCTTGACCTATAGTAAAGAGAGTTTCAAAATCAAACAGATCTTACAAAAATATTGGAATGTTTTACAAAAAGATCCCGACATAGGAAAAATAATTGGATCGAGACCCAACATAACGTATCGCAAAGTTGCATCCTTAAAGACAAACTTGTGAATAGCCACTTTGTATCACAGAAACCAAAAATGTGGTTAACAGAAAAACAAAAAGGATTTGTTCATTGTAATAAATGCAAGGCTTGCAAAATTGGTAAATCTATGACTAACATTAAGGATTTTAAAGGGAAGACATTCACGATAACTGAAAGAATCACATGTGAAACAGCTTACGTTGTGTATATGATAGAATGTACCTGCGGATTACGCTACATTGGCAGCACCATCTGTCCTCTTCGCAAGCGGATATTGGAACATCTCAGAGCTATCCACAACAAAGATATGAACTATGCGATATCGAGACATCTTCATACACAGCATAAAACAAATTGGGAAAACATACGATATTTTGGAATAGCAACTATCCCAACCCACGAAAGAGGAGGCAATCGCACTCTTAAATTAAGAAGATTGGAATCGCGCCTAATCATTAAGTTCAAAACCAAGATCCCTTTTGGACTTAACGGGGATGAAGAATTACATGTACATTTATAAATTGTTCCAAAAAGTGAACTGGCACTTCAATATTAGGGTACTAAACCCATAAACAAATTGTCTATTAATCACAATTAATAAATATGCGAGTTACTCTTGAATTAGGTACTGTACCTAGAATAGATAAAGAGATAAAGGACAAGCCTATCATGTGTATAATAAACAGTGCAAATTAAGTTTATTTAAATTGAAATAGAAACAAAGTAGGAGAAACACTCGCTAAAAACTTTATAAAGTGTATTTTAACAATTGGGTAATATTGTCAGAGTGCCTATATAAACATTTGGATAATGTAAAATGTAAATTCATCAAATGTGACCTTTTAAACAACTACGAGTCCCAAGATGCATTGCAATGGGAAATGTAATTCAACACTATAAAGGGTGAAACTGACAAAGGACTCACGTAACCGTGACAAAGACCATCTCTTGGTCGAAACGTTGGTGGTGGTAATGGTGGCGGTAATAATGCTTTATTAAAAAGCTTTTTGAAACAACACGACTTCTGGAGTGCAGTGCCTTATTTGTTTGAAGATATATATATATATATATATATATATATATATATATAGAGGGCTCCATTTAGAAGGCACACTGAAAATGTGCCACCTTTTTGTGGCACACTTTCAGTGAGCATTCTAAAGGCATGTTTGCCTCTGCGCCCACGTCGGTAATACGGCACGGGCACAGAGGCAAAGTGACACCCTTATTTGCATGGGGCAAGTTCTGAAAATAAATATGCTTAAGGAGGTGGGAATAGTTTCTGCGGGATATGCTAAATGCAAGGCTTTCAGATCTGTAGTGTGGCTTCCTGTGATCGGCTACTTTTTGTTGAACGTATGCATTTTAGCTCCTAAGGTGGAACTCACAGGATCTTGGAATGGAGAGCTTGTTTGGACAGAGAAAGTATTGGTAAGGGGGAAGTTCTGAATAAGGATTGGGAGGTCTATATCTCTTGTGGATCGTTGCATTTTCAGTATTACTGGCCTCCATGGTCCCCTGACCCTACAAACTCCTTAGCACTTGTGAATCCTACAGGACAGCAACACCAGGCAGAGCGAAGCACTGGTCGCTGGATTGCAATGGGGAGAGGGCTTTCCCTACCCTGGGGAGCAAGTTCACTCCAACAGGAACTCTGCTGCAAGGAAGAACAGCTCTTCCCCTTGGTCCAGGAAATTGAATATATTTAAGACCAAAATCTTCTGCATTGTCAGTGGGTCCAGTGTGAGTTTGCCACTATTCAGGAAAACATTCTTGCAATTGGTACAATTTTTAAGCAGTAGGTGATCCATTCTAACCTTTTTTCCTGCTGACCCACATGCACCATCCATAGCTCTGCTGAGCTACATGCACCATCCATAGCACTGCTGAGCTACATGCACCATTCATAGCTCTGCTGAGCTACATGCACCGTCCATAGCTCTACTGAGCTACATGCACCATCCATAGCTCTACTGAGCTACATGCACCATCCATAGCTCTACTGAGCTACATGCACCATCCATAGCTCTGGTGACCTACATGCACCATTCATAGCTCTGGTGACCTACATGAACCATCCATAGCTATGGTGACCTACATGCACCATCCATAGCTCTACTGAGCTACACACACGATCCATAGCTCTGGTGTCCTACATGCACCATTCATAGCTCTGATGACCTACATGCACCATCCATAGCTCTGGTGACCTACATGCACCATCCATAGCTTTACTGAGCTACACGCAAGATCCATAGCTCTGGTGACCTACATGAACCATCCATAGCTCTGGTAACCTACATGAACCATCCATAGCTCTGGTGACCTACATGCACCATCCATAGCTCTGCTGAGCTACACGCACGATCCATAGCTCTGGTGTCCTACATGCACCATTCATAGCTCTGCTGAGCTACATGCACCATCCATAGCTCTGCTGAGCTACATGCACCATCCATAGCTCTACTGAGCTACATGCACCATCCATAGCTCTACTGAGCTGCATGCACCATCCATAGCTCTACTGAGCTACACGCATGATCCATAGCTCTGGTGACCTACATGCCCTATCCATATCTCTGGTGACCTACATGCACCATCCATAGCTCTGCTGAGCTACATGCACCCTCTATAGCTCTGGTGACCTACATGCACCATCCATAGCTCTGCTGACCTACATGCACCATCTATAGCTCTGGTTACCTACATGCACCATCCATAGCTCTGGTGACCCACTGCACAATCCATTGCTCTGGTGACCTACATGCACCATCAATAGCTCTGGTGACCTACATTCACCATTAATAGCTCTGGTGACCTACATGCACCATCCATAGCTCTGGTGACCTACATGCACCATCCATAGCTCTGGTGACCTACATGCACTATCCATAGCTCTGGTGACCTACATGCACCAGCCATAGCTCTGGTGACCTACATGCACCATCTATAGCTCTGGTGACCTACATGCACCATCCATAGCTCTGGTGACCTACATGCACCATCTATAGCTCTGGTGACCTACATGCACCATCCATAGCTCTGGTGACCTACATGCACCATCCATAGCTCTGGTGACCTACATGCACCTTCAATAGATCTGCTGAGCTACATGCAGCCTCCATAGCTCTGGTGACCTACGTGCACCATTCATAGCTCTGGTGACCTACGTGCACCATTCATAGCTCTGGTGACCTACATGCACCATCCATAACTCTGGTGACCTACATGCACCATCCATAGCTCTGCTGAGCTACACGCATGATCCATAGCTCTGGTGACCTATATGCCCTATCCATATCTCTGGTGACCTACATGCACCATCCATAGCTCTGCTGAGCTACATGCACCATCATAGCTCTGGTGACCTACATGCACCATCCATAGCTCTAGTGAGCTACATACACCATCCATAGCTCTGCTGAGCTACATGCACCATCCATAGCTCTGGTGTCCTACATGCACCATCAATAGCTCTGGTGACCTACATGCACCATTCATAGCTCTGGTGACCTACATGCACCATCAATAGCTCTGGTGTCGTACATGCACCATCCATAACTCTGGTGACCTACATGAACCATCCATAGCTCTGGTGACCAACACGCACCATCTATAGCTTTGCTGAGCTACATGCACCATCCATAGCTCTGGTGACCTACATGCACCATTCATAGCTCTGGTGACCTACATGAGACCATCCATAGCTATGGTGACCTACATGCACCATCCATAGCTCTACTGCGCTACACACACGATCCATAGCTCTGGTGTCCTACATGCACCATTCATAGCTCTGATGACCTACATGCACCATCCATAGCTCTGGTGACCTACATGCACCATCCATAGCTTTACTGAGCTACACGCAAGATCCATAGCTCTGGTGACCTACATGAACCATCCATAGCTCTGGTGACCTACATGAACCGTCCATAGCTCTGGTAACCTACATGAACCATCCATAGCTCTGGTGACCTACATGCACCATCCATAGCTCTGCTGAGCTACACGCACGATCCATAGCTCTGGTGTCCTACATGCACCATTCATAGCTCTGCTGAGCTACATGCACCATCCATAGCTCTGCTGAGCTACATGCACCATCCATAGCTCTACTGAGCTACATGCACCATCCATAGCTCTACTGAGCTGCATGCACCATCCATAGCTCTACTGAGCTACAGGCATGATCCATAGCTCTGGTGACCTACATGCCCTATCCATATCTCTGGTGACCTACATGCACCATCCATAGCTCTGCTGAGCTACATGCACCCTCTATAGCTCTGGTGACCTACATGCACCATCCATAGCTCTGCTGACCTACATGCACCATCCATAGCTCTGGTGACCCACATGCACAATCCATTGCTCTGGTGACCTACATGCACCATCAATAGCTCTGGTGACCTACATTCACCATCAATAGCTCTGGTGACCTACATGCACCATCCATAGCTCTGGTGACCTACATGCACCATCCATAGCTCTGGTGACCTACATGCACTATCCATAGCTCTGGTGACCTACATGCACCAGCCATAGCTCTGGTGACCTACATGCACCATCTATAGCTCTGGTGACCTACATGCACCATCCATAGCTCTGGCGACCTACATGCACCATCTATAGCTCTGGTGACCTACATGCACCATCCATAGCTCTGGTGACCTACATGCACCATCCATAGCTCTGGTGACCTACATGCACCTTCAATAGATCTGCTGAGCTACATGCAGCCTCCATAGCTCTGGTGACCTACGTGCACCATTCATAGCTCTGGTGACCTACATGCACCATCCATAACTCTGGTGACCTACATGCACCATCCATAGCTCTGCTGAGCTACACGCATGATCCATAGCTCTGGTGACCTACATGCCCTATCCATATCTCTGGTGACCTACATGCACCATCCATAGCTCTGCTGAGCTACATGCACCATCATAGCTCTGGTGACCTACATGCACCATCCATTGCTCTAGTGAGCTACATGCACCATCCATAGCTCTGCTGAGCTACATGCACCATCCATAGCTCTGGTGTCCTACATGCACCATCAATAGCTCTGGTGACCTACATGCACCATTCATAGCTCTGGTGACCTACATGCACCATCAATAGCTCTGGTGTCGTACATGCACCATCCATAACTCTGGTGACCTACATGAACCATCCATAGCTCTGGTGACCAACACGCACCATCGATAGCTTTGCTGAGCTACATGCACCATCCATAGCTCTGGTGACCTACATGCACCATCAATAGCTCTGGTGACCTACATGCACCATCCATAGCTCTGGTGACCTCCATGCACCATCCATAGCTCTGGTGACCTACATGCACCATCCATAACTCTGGTGACCTACATGCACCATCCATGGCTCTGGTGACCAACACGCACCATCTATAGCTCTGGTGACCTACATGCACCACCAATAGCTCTGGTGACCTACATGCACCATCCATAGCTCTGCTGAGCTACATGCAGCATCCACAGCTCTGGTGACATACATGCACCATTCATAGCTCTGGTGACCTACATGCACCATCCATACCTCTGGTGACCTATATGCACCATCCATAGCTCTGCTGAGCTACACGCATGATCCATAGCTCTGGTGACCTACATGCCCTATCCATATCTCTGGTGACCTACATGCACCATCCATAGCTCTGCTGAGCTACATGCACCATCATAGCTCTGGTGACCTACATACACCATCCATAGCTCTACTGAGCTACATGCACCATCCATAGCTCTGCTGAGCTACATGCACCATCCATAGCTCTGGTGTCCTACATGCACCATCAATAGCTCTGGTGACCTACATGCACCATCAATAGCTCTGCTGAGCTACATGCAGCCTCCATAGCTCTGGTGACCTACATGCACCATTCATAGCTCTGGTGACCTACATGCACCATCCATAACTCTGGTGACCTACATGCACCATCCATAGCTCTGCCGAGCTACACGCATGATCCATAGCTCTGGTGACCTACATGCCCTATCCATATCTCTGGTGACCTACATGCACCATCCATAGCTCTGCTGAGCTACATGCACCATCATAGCTCTGGTGACCTACATGCACCATCCATAGCTCTAGTGAGCTACATGCACCATCCATAGCTCTGCTGAGCTACATGCACCATCCATAGCTCTGGTGTCCTACATGCACCATCAATAGCTCTGGTGACCTACATGCACCATTCATAGCTCTGGTGACCTACATGCACCATCAATAGCTCTGGTGTCCTACATGCACCATCCATAACTCTGGTGACCTACATGAACCATCCATAGCTCTGGTGACAAACACGCACCATCAATAACTTTGCTGAGCTACATGCACCATCCATAGCTCTGGTGACCTACATGCACCATCCATAGCTCTGGTGACCTACATGCACCATGCATAACTCTGGTGACCTACATGCACCATCCATAGCTCTGGTGACCAACACGCACCATCAATAGTTCTGGTGACCTACATGCACCACCAATAGCTCTGATGACCTACATGCACCATCCATAGCTCTGGTGACCTACATGCACCATCCATAGCTCTAGTGAGCTACATACACCATCCATAGCTCTGCTGAGCTACATGCACCATCCATAGCTCTGGTGTCCTACATGCACCATCAATAGCTCTGGTGACCTACATGCACCATTCATAGCTCTGGTGACCTACATGCACCATCAATAGCTCTGGTGTCGTACATGCACCATCCATAACTCTGGTGACCTACATGAACCATCCATAGCTCTGGTGACCAACACGCACCATCTATAGCTTTGCTGAGCTACATGCACCATCCATAGCTCTGGTGACCTACATGCACCATTCATAGCTCTGGTGACCTACATGAACCATCCATAGCTATGGTGACCTACATGCACCATCCATAGCTCTACTGCGCTACACACACGATCCATAGCTCTGGTGTCCTACATGCACCATTCATAGCTCTGATGACCTACATGCACCATCCATAGCTCTGGTGACCTACATGCACCATCCATAGCTTTACTGAGCTACACGCAAGATCCATAGCTCTGGTGACCTACATGAACCATCCATAGCTCTGGTGACCTACATGAACCGTCCATAGCTCTGGTAACCTACATGAACCATCCATAGCTCTGGTGACCTACATGCACCATCCATAGCTCTGCTGAGCTACACGCACGATCCATAGCTCTGGTGTCCTACATGCACCATTCATAGCTCTGCTGAGCTACATGCACCATCCATAGCTCTGCTGAGCTACATGCACCATCCATAGCTCTACTGAGCTACATGCACCATCCATAGCTCTACTGAGCTGCATGCACCATCCATAGCTCTACTGAGCTACAGGCATGATCCATAGCTCTGGTGACCTACATGCCCTATCCATATCTCTGGTGACCTACATGCACCATCCATAGCTCTGCTGAGCTACATGCACCCTCTATAGCTCTGGTGACCTACATGCACCATCCATAGCTCTGCTGACCTACATGCACCATCCATAGCTCTGGTGACCCACATGCACAATCCATTGCTCTGGTGACCTACATGCACCATCAATAGCTCTGGTGACCTACATTCACCATCAATAGCTCTGGTGACCTACATGCACCATCCATAGCTCTGGTGACCTACATGCACCATCCATAGCTCTGGTGACCTACATGCACTATCCATAGCTCTGGTGACCTACATGCACCAGCCATAGCTCTGGTGACCTACATGCACCATCTATAGCTCTGGTGACCTACATGCACCATCCATAGCTCTGGCGACCTACATGCACCATCTATAGCTCTGGTGACCTACATGCACCATCCATAGCTCTGGTGACCTACATGCACCATCCATAGCTCTGGTGACCTACATGCACCTTCAATAGATCTGCTGAGCTACATGCAGCCTCCATAGCTCTGGTGACCTACGTGCACCATTCATAGCTCTGGTGACCTACATGCACCATCCATAACTCTGGTGACCTACATGCACCATCCATAGCTCTGCTGAGCTACACGCATGATCCATAGCTCTGGTGACCTACATGCCCTACCATATCTCTGGTGACCTACATGCACCATCCATAGCTCTGCTGAGCTACATGCACCATCATAGCTCTGGTGACCTACATGCACCATCCATAGCTCTAGTGAGCTACATGCACCATCCATAGCTCTGCTGAGCTACATGCACCATCCATAGCTCTGGTGTCCTACATGCACCATCAATAGCTCTGGTGACCTACATGCACCATTCATAGCTCTGGTGACCTACATGCACCATCAATAGCTCTGGTGTCGTACATGCACCATCCATAACTCTGGTGACCTACATGAACCATCCATAGCTCTGGTGACCAACACGCACCATCGATAGCTTTGCTGAGCTACATGCACCATCCATAGCTCTGGTGACCTACATTAACCATCAATAGCTCTGGTGACCTACATGCACCATCCATAGCTCTGGTGACCTCCATGCACCATCCATAGCTCTGGTGACCTACATGCACCATCCGTAACTCTGGTGACCTACATGCACCATCCATGGCTCTGGTGACCAACACGCACCATCTATAGCTCTGGTGACCTACATGCACCACCAATAGCTCTGGTGACCTACATGCACCATCCATAGCTCTGCTGAGCTACATGCAGCATCCACAGCTCTGGTGACATACATGCACCATTCATAGCTCTGGTGACCTACATGCACCATCCATACCTCTGGTGACCTATATGCACCATCCATAGCTCTGCTGAGCTACACGCATGATCCATAGCTCTGGTGACCTACATGCCCTATCCATATCTCTGGTGACCTACATGCACCATCCATAGCTCTGCTGAGCTACATGCACCATCATAGCTCTGGTGACCTACATACACCATCCATAGCTCTACTGAGCTACATGCACCATCCATAGCTCTGCTGAGCTACATGCACCATCCATAGCTCTGGTGTCCTACATGCACCATCAATAGCTCTGGTGACCTACATGCACCATCAATAGCTCTGCTGAGCTACATGCAGCCTCCATAGCTCTGGTGACCTACATGCACCATTCATAGCTCTGGTGACCTACATGCACCATCCATAACTCTGGTGACCTACATGCACCATCCATAGCTCTGCCGAGCTACACGCATGATCCATAGCTCTGGTGACCTACATGCCCTATCCATATCTCTGGTGACCTACATGCACCATCCATAGCTCTGCTGAGCTACATGCACCATCATAGCTCTGGTGACCTACATGCACCATCCATAGCTCTAGTGAGCTACATGCACCATCCATAGCTCTGCTGAGCTACATGCACCATCCATAGCTCTGGTGTCCTACATGCACCATCAATAGCTCTGGTGACCTACATGCACCATTCATAGCTCTGGTGACCTACATGCACCATCAATAGCTCTGGTGTCCTACATGCACCATCCATAACTCTGGTGACCTACATGAACCATCCATAGCTCTGGTGACAAACACGCACCATCAATAACTTTGCTGAGCTACATGCACCATCCATAGCTCTGGTGACCCACATGCACCATCCATAGCTCTGGTGACCTACATGCACCATGCATAACTCTGGTGACCTACATGCACCATCCATAGCTCTGGTGACCAACACGCACCATCAATAGTTCTGGTGACCTACATGCACCACCAATAGCTCTGATGACCTACATGCACCATCCATAGCTCTGGTGACCTACATGCACCATCAATCGCTCTGCTGAGCTACATGCAGCATCCACAGCTCTGGTGACATACATGCACCATTCATAGCTCTGGTGACCTACATGCACCATCCATAACTCTGGTGACCTACATGCACCATCCATAGCTCTGCTGAGCTGCACGCATGATCCATAGCTCTGGTGACCTACATGCCCTATCCATATCTCTGGTGACCTACATGCACCATCCATAGCTCTCCTGAGCTACATGCACCATCATAGCTCTGGTGACCTACATGCACCATCCATAGCTCTACTGAGCTACATGCACCATCCATAGCTCTGGTGTCCTACATGCACCATCAATAGCTCTGGTGACCTACATGCACCATTCATAGCTCTGGTGACCTACATGCACCATCAATAGCTCTGGTGTCCTACATGCACCATCCATAACTCTGGTGACCTACATGAACCATCCATAGCTCTGGTGACCAACACGCACCATCTATAGCTTTGCTGAGCTACATGCACCATCCATAGCTCTGGTGACCTCCATGCACCATCAATAGCTCTGGTGTCCTACATGCACCATGCATAGCTCTGGTGACCTACATGCACCATCCATAACTCTGGTGACCTACATGCACCATCCATAGCTCTGGTGACCTACATGCACCATCTATAGCTCTGGTGACCTACATGCACCATCTATAGCTCTGCTGAGCTACATGCACCATCCATAGCTCTGGTGACCTACATGCACCATCAATAGCTCTGGTGACCTACATGCACCATCCATAGCTCTGGTGACCTACATGCACCATCCATAGCTCTGGTGACCTACATGCACCATCCATAACTCTGGAGACCTACATGCACCATCCATAGCTCTGGTGACCAACACGCACCATCTATAGCTCTGGTGACCTACATGCACCATCAATAGCTCTGGTATCCTACATGCACCATGCATAGCTCTGGTGACCTACATGCACCATCCATAGCTCTGGTGACCTACATGCACCAGCTATAGCTCTGGTGACCTACATGCACCATCCATAGCTCTGGTGACCTACATGCACCATCCATAGTTCTGGTGACCTACATGCACCATCAATAGCTCTGCTGAGCTACATGCAGCCTCCATAGCTCTGGTGACCTACATGCACCATTCATAGCTCTGGTGACCTACATGCACCATCCATAACTCTGGTGACCTACATGCACCATCCATAGCTCTGCTGAGCTACACGCATGATCCATAGCTCTGGTGACCTACAAGCCCTATCCATATCCCTGGTGACCTACATGCACCATCCATAGCTCTGCTGAGCTACATGCACCATCATAGCTCTGGTGACCTACATGCACCATCCATAGCTCTAGTGAGCTACATGCACCATCCATAGCTCTGCTGAGCTACATGCACCATCCATAGCTCTGGTGTCCTACATGCACCATCAATAGCTCTGGTGACCTACATGCACCATTCATAGCTCTGGTGACCTACATGCACCATCAATAGCTCTGGTGTCCTACATGCACCATCCATAACTCTGGTGACCTACATGAACCAACCATAGCTCTGGTGAGCAACACGCACCATCTATAGCTTTGCTGAGCTACATGCACCATCCATAGCTCTGGTGACCTACATACACCATCAATAGCTCTGGTGACCTACATGCACCATCCATAACTCTGGTGACCTACATGCACCATCCATAGCTCTGGTGACCAACACGCACCATCTGCAGCTCTGGTGACCTACATGCACCACCAATAGCTCTGGTGACCTACATGCACCATCCATAGCTCTGGTGACCTACATGCACCATCAATAGCTCTGCTGAGCTACATGCAGCATCCACAGCTCTGGTGACATACATGCACCATGCATAGCTCTGGTGACCTACATGCACCATTCATAGCTCTGGTGACCTACATGCACCATCCATAGCTCTGGTGACCTACATGCACCATCCATAACTCTGGTGACCTACATGCACCATCCATAGCTCTGGTGACCTACATGCACCATCTATAGCTCTGGTGACCTACATGCACCATCTATAGCTCTGCTGAGCTACATGCACCATCCATAGCTCTGGTGACCTACATGCACCATCCATAGCTCTGGTGACCTACATGCACCATCCATAACTCTGGTGACCTACATGCACCATCCATAGCTCTGGTGACCTACATGCACCATCTATAGCTCTGGTGACCTACATGCACCATCTATAGCTCTGCTGAGCTACATGCACCATCCATAGCTCTGGTGACCTACATGCACCATCAATAGCTCAGGTGACCTACATGCACCATTTTTAGCTCTGCCGAGCTACATGCACCATCCATAGCTCTGGTGACCTACATGCACCATCAATAGCTCTGGTGACCTACTTGCACCATCCATAGCTCTGGTGACCTACATGCACCATCTATAGCTCTGGTGACCTACATGCACCATCTATAGCTCTGCTGAGCTACATGCACCATCCATAGCTCTGGTGACCTACATGCACCATCAATAGCTCAGGTGACCTACATGCACCATTTTTAGCTCTGCCGAGCTACATGCACCATCCATAGCTCTGGTGACCTACATGCACCATCAATAGCTCTGGTGACCTACATGCACCATCCGTAGCTCTGGTGACCTACATGCACCACCCATAGCTCTAGTGACCCAAATGCACCATCCATAGCATGAGGACACACTCAACTGAGGCCTGTGGTAGGCGCTGCTTCCGTCACACATTCTTTGTGCTCCAAATCAATAGTATCTTGGAATAGTTCCCTCCACCTACACATTAAAAGGGGAGTTCCCTGATTGGGCATTGTAGGAGGTCTCCACGCGCTGACCTTGTAGGGTCCCAGGGCATGGGTGATGCGCATGCGCGCGCGTCTCTTCTTGGGCTTGTCTGTGATGTAAAATTCACGCCTGCACCGCGTCTTTGTCTCTTCGGTACATGTATCATTGAATTACGTCCATTTTCGAACAGGATTGTATGTATTACTCTGAAGCTGACTGAAATAAAGTAACATTTGCAACGCCTATAAAAGTATAAGTTAATAGGTTTTCAGAAAACCTATAACACAATTGGCAGATTCAAACAGAAACATTGTAACCTTTTGAAAATGGAATTAGTAGACCCTACCACTGGTGAAATTATGACGTATATTTTAATGTATTTATTAATTTATTAGTTTGATTAAAGTAATTGTTAAATAGAGGTCATCAGACATACGGGCTTTAGACAGATGTGTGTCTTTGAAGCTGGCAGGGTCTAGGACGACGGCATCAGTACATCACTTGAGGAGAAACAACATGTCTGCTGCCATTGTAAAGATGAGTGCTTGCAATGTTCAACACTCCGTCCATCATCCCCTTTGGTTTTGCTATGTTCGCCCTAAGTTGGCAGGGTACGCCCAGACGTGGGTCCCTTGCTCACTTTGCCACTGGACTCAAGATAGCCTGGCTGATGACGGCTGTAAGCCAGAAACCGGTCCCAGGATGCTTGTTTCCGGTCCAGGGAAGACATGGCTTGGCAGTTCGGGCTGGACTGTTCCCATGAGGCACAGGGTCAGACTGATTTGCATATGGCCATGTCTGAACTGGGGTGGCGGAGTGAGCTAAAGAATGATGATGGATTAAACCCAGATCAGTTGACTGGGGGTGAGTGCTTGCAATGTTCAACACTCCGTCCATCATCCCCTTTGGTTTTGCTATGTTCGCCCTAAGTTGGCAGGGTACGCCCAGACGTGGGTCCCTTGCTCACTTTGCCACTGGACTCAAGATAGCCTGGCTGATGACGGCTGTAAGCCAGAAACCGGTCCCAGGATGCTTGTTTCCGGTCCAGGGAAGACATGGCTTGGCAGTTCGGGCTGGACTGTTCCCATGAGGCACAGGGTCAGACTGATTTGCATATGGCCATGTCTGAACTGGGGTGGCGGAGTGAGCTAAAGAATGATGATGGATTAAACCCAGATCAGTTGACTGGGGGTGAGTGCTTGCAATGTTCAACACTCCGTCCATCATCCCCTTTGGTTTTGCTATGTTCGCCCTAAGTTGGCAGGGTATGCCCAGACGTGGGTCCCTTGCTCACTTTGCCACTGGACTCAAGATAGCCTGGCTGATGATGGCTGTAAGCCAGAAACCGGTCCCAGGATGCTTGTTTCCGGTCCAGGGAAGACATGGCTTGGCAGTTCGGGCTGGACTGTTCCCATGAGGCACAGGGTCAGACTGATTTGCATATGGCCATGTCTGAACTGGGGTGGCGGAGTGAGCTAAAGAATGATGATGGATTAAACCCAGATCAGTTGACTGGGGGTGAGTGCTTGCAATGTGCAACACTCCGTCCATCATCCCCTTTGGTTTTGCTATGTTTGCCCTAAGTTGGCAGGGTATGCCCAGACGTGGGTCCCTTGCTCACTTTGCCACTGGACTCAAGATAGCCTGGCTGATGATGGCTGTAAGCCAGAAACCGGTCCCAGGATGCTTGTTTCCGGTCCAGGGAAGACATGGCTTGGCAGTTCGGGCTGGACTGTTCCCATGAGGCACAGGGTCAGACTGATTTGCATATGGCCATGTCTGAACTGGGGTGGCGGAGTGAGCTAAAGAATGATGATGGATTAAACCCAGATCAGTTGACTGGGGGTGAGTGCTTGCAATGTGCAACACTCCGTCCATCATCCCCTTTGGTTTTGCTATGTTTGCCCTAAGTTGGCAGGGTATGCCCAGACGTGGGTCCCTTGCTCACTTTGCCACTGGACTCAAGATAGCCTGGCTGATGATGGCTGTAAGCCAGAAACCGGTCCCAGGATGCTTGTTTCCGGTCCAGGGAAGACATGGCTTGGCAGTTCGGGCTGGACTGTTCCCATGAGGCACAGGGTCAGACTGATTTGCATATGGCCATGTCTGAACTGGGGTGGCGGAGTGAGCTAAAGAATGATGATGGATTAAACCCAGATCAGTTGACTGGGGGTGAGTGCTTGCAATGTTCAACACTCCGTCCATCATCCCCTTTGGTTTTGCCATTGTAAAGGTATCACATTGCTGTACAGTGGCTGCGACCCACATGCACGTGAGACACCTGGTGTGCCTTTTTAATACATGTGGGGTCTTCATGCACATTACAGCAACAAGGCTTGGCCTCACTCATTTTACCACTGAGGATTGGATGAGAGTTAATGACTGGTCCACCAAGGAGAACCCTATCAAGGCAGTGGCAGGTGTTCAGCCCTCACTCATGTTACCACTGAGGATTGGATGAGAGTGAATGACTGGTCCACCCAGGAGAACCCAATGAAGGCTGTGGCAGGTGTTCAGGCCTCACTCGTGTTACCACTGAGGATTGGATGAGAGTGAATGACTGGTCCACTCAAGAAAACCATATCAAGGCTGCGGCAGGTGTTCAGCCTCACTCGTGCTACCACTGAGGATTGCATGAGAGTGAATGACTGGTCACTCGAGAGACCCCAATGAAGGCTGTGGCAGGTGTTTAGACCACACTCGTGTTACCACTGAGGACTGGATGAGAGTGAATGACTGGGCCACTCAAGAAAACCATATCAATGCTGCGGCAGGTATTCAGGCCTCACTCGTGTTACCACTGAGGATTGGATGAGAGTGAATGACTGGTCCACCCAGGAGAACCCAATGAAGGCAGTGGCAGGTGTTCAGGCCTCACTCGTGTTACCACTGAGGATTGGATGAGAGTGAATGACTGGTCCACCCAGGAGAACCCAATGAAGGCTGTGGCAGGTGTTCAGGCCTCACTCGTTTTACCACTGAGGATTGGATGAGAGTGAATGACTGGTCCACTCAAGAAAACCATATTAAGGCTGCGGCAGGTGTTCAGCCTCACTCGTGTTACCACTGAGGATTGCATGAGAGTGAATGACTGGTCACTCGAGAGACCCCAATGAAGGCTGTGGCAGGTGTTTAGACCACACTCGTGTTACCACTGAGGACTGCATGAGAGTGAATGACTGTGCCACTCAAGAAAACCATATCAATGCTGCGGCAGGTATTCAGGCCTCACTCGTGTTACCACTGAGGATTGGATGAGAGTGAATGACCGGTATGTGGTAGGTTTTCAGGCCTCACTCGTGTTACCGCTGAGGACTGGATGAGAGTGAATGACTGGTCCACCCAGAAGAACCCTATAAAGGCTGTGGCAGGTGTTGAGGCCTAACTTCTGGTTGGAGGTCACACTCAAACTACAGAGGAAGAAAGTCATTTGGGGGTTGACAAGAGTGCAGGTGGGATCCTTACACTGCAGGTTTGTTGCATTAATCGCCATGCTTTGTTTGTTACATGAATATTGCTTGTTACATGAATATTGTCCCTACCTAAAATAGTTCAGGCAAACACACCAACTGGAGATGAAATGTACCAACATAATTGAGTTTGTAAAGAGAAACAACCAGGAAAACTGCAAGCAGGAAAAGGAAGTGTCACCAACACCATGCAACAGCCTGTCAGCTTCCCAGCAACAGCACAGAGTGTGAAGTCATTGTTTGTCAGACACTCCCAGACTTACCTCCGATGAGCAGTGTGATTCCAGCCACAAAGCAAATCCTTAGCTTAATCGTGGGCTCGTCCTTGAGGAACTTGACGCAGTCTAGCCCGAGGAGTAGGGTGATGAAGCCAAACCCCGCTAGGATGTCTGCTGTGATCATCAGCCCTCGGGTCACCACCAGCTTCACTGCAAAGCAGGGAGGGATGTTAGAGCGTGGGACATAGACATGGACCAGTGAAGGCGCCAACCACAGACAGAGACATGCACCAGCACGCTTCATCAAGAGATGCACTAAGGTCTCGATTACGAGTTCCAAGTTATGCGTGTGCGGTAATACCACACTCAGGGCTTGATAGACAAACTGCACTTTGTAGTAAGTTTTGCAGAACTACAAAACCTACTACAAAGTGCTATTCATAGACTGCACTTTTGTAGTAACTTTTACATGTAACTTACACTTTTGTAGTAACTTACACGTCTAACTTACTCTTTTGAACTAACTGACACATTATTAGTAACAAACAAGTGTAACGTACACTTTTGTAGTAACTTACACATGTAACTTACACTTTTGTTGTAACGTACACTTGTAACTTACACTTTTGTAATAACTTACATTTTAATAGTACTTACAAGTGTAGCTTACACTTTTGTAATGACTTACATTTCAGTAGTAACTTACAAGTGTAACTACACTTATGTAGTAACTTACACATGTAATTTACATTTTTGCAGCAAGTCCTGCACTACACATGTCCGACCACTGGTAATGCAACACCCTCCCATAAAAAATAATGGAGATAGGGACTTAAAATAAAATCCAATATGAATTAATGATAAATTTGGTTAAATTATTTAAAATAGTCAAAATTATAAATAACTATACACTGTTAAAAAAGTAAAAAGAATGAGCACATATTTATTTTTAATTACAAAATATTTAATGACTAATTTTAAAGCATAATGTAACATTAACATTTTAAAAATAACAATATTATTATAATCATTTCTATACATCAATTTTAATAATAATTAATGAACAATAAAAAACTTTCTTCAGGTGGGAATTTATTTTTTAACTTACATTTCAGCAAAATAATTTTCATTTATTTTATTATATTACTATTAACTAATGTTTTAATTCAAAATTAATTTCATAGTGCTGTACTATTTGTCTATTATTTTGTACTTTTGGAGTAAATAAATAAATTGAATTTACATCAATGTTTAACATAGCCTATTTTTAATATTTATTTTTAAGTTAAATCTTTTCTTTTTTTAATTTCCCATTCACTTCTGCACACCTGATAGCAATTTTAGCAACTTGATCCATTTGAGCTAGAAACACATTTTGTTATTAAAATCTGCAAATTATAAAGGTGATTGTAGATTAAAGTGCAAATGCTGGAAATCCATAAATATGCAGAAAAGGCTGCAGCATCACATAATTCAAGTGGTACTGACTTTTAAAGTATCTAAAAAGTTATTTATGTTTGTAATAGAACATATTACAGGTTTGCATGCAATAATAAAATAGAATACAAATGGTGGGCCCGATTCACATACAGTAATCTGAGACAAAATCCTAACTTTACGACTTTTGGTAGTCACAAATGGCATTTAGGAGTTGTAAAGTTTGGATTTTGTCTCAGTTAAACTTAAGTTTTGGTCTTAAGTTAAACTTAAGACCAAAACTTAAAAGTTTAACTGAGACAAAGTCCTAACTATACTGCTCCTAAATGCCCTTTGTGACTACCAAAAGTCGTAAAGTTAGGATTTTGTCTCAGATTACTTTTGTGAATCGGGCCCGGTACTTTTATCCCCTAGTTGGCTTAATATTTAGAAAACCTAAGGGCTGGTTGTTAAAAAAAGAACATGACCCTTTACCCACACTAGGTGGCACGCTTCATCACCAGGCAGCTCCTCACTTGTAAATGATTGTTGTTGCGTGTGTACTTACCAAGAGAGAGAGAGAGGTGGGTTGGTGTGTGTGTGTGTGTGTGTGTGTAACCTTTGTTATTTATTTCTTGCTGTTTGACCAGTGAGCTATATGCGGGGTATAGGCGAGTAGTGTATTATTGTACTGTAAACTGTATTTGTTTGTATAGCGCCTTGTATATGTGGGTGACAAGCTTGAAGAGAGCAAGTTTGTGAACCGGGAGCCAGTGTTGTCTTTTTAGGTGGTTTGTGATGTAAGTGCGGGGAAGAGTTGGAGCATAAGTCTGGCTGTTCCATCTGCATGGCCTGGAGATGCGAGGGTTAAGTGCGTGGAGATGCCCACACAGATAGTGTTGCCATTGTCTTGTTTGCAGGTTATCAGATCCTGGGTGACTGTTCTCTGGGTGCCACCAGAAGATCTTTTGGAGGAGCTTGAGGGTGTGGAAGCATGATGATGCCACAGTGTTATTTTGTTGGTCATCAATAGTTAATTGTCCACCAGTATGCCAAGGTTCCTGGCTTGATTGGTTGAGCTGGATGCTTGTCCAAGCTCAATTGGTCACCAGGTTGGATTGCAAAGTGTGGTATCCTTTCTGAAAAGTACCACTTCAGTTTTGTCTGAGTTGAGCTAGTTAATGCTGGGCTAGTTTTGTTGTCAGTTGTGCATATCTTGTGATGGTTTTTACCCTTCTGGTCTTTATTCCTATGTATTTTAGGTTGCATGGATATCTCAGCATGTATCCTACATTGCTTGATTATTCAAGCATTAGACAATTCTATTACTGAAAATAATACTTTATCATTACTAATAGAAAACGCAGCCAACATGGTGAATAAACACTTCACCTCACTGTGATGGAAAGAACAATGTGACTATTGGAGGCAATTCTATTCAGAAAATGAACACATTATTTGACTTAATTTTACAATCAGCAAACCTTTGCACGATCCTTGAAAAAGGCCATCAGCTTATTGGTCTGAGCGAAACATGTGGCAATTGGGTTTTGTACCATGAAGAATAAATCATAATTTTTCATCAATACAGTTGTCTATGAATTGAAATATTACATCTAACCTTGTAAAGAATTCAAATTTCCAGTGGTGTGCAAGACTCCATTCAACCTTCATTCTTGGAAAGTTGTGTTCTGAGTAATAGGAGCCAATCAACTGTGTTGTAATGGCACCGAATAATAAACACTGTTTCTGTACTTTGTGATTGTGCCAACATACATAGTACAGAGGCCCTTTCCCAGTACCATTATAGAAAACATATGTACTCTGATTCAATACAGTTGATTATCATATCATTTAGTGTTCAGGTTAGAGTAAAGTATAGGACCAAGCTAGGTTTAGTGCAAACATTATTACTATGTATAAGTGTTTGGATTAGCCTTCCTTTTTAATTATCTCAAACAAAATTTATTGATAGGGTTGAATTTAGGATTGTGGTTACTTTAGTGTAGTGTACAGGACTAGGGTTAGAATTTTCTTTTAAAATAAATTAACTTTAACTCAATCTAATTGAATTACTAACACACAGCAACAGAAAAATTGATTCATCTAGTATTTGTATTGAATGAGGGTTATAGATTGTATTGTCTATCTTTTAGTAAGTGTTGTTAAATCTATTTAAATGTAATTTTACACATTCTGATAAAATTGTTTTTATGGTTAGGGTTAGGTGTAGTGCTGCATTTGAGGAAAGTGTTAACTTTGGGATTACAGTCTGGAGGGGAAATAAGGTTAAAGTTAGGTTTAGGGTTGACGTTAACATTAGTTTGTAAATTAACTAATTTAAAATACATGCAATGTAATTACTAGTACAAATGTAACTGCTAAAGAAACATGTAAACCCAATAATTACATTAATTAAGGATTATAGATTATAGTGTCTATCTTGGTGTAATATAATTAAATATAATTTAATTAATTTTGATATTTTAGTTGTTAGGTTTAGACTTAAGATTCACATTGGGGAGGTGTTATCTTTAGTGTTACAGTAAGGGTTAGAAATAGGGTGAAGGTTAGTTTTAGGTTTTCGATTATTGTTGAGGCACAAGTTGAAGTGATGGGGTAGAAACAATGGGCATTTAAATGTTACAGATAAGGGAGTTTAAGTGATGGAGTCGAAGTAATCACCATTTCAATGTTATAGATAAGGGGGTGAGAAATTCTATACATAAGTGAGGGAGTGGTGGTATTGATTGTGGTTAAAGTAGTGACATATACCCCACATAGCATAATAGAGTACTTCAACCGGAATCCCAATGCAAATAAACTGCGTCTCAAATATGTCAGTGATGTGAGTTTTTCTATTTGAGACAAACATCATCCAAGTTAACCATACAAGATTGAACACGCCCTGAAAAAATTATAAGGAATAGCAGACAACTCAGCTCATATAACAGTTTAGTTTTTAATAAAGCACCAAAAGAGTTGATATGATCAAATGCATTTGATCCCACAAGCCTACTGAGTCAACACTACTGAGAACAGATTTTGAGACCGTGTTTGGCCATGTACTTTGTGGATTAATGTGATGCGATGCAAGTGTCTTCTCCAATGTCATAGGTTTTCTTACCCTGCCATACTATGTGCTTTACATCAACATGCGTAATCTCTAAATGATGTAAATTTGAATACATTCCAGTGTCAAAAATTCCACACATTCAATTGATGATTTCCAATTTCTGAACTTTATGCTGTAGTGTTTTTAGTGAAGGATAATCAAACATATGAAAAATGTAGGTCCTCAAAGGAGACGTACCGCTTTGTCATGAACATCTGCTGCCTAAAGCGTCAGAATGTGGCAAACTTTCAAGGTACCCACATATCATAAATTTACATACAGTGAATTTAAATGGAACTCTTTATTGTCAGTGTTAATCATAAAAATCTGGGATAGATATGGTCCACCTGACCCTACATCGGACACCCTACGAAACAACATTTTCATTTTAGAGGCACATGTAATTATTTACCTTTTAATCGTAAAACCTCAGAAGAACGCTTGATATTTTTGAGTCCACAGTCTATGTTCAAGATTTCTGAGCTTTCTTCTGCCTCGCCTGTCAATTTAATTGTACACTATCAGCTTCTTCATCTTGCAGTATCATTTCAAAATCATATTCTGCACCCTACCAGCTCTTAACCTCATGGAGGCGCTATAAGTCACACAATATTGAGTTAACTAATTCTTGTTTGAAGATCACAATTCACCAGATCTGGTTGCCTGAACCAAAAATCTAAACTATACCTGGTTTTTCAAAAGCCCTGAGATCAACCAACACCACGCTATGGATTGTATGCAAGTTCAACTCCTAAGAATTGGTACTTGAAGACTTTCAACCCATGGGCCCAACCTATGACTCTATTCCTGGTGGCTCAGATGGAGGAAAACAATCACCATAAATGTTGCAAATCTGCAGAATCTTTACCTGTTTTGTCTAGGCGAAGGCATCTAAGGCTATTATCGGGAGTCACAGTCATCGGTTCACTTGCCACATTTTTATTTTCCTCCCGACCCTTTTCCCCCTCCACTCAATTAGTCTTCAGCCACCTTATATGCTCTGAACACTCCGAGAGAGACATGCATTTGGTAACATACCAAAAAATCTCAAATGCGTATGAAATGCCCAAATGGTTTCCAGTCACATTAGAAGCACTCTAATAAGCATTAGGCAACCTAGAGAGTTTCTGGATACCCCAAAACAGTAGGTGTGTTCTTTGCTGGTTATATTATCATGAGTGTCTGAGTGAAATAGTTAGTGAGTGAGTAAGTGAGTGAATCAGTCGGTCTGTGGACAGGAGAACATATAAAATGGAAAACCAAAAACTGAGGGATAGAATGTCTGAATTATTCTTCGCACCAGGTTAATCTGGGCGTGTTCCATTTGATTGTGCTGTAGATTACCTATGCCACAACAGATAGCAAAAACACTATGTAAATCCAGTTAGCCCCTGCAAGGGACAGTGCGTCCTGATGTGGACGGCGCTGTCTCTGTGAACCTTAAGTCTGGCTTGAGTTTCCTTTCACGGGTGACCTGGCCTAGCTGTTCACCCTGGGTGGTGTTTCCTAGCTGCATGGGGTGCAGCTGCAGTAAGGAAGGGGTGTGGCCTAGATGTATGTGGTGCTACTGTAGGAAGGATGTACACATGAAACAGACCTGGATTGAAATAAACATATAAGACATACTTTAGAAACGGCTAAACGGAGCAACACAAATTAATACTTTGTTAAAATATTGAAGTTCAAATAAAACATAATTGTACTAATTTACCAACTTTTATATTAAGGACTAGGAACATTCTGTAGAAGGAACATCCCAGCCTCTTGGCATGCAGCGTGAAAATAAAATAGTGTTAATATTGCCAGACTTGGTGTTTCAACTAAGTATTCTTGTCTATTTTAAAACCAGAAAACATCCAAAATATTGTGTTAGATCTTGAAATGTTGCTGGATTGCAGAGTGTTTGGAACACACATCGCTGTGGAGCTTCAGATATAGTGTTATACTGGCGGACCAGGGTTTGCTCCTTGAATATCTCTCTGTGCTTCGTGATGTGATTCATTTGCAAACTGTACAGTATAATTTATTGTTGTTAGACAGTTATGCCACAAGATATTCTTATACATTAGGTCTGTACAAGCCATTTGGTCCTTACATAAATCCCTATTAGCTAAAGTTGTGAATTTGAAAAATATCAAATCTCATAGTGCTTTGAAAGATTTCAGAGCTGTTGTGGTTCTCACTGTTATAGAAGATCTCAGTGCCACCACAGATCTCAGTGCCATCAAAGGTCTTATTGTCCTTAAAGGTCCCAGTGCCGTTGAAATCCCTAGTCTCTTCGAAGATCTAAGCACCTTCAAAGATCATAGCATCCTCAAAGATCTCAGCGCCATCATGGTATCCTCGAAGATTTCAGCACCTTCAAAGATCACAGTATCCTCAAAGATCTCAGCGCCTTCAAATATCATGGTATCCTCGAAGATTTCAGAGCCTTCAAAGTCCATGGTATCCTCAAAGATCTCAGTGCCTTTGAAGATCATAGTATCCTCAAAGATCTCAGTACCTTTGAAAATCACATTGCCATCAAAGATCATAGGGGCAGATCTACAAGAAAGTGCCGCAGCGTGGCGCTGCAAGCCCTTTGGCTGCGCCACGCTGCGGCACTTTCAGAGCACAGGAATGCGACATATTTACAAGAATATGTCGCATTCCTGTGCTCTCCCTGCGCTGGCGCACAAACAGCTGCCAAGCGCCGGCGCAGGCACCCTTGCACCATGGTGCAAGGATGCCTGCGCCATGGGAGATTGTTTTTGTGCAGGGAAGGGCACCTTTCTGCACAAAAACAATCAGTACAGGCTTTCCTCTTTCAATGCGTGCTGCAGAATGCAGCACGCATTGAAAGAGGAAAAACGAGGAGAAATGAAAACATTTCTCCTCGGTGCGCCTCGCTACGCCACCTCTAGGGTGGCGTAGCATTCACACGCATCTCCAGAATTACGATTACTCGTAAATCTGGAGATGTGTCTTGTTCCATGGGTGTTGCGTGGGAACACCCACAGCAACACCCATGGAACGCCCCTTCAACGCAAAGTGCTGCGTGTGAAGGGACGGTATTTACAAGGAGAGGAAAAGTCACGCATGGTGGCTTTTCCTCTCCTTGTAAATATCGAGGAGCCCCCTGCGCCACCAGTACGTCACGAAAAGTGACGTACTGGTGGCGCAGGGGGCTTGTAAATCTGCCCCATAGTATCCTCAAAGATCTCAGCACCTTTAAAGACCACGGTATCCTCGAAGATCTCAGTGCCTTCAAAGATCATGATATCCTCGAAGATCTCAGTGCCTTCAAAGATCATGGTATCCTCAAAGATCTCAGTACCTTTGAAAATTACATTGCCTTCAAAGATCATGGTATCCTCGAAGATCTCAGTGCCTTCGAAGATCAGGGTATCTTTGAAGATCTCAGTGCTTTTGAAGGTCACAGTTCCCTGAAAGATCACTAGGCCTATGAAGAGCATAGTACCATCAAATATCAGAGTGCCTTTAAAATGTCTATACCTCATAGATGTCAATGCCATCTTAGAATCCAGTGCCTTTGAAGAATGCAGTGCCTTGAAGATCACAGTGCCCTTGAAGATCCCAGTGCCTTCAAAGATCTCAATTCCCTTGAAGATCCCACTGCCTTTAAAGATCTCAGTGTCCTCAATATTACAGTGCCTTCGAACATCTCAGAGTGCTCAAAGATCTTTGTGGCCTTGAAAATTACAGTGCCGTCAAAGCCATCTGTACCCTAAAGAACCTGTGTCTGTGAAGATCTGGCACCTTCAAAGATCTCAGTGCCCTCAAAGATCTCAGACCCCTCGAAGATCCCAGTGCCTTTGAAGATCCCTGTACACTTGAAGATCCCAAAGCCTTATAAGATCTCAATGTGCTTGAAGATCACAGTACCCTTAAAAATCTCTGTGTCCTTGATGATCCCAGTGCCTTCGCAGATGTCAATGCCCCAACATCTCAGTGCCCTCAAGGATCCCAAAGCCCTTGAAGATATCAGTACCCTAGTAGAACCCAGTGTGTTTGAAGATCTCAATGCCCCTGAAGACCATAGTGACCTTGAAAGTTGCAGTACTTTCAAACACCTCAGTGCTTCAAATATCTCGATGCCCTTAGAGACCGCTATGCTTTTGACGATCTCCATGCTCTTGAAGATCATAGCACCATCAATTATCAGAGTACCTTCAAAGACTTCTGTACCTACAAAGATCTGCGTGCCCTTGAAGATCCTAGCATCCTTGAAGATCTCAGTGTCCTCAAAGATCTTGAGGCTCTTGAAGATCTCAGTGTCATCAAATAACAGAGTGCCTTCATAACTTGAGTACCTACAAAGATCTCAGTGCCCTTGAAGATCTTAGCATCCTCAAAGATCTCAGTGTCCTCAAAGATCTTGAGGCTCTTGAAGATCTCAGTGTCATCAAATAACAGAGTGCCTTCATAACTTGAGTACCTACAAAGATCTCAGTGCCCTTGAAGATCATAGCATCCTCAAAGATCTCAGTGTCCTCAAAGATCTTTAGGCTCTTGAAGATCATAGCACCATCAATTATCAGAGTAACTACAAAGACTTCAGGACCTACAAAGCTCTCACTGCTTTAGGAGATCGCAGTGCCAGCAAAGATCTCAGTGTCATCAAAGATCTCAGTGCTGTCGAAAGCTCCAGTCCTGTTGAAGATCTCAGTGCCTTGAAGATCATAGCATTCTTGAAGATCTAAGTGTCCTCAAAGATCTTGAGGCTCTCAAAGATCTGAGTGCCATCAAATAACAGAGTGCCTTCAAAGAATTCAGTGCCTAAAAAGAACTCAGTGCCATCAAAGCTTTCACTGCTTGAGAAGGTCTCAGTGTCACCAAAGATCTCAGTGCCATTATAGAATCCAGTGCCCTTGAAGATCCCAGTGGCTTCAACGATTTGAGCTCCCTTGAAGATCCCAAAAGTTTTGAAGATCACAGTGCCCTCAAAGATCACAGTGACATGGAAGATCTCAGTACCCTCCAACATCTCAGTGCCCTTGAACATCAGTACACCTTTGAAGATCTCAGTGCCCTTCAATATCCCTTCACCTTTGAAGATTTCAGAGCCCTAGAGGATCCCAGTGACTTCACTAATCACAGTGATCTTGAAGATCGCAGTGCCCTTGAAAAACGCAGTGCCTTTAATCATCTCAGTGCCACAAAGATCTGTGTCCTTGAATAGCTACATGCCTTTGGAAATCTATGAGTCTTCGAAGATCACAGTGCCCACATGGATTGAGGTGCCTTTGAAGATCACAAAACCCTTGAAGATCTCCGTGACCTTGCAGATCGCTGTGCCTTCAACTATTAGAGTGCATTTGAAGATCTCACTGCCTTCAAAGATCTCAGTATCACTAAAGATCTCACTGCTTTAGAAGATCTCAGTGTCATCAAAGATCTCAGTGCCTTAAAGATCTCAGTGTCACCAAAGAGCTCAGTATCACCAAAGGTCCCAGTGCTTTTGAAGATCTCAGCGCCCCTGAACATCATAGCATCCTCAAACATTCCAGAGACTTTAAAGATCTCCGTGCCCTTGAAGATCCCAGTGCTTTAGAACAGGTCAGTGCCACAAAAGATCACAGTGCCCTTGAAGACCCCAGTACCTTCAATAATCTCAGTGCCTTAGAAGATCCCAGAGACTTTGATGATCTTATTGCTCTTGAAGATTGCAGTGTCATCAAATATCAATTGCCCCTTTGAAGATCTCAGTGCATCTGTAGATTCTAGTGCTTGTGAAGATCTCAGTGCACCTGTAGATTCTAGTGCTTGGGAAGATCTCACTGCTGTCAAAGATCACAAGTGCCCTTGAAGATCTTGGTTTCCTAGAAGATCCACAGCTTTAATAGATCTCAGTGCCACCGAAGATCACAGCACTATCAAAGAACACAGTAAAGATCACAGCACCCTCAAAGATCTTCAATACCTTGAAGATCTCAGTGACTTCAGAGATCCCCATGCCTTTGATTCTGTCTGTGTCTCAATAGATTGTAGTACCACAGCATTGCTTTGACAGATTGAGCCCCTTCCCGTACGCCGGCTGATGTGTAATGCAAAAATACTCTGCATGGTGTTGTCTTCATAATGGACAGCCAAACTTTGCCTTGCATCTGTGGCAAATTGTTGAATGCCAAGAACCTAGTAACACCGATGTAGCATTAGTATAACCATATTTTCAGCAGACAGGGTCAACATTACGCAAACACCAAACTGACAGCTTTATTTAGCTTTATGAGCAGCAAATATCAAGCAAGTCCTTCCCTACAGGTTTTGGGGAAGGGTGGCCACCGGTTCATCCAGCCATCTCCCCTGCCTCAATAACATTGTCTCTTTGGCTTTGTCCAAGTCAAGTTTTAAGTCATCATTGCCCAAACAACACAAAATACATGCTTGGGACCATCCTGTGGCATCCTCCAGCTCACCATATGGTGAGCAAGACTTGAGAGTATATTTCCATTTATGTAAAACAAGAACCCATGGATGTGGCTCAGGACCTCCAAGTTCCAAATGTTGATGCAAATGAAGATGTAGGAACCTGAAGACCCGGAATAGCTTGAGAAGAGGTTAAACGGCTGGAGCACAGCTGCATGGGTCCAGATCTCCGAGCAGGATTTGTTGTGATCCAAGGTCATACTGAATAAACTTCATTCCAGAACCCCCCTTGAGAGGACTACATGGCCACTGGTGTTAGATCTAACAATATCAGGGCCGTGACACCGCCACAATCTGCATCCAGCCTGGGGTCATCCTGCCCCAGAAAATGAAACAACATAGTTGTAAACCAGAAGTCAGGACCTAGTTCTGTTGAGCCACTCGATAATGTAACATCCGCCTCTGAGAGGGACTCAGGATAGCTTTATTTGCATGTGGCTAACCAAATACACGCCTTGTCCTGCTGCAAACAATGCAACTGTATGGCACAGGCATGCAAACCTCAGCTCTAAGCCCCTTGCTGCTACTGAGGCTCACAGACAGGGGCCCATTTGATATGGAAACAGAGGTTTTACCCTGTTCTCTTTCTCTGCTCAGTACTCACTCAAACGGTGGCTCACCATCTTCCCCCAGAACATCACATCAACCCTAGTTTTACCTGAAGCCCGGAAGGCTGCACACCATCTACACTTCGCCATCCAGAGTGCTCTGTTGAAATGGCCAAAGTGTTTGGGAACCATGACAACCTTTCCTGGAAAGAACCCCCATGAGCTGCACCCCGAGAAATAACAGCAAATCAGTGAGAATCACGTCTCATTATAGGACCCAGTGGGGAAAAAATGAATGAGGGAGTGAATAACGACTGAAACAGCTGAAGTGGGTAAAGGAACAGCCTCAGGAAGCCTCACAGGTAAGAACTGTAACAAGGAAGAAGTCCCTGCCTGTGGTTGGTGGTTTTGGTAGTATGTACTCATACATTACCATAGGAGTTATGACACTTGCTAACTTTATCCATTATTGAATCCAAGACCACAGGACATTTTCCTTTAACAATAATTGGGGTCACTGCAAAGCGATCAGGCTCCTTGAACAGATTCTGCATTGTACAACCTGTAGTAAGGGTGAAAGACAGCCAAGTCCCAGCCTCCAACGCTGTACTGCGGTCACTGTTCTATTAGGCAGCCATCTTGGAGTGCCTAGGGATGCTGGAGATGGCAATGAACTCGCTGGGGTTTCGGGGTTCAGAAGCCTTGTCTAGTTGCAAGGCTTGTAGAATGTTGCATTTCTTCAGTGGGCCAAGCAATGCACAGTGGACACACCATTGGCTCCCACTTCATCCTGCGGTGGTGTGGTGTGTTGTGTCATGAAGGGACTACATAAGGTTGTTGCGGGACTTTGCTGTTTCAGAGCACCTGCTCTGAAGAACTGACATGAATTCTGAGGCAGAGTTACCCAGGCACGAGGCATGTTTTCAGATAAGTCCACTACAAGGGTCTGGCTGAGAACAGCCGATCTGTTTTGCAACTAAGACTTGAATCTGAAATGTGATTAAAATGTCACCGTAGGGGGCAGTCACTGCGGGGGCGTAGCACAAGCCCCTACAGAGCCAGTGGAAGAACCCCCATTCAGTCCAAGGCCAATGAATATTTGTGACATCTGGGATGCCCTGGGGCCCCGCATACCATTCTACGGGGGAGCCATCTTTTTATGTTATGCCACTGAGTCACTGTAGAGGTCAGCCACTGCAGGGGCAGTCACTTCAAGGGGCACTTCTTCAGAGGACAGTCACTGCAGGTTGTAGTCACTTCAAGAACCAGTTACTTCGGGGGGCAGTCACTGCAGGGGCCACTCACTTCAAGGGGCAGTCACTTCAAGGGGGAGTCACTGTATAAAATCAATAAACAGTGCAAACAAAGGAGGGGTTTACAACTATCAGGCCATCCACTGGACCAGGCCATAAAATGGCTGCCCTTCTTGTAAAATGTAGTCTAGGAGAGGGGTGTCCAGCATTAGTCGTCAAGAACCGAAGCAGTCAGATCTCTTTCAGAGCATCCACATGGCGTAAATTTATATACAACCAATGTAAATGGGGACCATTTACATAGATGCGGACTATCCTCAAAGAACGACATAAGCCAACGCCAAACATCCCTACGCAATGGAGTGAAACAGAAGAGTAAACTACACACCTTTACAGAAAATTCTAAATTATGGGAAGACTGTGAGAATGGATCACCATGTTTAGGACAACATATGGATTTGCCCTTAGTCTGTCCTCTTTAAAGTCGTATGTTCCAAACAGGGAGAGCGATCGACCTTGAATCGGGGGAACTGGGTTAGAGTCTCGGCAGGGACGCTCAACATCCTGTGATTCTGGGCAAATCACTTAATCTCCCCGAGCCTAACAAAATAAATGTGTCCGTCTGTAAAGCAACTGGTGCTATTGTAAAGTGCTCTGATACCTTCGGGTCGAGTATGCGCTATATAAAACTCCCCCCTCCCCCCCAAAAAAAATTGGTGCTATTTCTTGGCTCACATTGGAGATGGCCCAGAGAAACCCATTGAAACATCCTGTGACCGTCATATCCTCAGCCCTGTAAGTCCTACTGAATTAACCGTCCATCAGGTAAGGCCCTCTCTAGATCAGTCCTGGCACCAGACACCTTGTCCCATGTCATCAGCACACCATGTTTATAGTTCTGGATATTTCGGTTTGAAAAAGTCGCTATCCTGAGGGCAGGTCCAATTGGTTCAATGGAAGCAAACTAACACTACAACTCCCAGAATGCATTAGATTGTCAAAGGAAAGCGCCGGACTAGAAACAAGAAGCCAGTTTTAGAGTTGGGAGCTAAAGTGTAATCCTCTCATTTAATTATGAAATGGTAAACCCTCTATTGAGGCTTCTCTCCTGATGGAAAATCTTCCAGGGAGTGGCCTGAGGAAGGTAATTCTGTTGAAAGAGTCTCCTGCAGATGAGAACTTCAAACGGAGGATGCACTACTTCTACACAAGCAGGGAGTTTTCACGACCACTCACTGGGTCTTGAGGACGTGACACAAGGGGTTAGATTTACAAACATTTTGCGCTGGGTAAGCATCACAAAAGTGATGCTAACCAGCATAAAATGTTTTTTTCCTAATTTACGTTCCTGTGCCCTAAAAGTAACGCACTGCTTTGCATTACTTAGCACCAAGAGGGTTCCCACGCAGCCACCCATGCCTTTTGACACAAAACCCTATCTACAAACAATTGCAGACAGGGTTTAGAACCAAAAGTTAATGCCACTTCAAAGGAGGCGTTAACAGGATAAATGTTTTTCTTTCTCCTTTCTTTTCTGACTTTGTATACGTGCTGCACTGAACAGCACACATACAAAGTAGGAAAAGTGTTTAAACTTGTCTAGGCATAGTATTTTGTACAGGAAGGGTGCCCTTCCTGTTCAAAACTAATGTTAGACTCAGGCACGCACCTGAGCGCTACGGCGCTAAGGTGTGTGCCTGGTTCACTTGAGCTGAAATTAGCACCAGCGCATGAGAGAGGGGAGGAGAGAGAAATATCTCTGTAGTTATGGCGCTCTCCTGCCCCCTCCCTGTCATGCAACGAAGCGCAGCCTCTTTGGGTGCTGCGCTGTGTCTTTTTTGAAAATCTGGCCATAGGTGGCATTACCAGCCTGCCTTTGTGATTCCACCAGTCTGCAGCAAACCATCCGTTGACCCAGAACTCCCAGAGTTCACAGCTGTTCCTCAGCCCCCAAAGGAAGATTAAATGCTTCCTGTGCTAACAAATCCGCTGTCACGCTAAGAATTTGGGAGACCCCGGGCAAAATTTAATTTGGGGAATCCCTGTACGGAAAAACTTTGAAATTTATTACCCATTTCCTGTTAATTCAAGCCTACATGATGCCATGCAATGCTAAATTATATGTTACAGTTTAACTGAGTCACTCAACAACAGTTGAAATATGTTCTGTCCGGGACCCCAAAAGTCCTTAAGATGACACTGCGTACACAGACAGAGTTAGAGATAGAGGTAGAAAGAGAGGAGAGAAAGAGGCTTAGATCGAGTAGACAGAGGTCAAATAGAGAGAAGGTTCACTTTCCCAGAGGGTGCCTTGGAAGGTGGGAGCCCTGGGCGACTGTCCACTTGCCCATGCCTTAAAACGACTCTGGAATAACGTACATGGGTGTTCCGCCAGGATGGAGTCGTACTCATCACAGGTCCTGATTCCATCGAAGGCGTTGGTGACGCACTCCCACCACAGTCCACGACACTTGGTACTCACCTGCCGGGGGAAGAGCAGAGAAACATCAGCAGTGGCCTGCAGTGCAGCAGGAAAACAACAATATACCAGGATATCCTTGAATTGCATGTAACATACATCCAAAACAGGACCAACCATCATCCTCCAATCAGGAGGTGTGAAAACAGACTTCTTGCTACAACACCATAAATCTACAAGCATTGACAAAACCAATAGGTTTGACTTTTCCAGAGTGCATTTATACATACAGGCAGACAGACCACATCCACACACACATAAATGGCACATAGATTTAAATATATAGAACTTACCTTCAAACGCCGTTGCAAACGCAGACCAACACACTGACAGAAACTCACACACATGGACCAGAAGATGAACAGGCACACATGTCCACAGACCTACATGCATCCATGCAGACAGGGTACCTAGGCTCAAGAGGAGAATGAAAAGAAGGAAACAAGAGACAGGGAAAGAGGAAGGAGTCTTCTGAATACAATTATGTAGTATTCTCCGGTGCTGCCTTGTCTAATGCTATGAATTCACAGTGCATGTTGGGGATAAAAAACTCAAGCTTTTGGTTGATTCCGGTGCTAGGATTACCATGATAACCCAGAAATTGTTCACTGAAACATGGGGTGACAGAGAATTATTGCCTCCTGATCACTCACCGGTCTCGTATGAGGGTCGAAAAATTGAATTGTTGGGTTTTATTGAAGATGTCATGATGTTCAAAGGAAGAAGGATCAGAGGCAAAATTTATGTTGCTGTCAAGGGACTCAACATTCTTGGGTGGTTCCACCAGGGATTGTTTGGGATGATACTCAGGCCAGGCACCAAAGAACAAGATTTGCTGGTCACTTGTGAAGAAGAGGGCACTAAATGGAAAACCGAGTTTCCCCTCTGTTTTTGGTGATACCCTTTGAAAAATATCTGGGTTTAAGCACAAAATCATTGTTAGAGATGGGGCGATTCCAGTTAAACACAAACTCAGAGGTTTCCCATTTAGCGTAAGAGATGATCTTAACAAAGAACTCAAGAGTCTGTGCGACAAGGGTATCATTGAACCCACAGAATCGTCTTTGTGGTTGTCACCTTTGGTTGTTGCCCACAAGAGAGGTGGACAATTACGCGTGTGTGTGGACCTTAGGTCTCTCAATAAGGAGATCTGGGTTGATTCTCACCCTTTGCCTAAAATCAATGATCTGTTCACGTGTGTCAAGGGTGCCCAAGTGTTCTCCAAGTTAGATCTGGCGAGCGCCGATCACCAGATAGAACTACATCCGACTCGCGCTCTCTCACTGCTTTTGTGTCTCCTCTTGGGACATTTCAATATCGGCGGATGCCTTTCGGTCTAGCATCTGCGGCGTCGGTGTTCCAGAGAGTCATGCAGAATCTTTTGAGAGAAGTTGAAGGGGTGCTCGTTTTTCAAGATGATGTCCTAATATATGCTAAGGATAATGCTTCACATGATACTATCCTTACAAAGGTACTTACCATTTTCAAGAAAAACGGTGTCGTTCTTAAGACTGAGAAATGCAAGTTTCTCTGCAAAGAGATTGAATATCTTGGTCATTTGTTATTGCATGAAGGTATCAGACCTAGACAAGGACTTGTCGATGCCGTTTCCAACGCTTCTGTACCCAAAGACAAGACTGGTGTCAAGTCTTTGTTGGGTCTGTTTGAATATTATTCAAGGTTCATCCCTAATTTTGCTTCCATTGTCCGACCCATTAGCAATTTACTCAAGATGGGAGTCAGGTTTGAGTGGTCTGAAGAATGTGATCATGCGTTCAATGAAGTCAAGTCCTCTTTGAAGAGTAGTGATGCTCTCAGACCATTTGACCCTGATTTACCTTGTTGTATAGCTGTAGATGCTAGCCAAGTTGGGTTGGGGGACATTCTCACACAAAGTTGTGGAGACAAAGAAAAACTGTTGCTTTTGCCTCAAGGGTGTTAAGGAGTGCTGAGGTCCAACATTCCGTTATTGAAAAGGAATTACTTGCCTGTTTGTGAGCTATTGAAAAATATCGCCCGTACGTTTGGGGAAGACGTTTCAAACTGGTTACTGACCACAAACCTTTGGTTTCTATTCTGGACTCTGGTCCTAGTAAGTGTTGCACACCCAGAATAACAAGAATGGTTAGTAAGTTGTTACAGTGCCAATTTGATGTCTCACATATTCCTGGTGGGAGGAATAGTAGGTCAGATTTTCTGTCTCGTTTTCCTCAAAGTAGTGATGAATGTGCAGGAGCAAACTTTCAAGAGTTGTGTGAGGAAGATGCCCAAGATTGTTTTGTGGCTGCCATGGATATTCCTGATCTTGTTGTTGGTTCAGAGGAAGATTGGAGAGCAGCCTTATTAGAGGATGATCTTCTTCAACAAGTGTGTGTGTTAGTCAGGGAGGGGTGGCCCAGAGAAAAGGTGTTGTCCCCTCTTCTGCAGCCTTATTGCAAAGTAGAACCTGAAATTTCACTAGAGGATGGTGTACTCATGAGATGTGATAAACTCATTCCGCTTCACTCTGTCAGACCTACCATTGTCAAGAAGGTTCATGAGGGACATTTGGGTGCTACCCTCACAAAACGTTGTGTTCGTGAGGACTTCTGGTGGCCAAATATGGATGCTGAAATAAGTGTCTTGGTGGAAAATTGTCCTGTGTGTTGTTCAGCTGAAAAAACATTGAAAGTTGTTACTCCACCGCTATCGCCAGTTGAATGTCCTTCTGGTCCTTGGGTTAAGGTAGGCATTGATGTCATGGGTCCGTTTGAGGTTTTACCTTTTGGGTGCAAGTACATTTTAGTGCTTATGGATTATGCATCGAAATGGCCTGAGATAAAGATGGTCAAAGAAGCTAGCTCTGCCAGTGTCATCAAGTTTTTGAAGGAAGTTTTTCTGAGGGAGGGCTTTCCCGAGTTCCTCGTTTCTGATAATGGGACTCAATTTGTGAGTGAAGAGTTTGAAGTTTTTTCAACTTCCAGTGGGGTGAAGCACTTAAAAAGTTCTCTATATCTTCCACAGACCAACGGTCTTGTGGAAAGAATAAACCGTGTGGGCACCGGGCGTTTCCCCAGTGGGCCGCCAGGGTGGGAGCCGGTTTTGGGCCCCTGTGGGGCGGTTTTTGTTGCAGGGCCGTTTTTGCAGCATAGCTGCAATATCGGCCCCTGTAACAAAATCGGCCGAAACCGGCCATGGCAAAGTGCTTGGCGCACCCCCAATCCCCCGGAGGGCCGGCCGAGCACTATGCCAGGACCTGTTTTGGTTCCCAGTCCGGCCCTACGTGTGGTGGGTGAGTGTGTTAGATGGGCTGTGTCTGGTAACCACGATGTTGTCAAATCTTTAGAAAGTATGCTATGGTTTTACAGGACCACGCCTCATTCATCCACATAAATGTCCCCGTTTGAGCTTTTAAGGGGTAGGAGGGCTAATACATGCTTCAGGCCCGGGTGGATGAGCAAATGGATTAAATCAGAATCTAATGTGGACTCACTCATGAAGATTGTCAAGGTAAATTCTGAAATTACCCAAAGTAAACAAAAAGTTTGGTTTGATAAATAAAAAAAGGTGTCAAAATAGTTCCCTTGGTTGTGGGTGATTTTGTTCGTATCAAGACTCCTGTGCATGTCAAGAAAGGGAAAGGTAAATATGGTGAACCTACCAAAGTTGTAAAGATTGGAAACATTGCAGTTCAACTGGAGGGAGGCCATTGGTGGAATCTTTCCAAAATTGTTAAGGCAAGATCACTCTCTTTGTCTAATGACCATGGTGGTGGTAAGGCGACTGTACTACCCGATTCTTGTGAATGTAGGAGGAGTTCAAGAGTCATTGTCACTCTAAAAAGATTTTGTGAGTGATCTTTTTGGTCCACTCTTGGTTTTGTTTGTTTTTTGTTCTGTTCTTACCTTTTGTTTCGCAGCTTATTTTGTTTTTGTGTTTTGTTTGTTTTGCAGGAGAAGGGAAGGTATGTAGTATTCTCTGGTGCTGCCTTGTCTGATGCTATGATGTCACAGTGTTAAGTGCATGCTTAGAATGTTACTGTTTAAAGGTTAGAACTGAAACTGGACTGTTATTACTGTACCTGGCAAATGATGACCTGCAGCTGTGTAGTTCCTGACAATAAATCTCTCCTACATCTCAACTGTGTTGTAGTGAATTACTACAAATTATCACCCCAAAGTGGAGTGATGCTCAGTGGCAGACCTTAGGCGTCTGGTGGGCAAAAAGGAAGCAAGAGTGGAAAACAGGCTGCAGGACAAAAAAAGGAAGAAAGCAGGAGTGGGGGAAACTAAGGGGCATATGTACAAGGAAATGGCACAGTGCGCTGCATCATTTCCAAAATGCAGGGATGTGCCGTATTTACAAGAACATGGCACACCCTGTGTTTTCCCTAGTGCTGGTGCTAAAACTAGCTGCCTAGCGCCAACACAGACACCCTTGAGCCATAGTGCAAAGGAGCCTGCGTTGCAGGGATGAATGTTCCTGCACATAAACAATCATTAATGGTGTTTTGCTCTTTCTATGTGTGCTACAGAATGCAGCGCACAAAGAAAAAGCAAAAAATTAGGAGAAATAAAAGTGTTTCTCCTCGTTGCGCCAATCAAACCTCTGCTTTTGCATGGCGTTATTTTTTGGCGCTGCCTCAGATTTACAGATTCTTGTGAATCTGGGGCAGCATCAAGAAGCAATGGGCGTTGCGGTGGAACGCCCACAACAACACCCATTGCATGCCCCTTTCACCCAGATAGCTGCGTGAAAGGGTACCATATTAACAAAGCGGCGTTAAGCCACAAAAAGTGGCTTAACGCCACTTCTTAAATATGGAGCAGGGCATTGTACCACTGGAACGTTGGTAGAAGTGATGGTCCAGTGGCGCAATCCCCTTGCAAATATGCCCCTTAATATCATGGGGGCATACACAGGGTGAGGAATCAGGGCTTGGAAGAGAGTTATGAATGTAGACTTTAAGGGGATGTCTGGTATCCATGTCTGTTTTCCAGCAAACAGAGACTGTCGCACACTGACAAAAAACATACAGGCACGCAGATAATGCCACACAACATAGATACAGTCAAGCAGCACACACACAAGCACAGAGAGAGGGCAGGGAGATGATCAGATAGGAAGGATGCTTGGATGCAGGTTTGATGACCACTGAAGAGTCAAGCCCACTGCAGACAAAAACTAATTTGAGGTACAAAAAAAAGATAGGTGGCAATGCCTGATCAATCCTTGGCTCCACCTCTAAAAATCACTTTCAGCGGGTTATAAAATACTTCAGTCTCCGTGCCCGTTCTGGTGCCACCCACTTTGGTGTGATCACTTGTGGACAGTAAGTTAACCCTCTCTGCATGACTGTTGAATCCTTTCCTTAATTCATCTACTCATACATGTGCATATCTGCTGCTCACATAAGACAAGGCATACAGCATTGCTCCATCTTCATAAAACATTGTTTAGCCACAGTGGACTTTCTAAAGAAAAGTTTATCAAATGCTAAATTACTTGAAACAAATCAAGATTACAACTCTTAGAATGCATTATTGCTGCCAAAGTCAAGCAAACCCAGTAGCATGAGGCCCAGCAGTCAAGGTGCTCATTAGCTAAGATTGTATTTATTTTTTGTTTTACTGATTTCAAATTCAATGCGTCTTGGCATGTCACAATAAGAAACGTGCAAGAAAACTATGTATGTACTTTTTTTGTGCAAGACCTGCACTTGATGCTCACGATATACAATTTCCATGTTTCAGGATTTTCCCATCCATCGCCCATCTGCCCAGGAAGTGACACCACTGCATTTCCAACCATCTTTCGGTGCAGGAAGGGACATCACTGTCTTCCCATCATCTATCGGCACAGGAAGTGACATCACTTCCATCTTCTCCCTACTTCAATCAATTCGCCAGGGTGTCCCATCGCCCATGCACCCCCAGTAAAGGTGGCTTATACCTCATTAATGTACTCAACGTGACACAACGTATCACACTACTAACACACTCCAAAGGCCATATCCTCACCCTTGCTTTCTCAACAGCAATCAAATGAAAACACCCCATATCCCTGGGTTTGACCGACTACTTAGCCATGCCTATCTCAATGCTTAGTGTCCTACTTGCAAACCAAAGTCAACAAAAAAAAGCAGATCCTTCGAAGCCTTCTCCGTAGACAACCTAATGCTTGAACTCATCTCTCCCCCTGGCAACTCCGATTCTGAACCCAACACCATTCTAAACAACATCAACAATTATTTAGAAAGTTATGCGAACATCCACACCCAATTACAAAGCACAAGTGCAAACCAAAGCCCCCAGCACCTGGTACTCTAAAGACCTTGCTGACAGTAAATGATCCATCAGTAGACAACAAAGAAAATGGAAAAACTACAGAACTCCAGAGGACCTCATGCTACTGAAACCCATCCAATCAATACACGTACAGTTCATACATCAGCCAAAGCAAAGCACTATAACAACACAATTAACAAAGCCATATAGACAACCAGAATGCTGTTCAAGACAACGAAGCACTGCATAAAACCCCTGTCAGACCCACTTATTCCTCATCCCACTGATAAGTGCAATGCCATCAACGTCTTCTTCCATGAAAAGTACAGGAGATTCAACAGCACTTCAACAATACCGTTATTACACTCACCCTTTCCGATAGAATTCTGCAATGGCCAGTCTTCAATACCCTATATCTCCAAGGTTTCGCTGACATACTCAACTCCCTCAAAGTCAGGGGTAAGATGATGTCTTGTCCTTCATCAAAGCTCTCTGGAGATGCTCTCCTACTTACAATTCAAGGCATCTTCCCAGAGGCTCTCAAGACCGGCTGGATCCTGCATCTCTAAACAAAACCTCCACTAGACCCCTGATAACCTCACCGCTACCAGGCAATTCACTCACCTACCGTTCATCGGTGGGATCATTGAAAAAGCAGTCTATGTTCAACGCCAAGACCACATCAATGCTAACCATCTCCTGAATGACTACCAACCTGGCTTCATATCAAGCTGAAGCACGGAAAACACTGCCAAACACATCATACATCATTACTTCTTGACAACAGATGAGGTTGAACCAAGCCTCCTGATAGTGCTCAACCCCTCAGCTACCATCCCGCCATAATGCGCACCCTGGAGTCTCGAATGGTATTCACTGGCAATATCCTGCCCTTGTGCTCCTACCTTTCTGAACGGCATCAGTTTGTTCACCTGACATCTCCAGGTCACAAAAGTTCCCAGTCACCCGTGGAGTCCCCCAGGGTTCCATACTGTCGCCCGCCATCTTCAACCTTCAAGCCTCTTAGAGCTCTACTCACAGATAATAACATCAAGATTCACCTATACGCAGATGGTACACAACTCTACTGGAATGTCTCCTCCGCTTCAGACGTCTAGTGTTTTAAACATTGCTTGCACATCCCCCAGGCCAGGATGGCCAGTTCCTATCCGAAATTCAACCGAATCAAGACAGAATTCCTGTTATTTGCCAAGAACAATAAACAATATATAGTACAAACCTGGCTCAAGGACATTAATCTTCATTGCTTCCAACCCCAACTTTCACTGAATTCCAAGTCACTTGGATTCTCCCTCAAACCTCAACCTCAATAAACACTTTTTTTTTTTTGATAATCAACTTTATTGATTTTAACACACAGTAAAAACACAGCCTTGGTTCTACATCTTGAGTAGTAGTAAGATACAGTTTGGAGTGACAAGAGAAGTAGAAAGCTACCAGGTGATAAGAGTTCCATTTCGGCCTAGACAAACCAAAAACATTTATGGAATCAATCCCCTTCAGCCCCGCAATTGGATTATAAGTTGAACCATTTACCCCATATTTTGTCAAAGAGACCAGGACATCCCCGGGCCTCAAAGAGAGGTTCCTCCTGAGCACCGCACCAATCCACTCCTTGCCTCCACCTCCTCATGGAAGGAGGGTTTTTTGCGACCATAGCACCGCTATATCCCGCTTCGCGACCGCTAGGGCCGTGCCCAAGAAGCGTTTGTCTGCCCTTGATCCGTCCAGGCCGTCGAACACCCCTAAAAGCAAACGTGTCGGGTCATGGGGAACCGTCCAGCCCAAGGTCTGTGTCAATTCGCGTTCCACTCCTGTCCAAAACCGCGTTAGAGCGGGACACTGCCAGACCATGTGGAAGAAATCAGCTGGGGACTGATCGCAGCGTGTACAGGCTGGGATGGATCTCATATGGGCATTGTACATGCGCAACGGGGTCAGGTATGCCGTGTGTAAATAGTAGAATTGGATAAGACGCAGCTTGGAGGAAGTTGTCAGGGTCTTGGGGGCCATAAGGGCGTCTCTCCAGTCCGCGTCATCCAGGGGGCCCAACCAGCCCTCCCAACGAGTCCGTAGGGATTCCAGGGACGTGGGGCCATTGTTTACTAAGGCGCGGTAGATCCGAGATACCCCTCCGCCACCCATATTCCCCATCAGTACCTGGGCCTCTAAGGGGTTGAATTCAGGGAAGGTAGTGGGGGAGGGTATGTGGGTGTGGATTGCATGGCGTAATCGTAAGTATTGGTAGAATTGAGAGGAGTGAAGAGAGTACTGGCGTTGCAAGTCTGCGAAAGATCGGATGTGGTCCCCTACCCAGATATCCCCCAGCAATGAGATCCCAATAAGGTCCCATCGGCGAAAGCCTTGGAGATCAGATACTTCCTTCAGCCAGGTCCCACGCCACAGAGGTGTCTGCCGGGTGAGTTTCTGGTTCCACTTGACATATCGAAGGGCCGTCCGCCAGGCCATAAGGACCGCCCGGGTGATGGGGGAAGCGCAGGGGACGGGTCCACCGTAGAGGTATGCCATGATCTGGGGAAGATCCATGGTTGTGGTTTCCAGTCGGTATGCAGGGTCGGACCAGCCGCCCGCAAACCAATCATGGATTACAATGAGCTTCGTGGCCAGGTAGTAGAGGTGGAGATTGGTCACCCCCATGCCACCGTCATAGGGGGGGATGCGGCAGTGTGCCAGGGATACCCTTGGTCTCCGGCCCCCCCACAGGAAACGATTGAGGAGTCCGTCTATTTCCTTGAACCAGCTACCGGGAAGGGGAGTGGTAATATTTTGCAAAATGTAGAGGAATCGGGGAGGATCATCATTTTAAAAAGGGCAGTCCGGCCGAGGGGATTGAGGGGAAGGGCTTGCCATTTCTTCAGATCAGTTTTAGTTTTATTCATTAGTGGCGTAATGTTTAGGGCCCATTCGAGCTCGGGGAGGAGAGCAACCCAAATCCCCAAATATTTGAAGGATTGTCTCCGGAGAGGAATGGACTCCTGCCAGTCAAAACATGCCCGGGATGGATGTAAGGGGACCAGTGTAGATTTCGCCGGATTGAGCCTAAGGCCAGAGATCCGTTCGAAGGCTGCAAGAGCATCTAGACAGCGCGGGCCAGAGTCTTCGGGGTCCGCCAGGTATAGGAGGACATCGTCGGCATAGAGGGCGATTTTGTCGCACAGATGTGAGCCCCAGGTCCAACCTCGGATGAGGGGATCCTGCCGGATCAAGGAGGCCAGGGGTTCCATCGCCAAGGCGAATAGGAGGGGTGAGAGTGGGCAGCCCTGGCGGGTGCCTCTTCGAATGGGAAAGGCATCGGAGAGTACACCATTAATAAGGACCCTCGCCCTGGGGGCCGCATAGAGAACCCGGATAAGGCGCCGGAAGGGAAGGCCGAAACCCATCTCCTCCAGTACCTCCCCAAGGTAGCCCCAGTCCACCGTGTCAAACGCCTTCTCGAAATCTATAAAGAGCAAGGCCAGATATGGGGGAGTTGCTGGCGGTGCGCAAGGGCCAGGTGGAGTCGGCGAATGCAGTGACGGGTACTGCGGCCTGGCATGAATCCACACTGGTCCGGGTGGACCAGTGTCTGTAGGTGAGGCGGAGACGTTGGGCTATCACAGTGGCAAAAATCTTCACCTCCGTATTAATGAGGGAAATAGGTCGGTACTCTGCACATTCAAGTGAAGGTGGTTGTGTTTTCGGAATGACCACTATGGTGGCCAGGTCGGTCTCAGGCGGGAAAGATCCCTGGTCAATTACGTATTCGAACAGGTTCAGCAGATGGGGGCCAGGGTGTCACGACAGGCCGCATAATATTCCTGGGGGTACCCATCAGGACCGGGCGTCTTGCCTGGGTGTAGTGCCGAAATTGCCCTATGGATTTCTTCCGAGGTGAAGGGAAGATTCAGGAGTCGGAGTCGGTTCGGGAGAGACTGGGTAGTTGAGTCCCGGTGGTAGCCAGCAGTGATGTCAGATTGAATTCAGGGGTTCGAGCCTCATAGAGGGTCGCATAGTATGTAGCGAACGTTTGCGCAATAGCTCGGGACTTAGTATGGCGGGACCCGCCCCATCCCGAATTTCGGGAATGATGCGATTGGCTCTAGGGTAGGACACCAGATTATGAAGCAATGTGCCATTTTTGTCCCCCATCCATATATACGCGCCACTGAGGAGCGCCAGAGTAGTTTGGCAGAGTCTAATGATAATTGACAGATCTCTTCTCGGAGGAGTGTCAGCCGGCGATCGGAGGTGGTGTCAGCAAGGGCATCCAGATCACCCTCCAATTGTGCCGCCTGTGCCTCAAGGCTCAGCAATCGAGCAGATTGCGCCGATCGTTCGAGTGGACAAGACCCCTGGCCACCCCCCGCAGCACCACCTTGCCGGCCTCCCAAAGAGTCCCGGGTGAGGATACCGAGCCCGTGTTAAGTGAGAAGTATGTCTCTAGCTCCCTTCGGAGAGACTTCAAGAGGTCTCGTCCTGCAGGAACCAGGCATTCATACGCCATACCGGGCGCGTGCCCCCTGCTGAGTGACCAAGACGGAGGGATATGGGGGAATGATCGGAGATGCCCCTGGGGAGGATAATGGCCTCAGAGATCCGTTGACAGTCTACAGCGGGTAGTAAAAATAGGTCGATACGGGAATGGGTGTGATGAGCCGCTGAGGTGTGAGTGTATTGTTTCCTGCGCGGATTCCACACCCTCCATGCATCGCACAGCCCCAGGGCAGAGGACCAGTCTGACAGGCGCTTCGCCGAGGCCAAGCGGGATGTCGATGGGGTCCCCGTCGTGTCATGGGAAGGTTGCAGGGTAGCGTTAAAGTCGCCCCCACCACCGTCAGGCCATGTGGGAAGGAGGAGAACATTGTTGTGAGGCTTGTCAAGGTTGAGGCCGAGGCGGCAGGAGGAATGTATACATTCAGGAGGTTAAGGGGCTGACCCTCGATTGTTCCCGTCAGGGCCACATAGCGGCCTTGTGCATCATGGTCAGCTTGGGCCAGAGTAAAGGGAAGTCCCCTACGTAATAATATGGCGACTCCCCGGGATCCCCTCGCAAAACCAGAGTGCCAGACCCTGTCAAACCCGTAGCGGGCCAGGAAATTACAATGTGAGCCTAAGAGGTGTGTCTCTTGTAGAAACAGGATGTCTGGTGCATGACGGTGGGCATAGCGGAGAACAGCAGTGCGTTTTATTCGGTCTAGTAGGCCGTTGACGTTCCATGACATGATGTGGAGGGGGCTATGCATTGTGGAGGTCATTGTATTGGATCGTGCATGTAAGGGCAGTCTGAGATGTAGTCGTGTCCGGGCTTCCGGGGAGGAAGCGTGTCTCGGCCTTGGCTGACAACGCGAGAGCGCGTGGTCATATGGGTCTCATGTCGCTTCCAAGAGCAGGGAAGTGTGCAAGGCTTACCTGTAAAACAATAAACATCCCCGCGGCTCATGGGCAGCCGGTAACAATTAACAGTGGTGGGCAACGGCCCACCTCCCTCCCGCACCCCCTAACACCCCCACCCTACACTTCTGCAAATGAAGCATCTGTCGCCCTATCAAACAGTTCAACTCAGAACAGAAAACCCTCACTGAGGCGAACACTAATCTAAAACGATTAATTGAGCCTGAACATGGCGGAAGTGGACCCCCTCCTTACATTCGGATAAAAGTCCGGTGACTAATAGAAAGACACTGTGGTATAGTCATGTATTCTGAATTGCGACGTAGAAAAGAGTATATAGCAAGTTTAGGACCAACAGCGATGATATATGATGGGTTGCCTCCCTCTGGGGCAGTGCGAGCAGTTGGGCCAAAGAGATGGGCTCGACCCCACGTGAGCAGACCGAGCTGCCGGGCTGTGAACCTCTTCAGGGATCCGTCGTGGCTTCAGATTGTCGGAGTATGGGACTCCTGGACAAGTCAGAGTCGGATTGAGTGTGGCGGGCGATATCAGCGGATCTTGGAACGCCACTCCAGTCATCCCGGGAGGCAGGCGGGTCGGGGAGACAGATCCACGGGCAGAAACCGGGGAAGGCCGGCGCCTGGGCGCCGCATCCGTCGACTGGGACGCCGCCCCTCGACGCGCGCCGCCCCCACGGGATCTGTTTCGATGCTTCCGGGGGCCTGAGGGGGAGCGCCTCGGCCGCGGGGAGGCCCTCTGGGTGGGAGAGGAAGTTGGTTGGTTCCTCAGGGGCCGTTCCTCTGTAAGCCAGGTCCATGCCGCTTGTGGAGTGTCGAAGAAAAGAGTCTTGTTTTGGAAAATTATCTTGAGCTTGGCAGGGAAGAGGAGACCATAGCGAAGGCCCATAGCGCGAAGCTTTTGTTTAACCTCATCATAGGTGCGGCGCTGGGCCTGGACCTCTCTGGTGTAGTCCGGGAACACCATGATCCGGGTATTTTGATACTGGAGGGGGCCCTGGGTCCTGGCCGCCCCGAGGATAGCATCCCTGTCACGGAAGTTCAGGATCCTAAGGATAATGGGTCGGGCCGGGGCTCCGGGTGGGGGCCTGGGGGCCAAAGAACGGTGGGCCCGCTCCACAACGAACCATGGCGATAGGGCGTCCTTGGGCATCCATGATCTCACCCAGTCCTCCACAAATGCGTCGGTGTGCCCCTGCTCCACTCCCTCCGGGAACCCCAGTAGGCGCAGGTTGTTCCTTCTCGATCTGTTTTCGGCGTCCTCAGCCCTTTTGTGGAGCTCTAGGGTTTGGGTCTGAAGGCGGGCTACTTGGGTCTTGAGTTGGCCGATGTCGTCTTCCGTCGTGGAGATGCGAGATTCCGCCTCTGCGATACGGGCCGTGGCGTTGCGTAGGTCCTGGCGTATGAGGGCTACATCGGCCCGCACTTCACCGATCTTGGTTTCAACGGCGACTTGGGAGGCACTGATCGCCTGAAGGATAGTGGAGAGATCCCCTCCGGGGCGCTGGGGGCGTTCAGCGGTCCGGGATCTCGATCTAGTGTGGTAAATTGGTCTATTTTGGTTTGGGTCACTGGACCGGGGGTCTGTGGAGGGCGGGTTTTACCCATTGTCGTCAGGAGAGGGGGGGGGGGGGTTTTGACCGGATCGGCACCGACAGGGGGGGGCAAGGATCCTCGTAGGAGCTGAGAGCAGACCCGGCACCCAGACCGTCAATACTCAGGTCCGGGGCCGTGGGCGCCTCGGAGGTCTCCGGGGCAGCAGAGCCACCCAAACCATCAATACTCAGGCCTGGGGATCTGCGGCCACCCCCAACGCCCCAGGAGCGACAGGACCCGGCGTCGTCGGTTCACCCCAGATCCAGGAGGGGACAGCCCCACAGCCTCAATGGCAAGGATACACCGCTGGGCCCTCCCAGCCCCAGGATCTGACAGCAAGGAGTTCGTTGGCTGGGGAGAGGGCGGGTTGGAGCGGAAGATGCAGCAGGGCTAGAGACCGTGGCAGCAGACAGATGAGGTGCCCATAGACCCAGTTGGAGCGAGGCCGTCCAGGGAGGAGGGGGAGGCCCCGGAGGGTCCGCAGCGCGAGCCTCTACGGTACCACCCGATGCGGCGGCCGATCGTCGTCCTATGTCCACCTAGGGAAGCCGGCAAGGGTAGTGAGATGGCTCCGGAGGGCCGAGGATCCCACAATGGCACAGTCTCAAGCGGGGGTTGCCACCTCGCCCCGTGTCCCCCGGCACCAGGAGAAGGGCCTCGCACAGGGAGGTCCGCCGGTCGGCCTGATGCGCCGCAGGAGGATGCAAGGGTTCGTCGCGTCCAACCCAGTCCCGCCTGGTCACCTACGGGGGAGGGAGGCGCGGGGGAACCAATAAGGAGGGGGGGGAGGAGGGGGAAGCACCCCAACCCTGCCACCCGATATGGCAGCCGAACCCCCACTCCCAGGCCCCACTCACCGGCTATCCGGGCCACAGTAGTCCGATCAGGGTCCGCCGCCGCCACCTGATCTGGCGGCCGAGGCAGCAGGTCCCCAGGATCTGGGGTTGCTCCGTAGCAGTCGGGGGGACGCCCCGGGTCTCTGGCCTCTCGGGACTGGAAGGGCGCGTAGGTCCCGCAGGACAGAGGGCGCCGCAAGCACCACAGGCCGCCACCAAGAGTCAGTTGTCCCAGGTCGTCGCTCTGCTCCCGAGTCCCACCGCCTCAGTCAGGGGGGGCCCCGCTCCAGTCCACAGGCCCCTCCGGGCCGCAGCGAGCCACCTCACGTGGCCCTCGGCGTGGTCGAAGCCCGCAGGCACCCCAATTCCAACTCACACCACTGCCTTCAGGGACGGGGCTCCCAGGGGGCATCAGGAGTCACCCCGCGGGGCTGGCAGCGTGGTCGGGGCCCGCTCACCGCCACCCGATCCGGCGGCCGAGGGCAGCAGGCCCCACGAAGTCAGGGTCGCACCACCGTCCTCCGGGGAACAGCTACAGGCCTCCCAGGAGCTCTGGTGGGAGGTCCGGTATCCGATCCAGCGCGGCGTCTGAGGGCCTCAGAGGAGAGGGAGGGAGGGGGACATCCAGTCACACCAGCGCCCCCCGGTCCGGCCGTCACCCAGGCCCCTCAACCAGACGTACCTCCTGTAACCCCCGGTTAGTTCCGGGGGTTAGCCGCAGTCCCCGCGCCTCCCCAGACCTCCGTCCCGTCAGCGAGGCCAGTCGCGGGTGTGAGCAGCCCCGGGCGAAGTCCCAAAGGGGGCGCAGGCATTAGAGGTCCGCCGCCCTCGGCGGCCGTTCCAACGTGACGCCGCCGGTACCTCCGCCGTTGGATGCTGCCGCTCCCGTAGGGGCTCTGGTTCCTTCAAAGCCGGTGCCGTCGCTGGAAGGGAGGGCAGGAGTTTGTGGCCGCGGCAGACCGGAACGGAGTTTTCACCCGGGCGCCGCCATTTTGGAGTCGCGGGCCCGGGAAGGGACGAAGAGAAGCGCGGCCGGTGCCGTAGATGGCGGGAAAGCGTCCGTGCCTCAATGAACACTTTAGCAAAAAAGACAGCTTGGTACCAGCTCCCTCTTCATGACATAGTCAAACCATTGCTTCCAGAAAGTGACTACAGAACTTCTGTTCAAGCCCTTGTCTTCTCACATGTGAGAGGTGGTAATGCCCTACTGCATAGCCTTCCAGACTCCACGCTGGCACTCTTTAGGGGCATCTGACATGTTGCAGTACATCTCATCCAGCACCTGAAGAAACATGATCACATCACCCCCAGACTGACGGAACTCCATTGACTCCATCTTCAAAAAAAGCTGCATCATTTACAAAGCTATCACAACCAGGTCCCCGCTTACCTTGCAGACAAGCTCACCATCTCTGATAGATTTCGGCACAACTGCAGCCAGGACACCACCAGACTGCAGATTAAGAAGTCTAAAAACGAAAAACAAGACAGCAGGCCTTTCCTACGTATGCACCCAGGATCTGGGACAACAGCTCCATATCCATCAAGACCACCCCAACTGTGTCCAATTTAGAGGAGTTGAATACACAGCTCTTTAAAGAACACCACATCGCAATGCATTAACCACTCTCACACTAGCTTCCTCTCCTATCACTCGATGACTTTATGCCTGCCTTTGACCATGTACTGAGCTCCGATGCCTTCTGACTAGGTGGGGACTATAGAAATGCGATACAGATACATACATATATGTTCCTTGTTTTACACAACTTACCATCTGCAACCCCATTACAGGTTCTATTTATCTATTCTAAAATGCCCTGCTGTCTGCATGTGTTTGTTTTACTTCCTGGCAATCGTTTCCAAGTGATTCATTGATGTAATTGCAGGAGACACTTCCTCGCAGTGGACGTGACACGGATGTCAGACCTGAAGCGCTTAAAAGCCTCCGAAGACCCTATCTTTTTAGGACACACTTTGGCCACCAGTGTCTGAAGAGGCAACTCTGCTGCTTAGCACCACTTGTGATACATCTGCTTATGCTTCCCTGTGGACCACTCACCCAGCCCAACCATTCTGGTTTATTTTCTACTCCCTCCACCCACCCCTAGGTCTTCTGAGTCTTCTTCTTGGGTTAAGGTGAACACGTTTTTGATCTGTAGTGCTTGGAAGCAGTTTCTCAGTGGCATTTAAAGCCATAGACATAAACAAATGAAAACATTAATTACTAAAACCGGACCCTTCGACAGTTTTTTATGGCATGGGTCTAAGCAGCAACAGCACAAACCTTCTCACCTCTTGTGTTAGTGATGAGGCTTGGAGGAGGCTTAGGGCTTGATTTTATTTCCCTGGCAAAATGCAGATGATGCAGACATGCGTAAAAGCATCACTGCTGAATCAAGTGTGCTACTTAGGGGGTGTGAAATGTGCACCTGCATCCAAGTTTCATTCTCCCACAATGGGAAAATACATTAAATGTGTGCATGATTTCACCCTGTACACCCTACAATTTTTGGGGAGGTGGAGGGTTAACACATATGGAATTTGGAAACTCTGGGTCACTGAAGAGGGAAAAATATCTTCCAGGCACGAACAAAGACTGCTGAGCAAGTACGTTTTTTAATTTTTTTTGACTCTTTTTTATCGAAACCAGGGCTCATGGTACAGAATATAAAGGACATATACACCGCTCTACATTTCACTTTGAGCGAAAGAAGGTACAATATGTAATAGCCAAAGGCGAGTCTACAATCAGGATGGTGCTTGTACGGGCAGTACACACTTCGTAGGAGAATCGTCATTTTCGGCACAGCAAATAAAAGACCTCCCACCACTTTCGACAACAGTGCAGCCGGTCAAGACCCTCTGAAGGCACACCAGGCTCCCCACTCCTTTTCCCACTTTTTGGGGCATCCCCAACTTTGATAAGCCACTCGGTCTGCCCTCTGACACCAATCAAGACCCGATTCCCATGTCATTAATTACAAGCAGCTGTGCCTCCCAATAGTATTTCCTGATATCAGGGACAGCCAGGCCACCATCGTAGATCCCTTGCTGTACTTTCCTGAGCGCAATGCGTGGGGCCCCAAATCCCCAAAGGAGAAGTCTGGCTTTGTGGCCCACTTTTTGAAAAAACTCAGGCAGGACCGGGAACGGGGTGTTTTGAAGCATGTAGAAGAGGCACGAAAGGGACATCATTTTATAGAGGGCAGCCCTGCCAATCAGAGAGAGCAGCAGACTCTGCCAGTGAGCCATGTCACCCCGGAGTCTGTCCAGTTGAGGCAATACATTTCTGTTCATAAACTCCTGACGGTCGCGGGTGACATTGATGCCAAGGCATTGGAATTCCTCCAACACCACTGATGCTACATCAGCAAAGGGAAACCGTGGCATTGCACATGCCAGGGGATAGATAAGAGATTTGTTCCAATGTATTTGGTAGCCAGAGTAGCTCCTGAAGAGGTCAAAGACCTGCAGTATTCTGGCCAATGACTGGGATGGCTGTGTAGCATACAGTCAGCGTAGACCGAGACATGCTCTTCCCAGCCTCCCGCCGACCTAACCCCCGTATCAGAGGGTCCAGGCGAATCCAGGCCGCAAGCAGCTCCAGGGCCAGAGTGAAAATCATGGGCAAGAGGGAGCAGCCCTGCCGGGTTCCCCTATGCAGAACGAAGCGCAGGACCCTATGCAGAACGAAGCGCAGGACCCTATGCAGAACAAAGCGCAGGACGTCGCCCCGTTGACGCGCACCCAGATCAATGAGCCAGGTAAAGGAGTCTGATCCATCCCGTGAACTTCGTCCCAAAGCCCAGGCTGTCCAGTGTAGCAAAGAGATATGTCCATTCTATGCTGTCAAATGCCATTTTCGCATCTAAGGACATCAATATAGCTTGTTACGTTCAAGTAGATCCGGTCATATGGAGGACACCATAAAGTTGTCTCGGATTGAGGCAGGTGCTTCTGTGTAGCATGAAACCCGACTGGTCAGGGTGTATGATGGAGGTCATGACCCCACAAAGCTTAGTGGCCAGAACTTTGGCCAAGGCCTTAACCTACACGTTCAAAAGAGAAATTGGTCTGTAAGAACCGCAGTCGGTCGGGGGCTTCCCCTTTTTATGTATGACCACTATGGTCGCAACCCACTGATCGTCTCAATTTGTTTTCCATTGTTCTCTTTCCTGTTACCCCTACACTCGTCCTAAGAGCCCTTCGACATGCCTGCTCCAAGTGATTACTACCCGTCTCTGTCAACATCCTCAACTCCCTTACCCCCTACCTCCTCTGCTCCCAGCATGTTGTCAAGGAACCATGGGGCATATTCATGAGAGCCCTGCTTCACTTTTACACCACGTCATGTGGTACATGTGTGATGCAGGACTCTCATAAAGATGTATGAAGCTATGCAAAGCCACCCTGCGTGGCTCTCTGTGGCCTAAAAAAATCATGAGTAAGGCAAGGCAGTGCAAATCGCTGCGTCACATTACTCTGCGCCCGGGAGGCGTTCCATGGGTGTTGCGGTGGGTTTTCCCACGCAACACAGATTTACAAAGTGATGTAAACTTGGAGAAGCATCAAATCCATATGCCTCGGTAGATGAGGCGTAACGAGGAGAAATATGTTAATTTGTCCTCGTTTTTTCATCTTTCCATGTGTGCTGAATTGTGCCGCACACACAGAAAGAGTTAAATGCCTCGTAGGATTGGTTTCTTTTGTGCAGGAGGGTGCCCCTTCCTGCTCAAAAACAATCCTGCCTGCAATGGACGCACCCTTGCACCATGGGTGCCTCTGTTGGCGCTAGGCTGCCTAAACAGCACCAGGGCAGGCAGAAAGGACAGGAATGCACCGTATTGCTTAATTATGGTGCATTCCTGCCCTTTCAAGTTGGTGTAGGGCAGTGCAGCAAGGTGCCTGCTGCACTGCCCTACGCCAAAATTCCATAAATTAGGCCCCATATGTACCAGTGTGGGTTGGTGGACTTCATTCAAGTACTCCAAGCAACTGCTTCGATCCTGAGGGTCACGATGACGTAAGTAAGTAAATCTTTATTGCTTGATTAATAAAAATCCTAGCAATCAGCTGCATAATAAAACACTTATATAAAATAAAACAACACTTATTTTTCCCATAAAAATTACAGTGATTTCATAAAATGCAAAGAATATAAAACTAACATATAGTACAGAAGATAAAATTACTATTTGTGTCATGTTAGGCGCACAATATCAACTTGGGGACCATCCTCCTAGGAATTCGCCTCAATTCAGATGTCTGTAAATTTGGTTAAAAATCCTGACCAAGTTAATGTTGAGTCTAAAATTGGTCATTCAAAAGTGAATATGTACCAGTAAGTAACCAACAGTCAATGGGCCTGGGTTGCTAGCCAGTTTGTTGGGATGCTGCCAGGATTAATTTTGTTTTTACTACGTTCATGAAACGAACAAAGCTGCAAGCCGGACATCGCCCCCCTCAAAGCAAGCCGCCTGTCTGCATGTTCGTATCTGATTTTCTTTCAGGCGCGGCTTTAAGAGCTGTCTTCGTTCCAAATCTAACCTCTTACAAACGCACAATAGGTGTAAAACGTCCTCTTTGGTGTTGCCGCATAATCTGCAGTGGTTAGTTGGATGTGGGCGTTTCCACGGTGGTAAGTGCGGTTTTGCGGATAAGATTCCCAGTCTCATCGCCAAAAGGCTTTCCTTCATAATTCTTGAGAAACTTGTACCTAGATATGGCTGTGGTGTACATCTTGAATAGCTCTGATTCACAAACCAGCTGTGAGCCCTCCTGTTTAGGTCTGTTTTATCTTCTTCGAGGGAGACAATCTTTACCGATTTGTTTACCAAGGCCTTAAAGCTGTTATAAGGAAGACCGGATTTCCACAAATCCTGTAAAGCGAGCAACCTTATTCCTGACTGAAGGTAGACCATAGCAGGACAGTCGTTTTTCCTTATCATCTCCTTCCATAAGTATGAGTTCAATGAACCAGACTTAGCACTCTTTATTTTATACCAGCACTTGGCATAGACGCCCTTCCGTGTTAGTTGCTGCTTTTGAAGGCCGAACTCTAGCCTTATTTGTGCTGGAGAGGTGTACTGTGGGAGATTGAATATTATTCTAGCGGCTTTGGAAACCACCTTATCCAAAATTATTTCATCTTTCCCTCTCATTGATTCACTACCATACGTAATTGTTGGTAGAAGCTTTGCTCGAAGTACTTCCAGTAGCTGGATAAAATTGGGGCCAGTTATTTTGTGCTTGATGTTTTTAGCGTAACAGCCAATAGGGTCCCTCTACCTTGGATGGCCTCTTTTTGTTTGTGGTACGTACCCATACTGTCAAAGATTATTCCCAAATATTTGTACTTCTTAACCGTCTCCAGCTGCCTGCCCCCCAGCAACCATCTGAATTGATTTTTGGCGCTCCGCTGATTGAATACCATAACTTTGGACTTCTCAAGATTTATACTTAATCCGTTCTTGTTGGCAAAATTGCTCGTGACATTTAACAGGTGCTGCAGGCCGACTGGGGTTCGACTGATCAATATCAGGTCGTCGGCGTATAATAAGTTTGAAAGTGTAAGACCACCCAAATTCGGAGCGGGTGATGGCAAATATCCAACTCAGTTGAGAGGTCTGACACAAAAAGGTTAAACAGGGTTGGAGCAAGGACGCAGCCCTGTTTTAACCCTTTAGTGGTTGGGATCCTCCTTGACAGACTGTCGCCGGTCCCCAGCTTAATTTGGAGCCATGTCTTAGTGTGGAGTACGATTAGCTGATTCAGGAGGGTTGGGGCTATTTTCCACCCAGCTAGCTTTGCCCACAGTTTCCTTCTATTAACGCTATCAAAAGCAGCTTTGTAATCGATAAAACAAACAAATAGTGGCTTATTGATTGCTTTTGTGGCGTCAATTAAAAGCGAAAGAGCGAGAATGTTTGTGGTTGTCCCCAAGTTTTTTTGAAAACCTGTTTGGTTAATTGGGATTAGAGCTTTTTCCTGTGCCCACTCAGTAAGTTCAGCCAGTAATAGGCCTGCATAATATTTGGCCTCGATGTCAATTAGTGCTATGAGCCTGTAGTTCTTCGGTTCACTCTTACTGCCTTTTTTGTAGATAGGTGAAATAATCGATCCCTTCCAAGAATCTGGGATTCTTCCAGTTTCCAAGATGTTGTTAAAGAGGGGTAATAATGCTCCAGCCCAGTAGTTTGGGTCTTGCTTGTATATAATTGGTGGAAGTCTTTTTGACTTTTTGTAATTCTATTCACAATTGTTTTAATTAAAAAGAGGGGTGCAGGCTCTGGACCTTGGTGTTTTAGGGGCTGCCAATCACTCTGACATACCGCTACATCTTGTGTGTTTTCACCTGCTTCCAGGTTGAAATGATTCTGTAAGTATTTTACCCATGCGTCCTCTGTTATGTGTGAGTTGATTCCTGGAGCCGTTGGGTTCTTTATACTCTTGACTGTGTGCCAAAACCTGGCACTGTTGTTTGATTTTGCATCGTATAACAGTTTTGCCCATGTTGTTTCAGCGGTTTCCTTTTTCGCTAGCCAGATGATTTTATTTTTACGTGCCCTGAGCTTCCTTAGTTCCAGCTGTATGTTGTCGGCGGGGCAATTTTGACGGAGGCTACGGATTGCTCTGTTTATTTTGCCCCTTATTTGTCTTAGTTCGGCGTGGTGGATTGCCGAAAGATAAATTCTTTGATTGCTAGCCGGCCTGCTAAGTGGTTCCTGTTGGGTTTTTTGCTCGGCTTTCGTTGAGTTCGCTTTAGGGCTAGATGGGCCAAAGCTTTTAATAAAGCTTTCCCAAGCTGTTAAGATGTTACCATACAGTAGTTTGTTTTCCTCCCACCTTGTTTTTGACACTGCCAAGAGTTTTCCTGGGTCACGTGTGTCACATTGGATTCTCCTGTGATTAAATGTGACCTTTGTGAGTGAGTCAACATTTGAGTAAGTGAGTGCTGTTCCTTGAATGGCAAGTATGAACTCTTGCGGCTGATGATCACTGTAATCTGACATGCCAATCCTGAAATCTTTTATTAAATAGTAAAGTGGTAAGGATAAGTAAGTATAGTCTATTGCGGTGTCGGAGACTGCATTGTGGAAAGTTGCAGCTTGGGGACGATCCCCTGCCGATCGACCATTTAATGCTACCAAGGACAAGCTTTCTAGATCGTTCAACAGGTCTTTAGAGATCTTAGTTGGCTTTCCCCACTTACACTTGTCCTGAGGTGGGATCCCCCATGCTGATTGTTGATCTTCTGCCGGCCTGTCTGAGTCTGCACTCCCTGTAAGGAACATATTAAAGTCGCCTGAGATGATATAGTTTGATGTTGTCTCCTCGGTAATTAGCTTAGTTAGTTCTGTTATCAGTTGTTTCGCGCCATTTCTTTTGTTCCGGGGATGTAGATAGGTGTTAACAAGTATTAACTGCTGTTTGTCTTTGGGACCAGCTATTTCCAGCTGAATTGTTTTTATCTAATTTGTTGGAGTGCTTTTGCTTGTTAGTTCCTTAACAGTTGTTATGGTTTTGATCGAGGCGTAAGTCGTGAGACCTCCTTTAAAATGGCCAAAGTTTGAATTTCTAATTGCTGGAAGATGGTATGATTTAAAACCTAGTAGGTGGAATGGTTCTTCCAACCACGTTTCTTGTAGCAGAATTTGGTCGAATTGTTGAAAATACATCAGTAAAGCACTATCCGTGGTTTTAGTTCCAAGGCCATTTATATTCCAGGAGCAGAATTTTAGGTTTGGAGTATTTGCTTCCTGTTCTAAGCTCTGTCATAGGGTCTCCGGTCTTGTATTTATGGTTTTTGCTATCCAGGACCAGCCGTTTAATGTATCGATTCCTCCTTGACCCCAGATGTCCCAGTTGATGGAACTATTTCTCTCTGAGGCCTCTGCAGAAGTACTACGTGCCCCCTTGAGCATAGAATTAACAGGCCCAGAACCTCTCTTACTACTTGGCCTACTATCGTTGGGCTCTTGGTGGTGACGGAGTAGTGGGTCTGGATACCCGACTGCTTGGTGGAGGTGCAGTCGGATCCCCCAAGCTTCTGGCGTAAGCGCAGTGGCTGCCACATCATTACATCTACGCCCCCATTCCCCCAAATCTTTTTGGGTGGAGAGGGCAGTACCCAGCCCTCCACTCAGAGCCCTACATTTGCACTGAAAGTTGAGGTGACAGCAGCATCAAATGGCATTGTGTCGCTTAGAATAAAAACAAAACACAGAGGGACTTATTTATGAGAGGCTTACGCCGCTGGAGCATCACTTGTATTGAAGCTATGGCAGCGCAAGCCTCTTAGTCATATCTATAAGGCGACGCAAAGTCACTCTGCGTGACTTTGCATGACCTCAAAGATATGGAGTAAGACAAAGCAGCGGAAGTCGCTGCGTTGCCTTACTCTATCAAGGAGGCATTCCATGGGTGCTGCGGTGGGTTTTTCCATGCAAAACCCATGCAATTTGTCGCTGACCCACATTTACAAAGTGATGTAAACCTGGGAAAGTGTTTAATCTATACGCCTCCTGTGGCGAGGTGTAACGAGGAGAAATTTGTTAATTTCTCCTAGTTTGTTCCTCTTTCCATGTGCGCTGCATTCTGCAGCACACATAGAAAGAGGAAAACACCTCATAGGATTGGTTTTGTGCAGGAAGGCACCACTTCCTGCATAAAAACAATCCTGCCTGCATCGGGGCACACTTGCACTATGGTGCAAGGGTTTCATATTGACGCTAGGTTGCCGAAACGGCACCAGGGCAGGCAGAAAGGACAGGAATGCACCATATTGCTTAAATACAGTCTATTGCTGCCCTTTCACTTTGGCGTGCTTGTTAGACCTGTCAGCCCTAGGGTGGTCTTGCCCTGTTTTTTTTCCCTTTTGCGCCTCATTTTTGCCACCATATTTTTACTGGACCTAGGTCTCCGGGCGCCTTGCCACTGCTAGCCAGTGCTGAGGTGCAGGTGCTCTCCCACTCAAGATGGCTGCCACAGGCCCCTGCTACTGCAGAGGGGCCTTAGACGCATACACACTAGTAGCCAGGGTCAGGCTGGGACATAGGGATACAGTATCCATTCCGTCCCCGCCTCTGGGCCACATAGCCAGGCATGCGGAAGGTTCCAGAACCTTCCGGGCTGTGGGAGGAGTTATGTTTTGCCGCCTTTGGGAGGGTCACCTGACCTAGGGGTATAAAAGGCTTGGAGGGAAAACTTTTTAGTCAGTTGAGATGGGGCACCACTGATCCTGGGAGAACCTCTGCCGGAGTATAGGCTTTAGGGCCTAGGGGGGGAGACCTACACTACTGCTGCTGACAGGGCTGAGGCCCTGCTGTAGTAAGATAGCTGAGGAACGCCCACCACCCACTGACCTTGCCCAGTGTGAGGGGACCCAGGGAACCACCTTCAGCGTGCTGGGAGGAACATCAAGCACTCCCAGAACCACCAACTCATTCCCCCCCCCTCATAAGAAGAAACTTCTGACAAGAAACTTTTGACAAGAAACTTATAATAAGAAACTTCTGACAAGAAACTCCTGACAAGAAACTCCTAAGAAGCAACCAATCTGGAACAGTCGCAAGACACCTTAATTTGAGGAGGCCTGACCGTCCAGCCAGGCCTGAAACCTAAACTGCCAAACTGGGGATCACCAGGTAAAGCGCCGTACCCTGAAGCGCTAGACCTTCACCCCCTATCTATTCCTGCCTGTTGCTGGGCTGCCCCCAAGTACTTTTCCAGTCAGCCCTGCCCACAGGCTGCTGGTGCGCCCGCGTTCTGTCTCCACGAGGGAGAAACTGCCACCCCTCAGGTCACTGACCTTGTGAGGAAATCACTGCCGCGGCCGCCGCCGCGTGAAGAGAAGTGCTGCTGTGAGGAGAGGCCCTCCTCGAGGCCGTGTGGTGAGGTGCGCCGTCCGCGCCCTCACCGAAGGAAGCGCTGAGGTGAGGGAAGCCCCTTGAGTGGATGTGGTGAGGTGCGCCGTCCGCGCCCTCACCGAAGCCTCTACATATCCCCAAAATCATTGCCGCCGGGCCCGGGGCCCTACCGCCGCCGTCGCGGCCGAAGAAATCACTGCCGCGGCCGAGCACGATCCGCGAGGCCTCCAGGCCCCGCCGACGCCATTGCCGAGCAACCGGGGACGCCGGCCGCGCCCCCAGGAAGGCTGCGCAGCGATTGGGCGCCGGCTCCCGCCACGCCCCCAGCGCCGACGGAGGCCGAGGAAGAGCCCCGGCCGTGCAGAGGGAGACGGGGAGCCGGCCGGAGAGGACTGCCGGCTCCGCTCCCCTTCCCGAAGTCCCTGAAGCCCGCCAGACCCACTCACCTGATCCCGGGGCCGGAGGAGGGTGATACCGGCCCCCGCAACGACCCGTCATTCCGGCCAGAAGGCCGAGGTACCCCGACCGGGCCCCGCCCTCCAGAACACGGGCCGGGCCTGGAGATCGCCAGTCGCTAAGAAGCGCGACCAACGACCAAGCACCAGGTGAGCCCAGGAGGCCCCTAGGGCCCACAAAAACGCCACTAAGGGCCGGGGGCCACCATTAACCCCTAAATTAACCGTGTAACTTTCCCCATGAGGCGAGGCCCCGGAGAGGAGTGGGCCTAGCCTGGAATTAACCCCTAAGGGACATAGAAGCCCCAGGATACAGGACATGTTGAGGGGTTCCCCACAGTGTTTACTAATTTAATGCAGATGCCTATTGTAATTACTGCCTAGGCCTATGCTTTTAACTGCAAAGTCTTTACCACGGGGGAAAGTGATTAATTGAATTGAGCTGAAGTGTACACCGCCAAGAGTTGAAGTGTTTTATGTTACAGGTGTACTGGAATTGCGACGCCCACTGTACTGAATGTGGGTGCGCCTAGATTAATGCAGGCCTATTGAAATGTAACGTGAAAAGCCTTCTTTTAAGTAATTGAATATGCTTGAAGTGAACTGCATGTTTAGGCCCATGTTTTATTAATGCACCTTGTGATCCTTATTGGTGCTACGTTTAAGAGATAATTCCTGCGGCCTCTTAGTGGCCTACAATGTTGATGAGCTATGATGCTTTATTAAGAATGTGCACCAGTTGAGTAATGCAATGAATTTAAATGTAGATCTGAATTAATCTGCCTCATCTGATGCTAACTTGATTTATATATAAAAGATCTTGATTTTAAATACACAAGCCTGGTGTGGTGTCATGTTATTGCGTTCGCATTCCTGAGTCAAAGTAAGAGTGTGCTGCACAACTGCCTTACACATTGCCTTCGCGTGCTTTCCCGCCTCGCGCCAAGCTACCGTGGCGGACTCGGTAACCCCGGTTCCAACATTTGGTGTTCAGCGGTTGGATAAGGACTGGTGTTTGTGCAGCACCCTACAGTGACTCAGTGTGCGCCGCAATTAGACTCCTATTGTAATGTAAGTGCTAGGAATTCTTTTGTAATTGCCGATTGTGTACATTCCTGCGTTAGACCTGCTACCTACAGTCTAGAACCCTTTCCCTAAATTGTCTGGGACCCCACCTAGGAGGATGGAGTTTGAGTTAGCCAACCTAGAAAGGTATACGGTGACACAGCTCAAGGACTTCTGCCTAGAGAGAGGGGTGGCCGTCAAGCGAGGCGCCAGGAAGGAGGTGCTTCAGAAAGCTTTGAGGGCATGGGTAATGGCCCACCCGGAGGGAAGAGGGGACGAGGAGCAGGGGAGACAGACAACCCAGGAGAACTGGACCTACTGCACATTGATGTTAGCGAGAATGTGTTGCCAGGAAGACGTTCCAGGGCAGGCAGTAGTGCGTCAGGGGGAGTTTGTCGGCAGAGGAATTTGAGGACAGGAGGGAGGAGAGGCGATTAACATTAGAACTTGCTAGGACGGAAAGAGAAGGAGAACAGGCAAGGCTAGCCATGGAGGAAAGGAAGCTTGCGCATGAGCTTAGCCTGAAGGAACTAGAGCTCCGAGCCTTGCAGATGGAGATGCAGGGCAAAGTGAATGGTGGCAGCATACCTGCTGGGGTTCCACAGGAGCCCAAATTTTATCTACCCAGAGAGGTGATAGCCAGTTTTAGTGTAGGAGATGACATCGATAAGTGGTTGGCGGCGTACGAGGTGGCTTTGGTGGCCCATAGAGTTCCTGAGAGCTACTGGGGGAGGTCTTTACAGGTACATACCTCCACTAGTAAGGGACACACTTTTAACTTTGGATAAGGGGAGCAGACTAACTACCCTATCATGAAGGAGGCCCTGCTCGAGAAGTTTGGCCTCACCCCAGAGAAGTACCGCCAAAGTTCCGCAACAGCCACAAGCTTCACACACAAAACTGGGTGGATTTTTTGATTATGCCCGGAAGGCATTGGAGGGTTGGGTGCGTGGCAGCAACGTTGACAATTACAAAGGGCTGTACGACCTGTTCTTGAGAGAGCACCTCCTAGAGAAATGTTTTCCGGAGCTGCGCCAGTACTTGGTGGACCGCAAGCTGACCAATCCTAGGGAGCTTGCAGAGGAGGCAGACACGTGGGTCAGCACTCGGGTGTCCCACAAGGGAGCCGGGCGGACCCCCGAAAGGTGGACAGGGGCTCCCCAGAAGAAAGAGGGGGAGATAAAAGAGGGAGTTCTTTAAAGGCCCCCAAAATAGACCGCCTGGGAGAGGGGTAGGTTCCCCATCCCAATCTGGATTCCAGAAACCCACTTATCCTGACAGGAGTCAGCAGCCCAGAACTGTCCGGTGCTACGAGTGCGGGGTGGTTGGACACTACAAGGGGGATCCCCAGTGTCGCAAGAGAACCCCAGCCCCCACAGGAGGTAAGAGCCCCGGGGTGGCCAGTGTAGCGCTTGGGAAGGAGTTGTCCCTAGGTAGGGGAGGTGAGTGGACAGGCTTGACCTTAGTTTCCCTGGGGGATAGAGAGATCATCCCACGGGTTCAGGTACCCGCGAACACTGCCAAGTATCGGCAGAGGGTCCTGGTGAACGGGGAGGAGGTGGAGGCTCTGAGGGACACAGGTGCCAGCATGACGATGGTGAGACGTCAGCTGGTGTCCCCAGAGCAGGTGATTCCTGAGGAATTCCACCCAGTTGTTATGGCTGATAATAGCCTGGGTCATTACCCCGTGGCCCAAGTTCCCTTTGAGTGGGGAGGAGTATCAGGTCTGTTGAAGGTTGCGGTGAGCCCTGCCATGCCAGTTGACTGTCTGCTGGGCAACGACTTGGAACATACTGCCTGGAGGGAGGTAGAGTTCAATGCCCATGCTGAGATGTTGGGATTACCAGGATGGACTTGCGTCATCACGCGGTCCATGGCTGCCCAACAAGGAACTCAGCTGGGGTTGGAGCCTGAAATAATGGCCCAGCCCACTGCTGGACGAGGAGATGTCCAGGAGGAGACACCCGGTGAGATGGATGGGGAGCCCGCGGAGGTGACCCCGGAGTCCGCTGAGGTGGTTGGTGTTCCCGTGGGGGACCTGCCGACCCCTGCAGAGTGGCAGGTGGAAGGAGGGCCTACCCGGGAGGAATTTTGCCGGGCGCAGAAGGAGTGCCCTACGCTTGAAGGCATGCGGCAACAGGCCGAAGCCCAAGCAGCTGGAACCGAGACTGGTAACTACCATGTCTACTGGGAGGATGGTCTCCTCTACAGTGAGCCTAAGGCTCCGGTGCATGGGTCATCAAGGACCGTGGTGGTCCCCCAATGCTACCAAGCCTTTCTGCTAGAGTTGGCACACGAAATACCACTAGCAGGACACCTGGGCCAAGACAAGACGTTTGCGCGTCTGGTCCCACATTTTTACTGGCCCAGGATGCGCGTCACTTCTGACACTTTTTGCAAGACTTGCACCACTTGCCAAGCGAGCGGCAAGACAGGGAGGAAAGTGAAGGTCCCTCTAGAACCTCTCCCAGTTGTCGATACCCCTTTTGAGCGGGTAGGGATTGACATTGTCGGGCCATTGGACCCGCCGACTTCTGCAGGACATAGGTTCATTTTGGTGCTGGTAGACCACGCCACCCGGTACCCAGAGGCAATCCCTCTGAGGACCATCACAGCACCGGTGGTGGCGCGGGCCCTGATGGGGATTTTTACCCGAGTGGGATTCCCCAAGGTCGTGGTGTCAGATAGGGGCACGAATTTCATGTCGGCCTACATGCAGGCCATGTGGAAGGAGTATGGAGTGACCTACCGGTTCTCCACTCCTTACCACCCCCAGACGAACGGGCTCGTGGAGCGCTTTAACAAAACCTTGAAGGGGTTGATCAGGAGCCTACCCGAGGACTTGAGAAGGAAGTGGGCCGTCCTCTTACCCTGTCTGCTCTTCTCCTACCGAGAGGTGCCGCAGAAGGGGGTCGGTTTCAGCCCCTTTGAGCTGCTCTATGGCCACCCCGTTCGGGGGCCCCTCAGTCTTGTCAAGGAGGGGTGGGAGAAGTCTTCCTCGAAGCTTCCCGTGATGTGGTCAGCTATATGCTGGCATTCCGCAGCCAAGTGGCCAAGCTGTGGAAGGAGACCTCGGACAACCTAGAGGGCTAGTCAGGCCGTCATGAAGAAATGGTATGACCGGAACGCTCGGACGGTAGAGTTGGACGCTGGACAGAAGGTGTGGGTCATGGAGCCAGGAGAGCTTAGCGCCCTCCAGGACCGGTGGACTGGACCGTTTGAGATCTTGGAAAGGAAAGGTCAGACCACTTATGTAGTCGATGTGAAGACCCCCCGTCAACCCCACAGGGTGTTCCACGTCAACCGCCTGAAGCCCCACCAGGAGCGTTCAGAACTCACTCTCCTAATGATAACAGATGGAAGTGAGGAGGAGGAGAGTGAGCCTCTTCCAGACCTTCTGGCGGCCCATGAGAAGGATGGTTCGGTAGAGGGAGTGGTCCTCGCCCCATCCTTGACCCCAGAGCAACAGAGGGACTGCCGCCAGGTCTTGGGGCAGTACGCCTCGTTGTTCTCCCTCACGCCTGGGATCACGCACCTGTGTACCCATGATGTGGACACAGAGGACAGTCCGCCAGTAAAAACCAAGTCTTACCGGCTGTCCGATAAAGTCAAGGCTAGTATCCAGGGTGAGGTTACCAAGATGCTAGAACTGGGAGTGATTGAGCCTTCCAGTAGCCCTTGGGCTAGTCCGGTGGTGTTGGTGCCGAAAGCGGCCCCACCGGGCACCACACCAGAACTTCGGTTCTGTGTGGATTACCGCAGACTCAACTCAGTCACAAAGACCGACGCTCACCCGATCCCTCGGGTGGATGAGCTCATTGACCGGCTGGGAGCAGCCCGGTATCTGAGTACCATCGATTTGACGTCAGGCTATTGGCAGATCGCCATGGCGGAAGGAGCAAGGGAGAAGACTGCGTTCTCCACCCCCGAGGGCCACTTTCAATTTCGGGTGATGCCCTTCGGGTTGAAAAATGCTCCAGCCACTTTCCAGCGGTTGGTGAACCAGGTGCTGTCTGGCCTAGAGGCCTTCTCTGCTGCCTACCTGGATGACATAGCTGTCTTCAGTAGCAGCTGGGAGGACCATCTGGAGCATCTCCAGGAGGTGCTACAGGCTCTGCAACGGGCTGGTCTAACCATCAAGGCCAGCAAGTGCCAGATTGGACAGGGAACTGTCGTGTACCTGGGACATCTGGTGGGCGGAGGTAAGGTGCAACCCCTCCAAGCCAAGATTGAGACCATCTTGGCCTGGGAGCCCCGCAAGACCCAAACAGAGGTCCGGGCTTTTCTCGGCCTCACAGGATACTACCGCCGGTTCGTCAAGGGATATGGAACCATCGTGGGCCCATTGACGGAATTGACTTCAAAGAAGCAGCCACGCAGAGTCATCTGGACGGCTGCCTGCCAGGAAGCCTTTGAAACCCTCAAACGTGCAATGTGCACCGCACCGGTGCTCAGGACTCCAGACTTTGGACGGGAATTTATCGTACAGACAGACGCTTCTGAGCATGGCATAGGAGCTGTGCTCTCGCAGCTGAATGACGATGGCCAAGACCAGCCAGTGGCCTTCATTTCCGAAGACTACTCCCCGGGAACAGGGGTGGAGTACCATCGAACGAGAAGCCTTTGCCGTGGTTTGGGCTGTAAAGAAGTTGAGGCCATACCTTTTTGGTTGTCACTTCCTGATCCAGACCGACCACAGACCCCTTCGCTGGCTCATGCAGATGAGAGGCGAAAACCCCAAATTGTTGAGGTGGTCCATTTCCCTCCAGGGGATGGACTTTCGGGTGGAACATCGACCCGGTGTAGACCACGCCAACGCTGACGGTCTCTCCCGGTTTTCCGCCTTAGCGACGAGAACTCCCTAGAGGTTGGGAAGCTCTCCCCTCTTTCGGCTGGGGGACGCGTGTTAGACCTGTCAGCCCTAGGGTGGTCTTGCCCTGTTTTTTTCCCTTTTGCGCCTCATTTTTGCCACCATATTTTTACTGGACCTAGGTCTCCGGGCGCCTTGCCACTGCTAGCCAGTGCTGAGGTGCAGGTGCTCTCCCACTCAAGATGGCTGCCACAGGCCCTGCTACTGCAGAGGGGCCTTACACGCATACACACTAGTAGCCAGGGTCAGGCTGGGACATAGGGATACAGTATCCATTCCGTCCCCGCCTCTGGGCCACATAGCCAGGCATGTGGAAGGTTCCAGAACCTTCCGGGCTGTGGGAGGAGTTATGTTTTGCCGCCTTTGGGAGGGTCACCTGACCTAGGGGTATAAAAGGCTTGGAGGGAAAACTTTTAGTCAGTTGAGATGGGGCACCACTGATCCTGGGAGAACCTCTGCCGGAGTATAGGCTTTAGGGCCTAGGGGGAGACCTACACTACTGCTGCTGACAGGGCTGAGGCCCTGCTGTAGTAAGATAGCTGAGGAACGCCCACCACCCACTGACCTTGCCCAGTGTGAGGGGACCCAGGGAACCACCTTCAGCGTGCTGGGAGGAACATCAAGCACTCCCAGAACCACCAACTCATTCCCCCTCATAAGAAGAAACTTCTGACAAGAAACTTTTGACAAGAAACTTATAATAAGAAACTTCTGACAAGAAACTCCTGACAAGAAACTCCTAAGAAGCAACCAATCTGGAACAGTCGCAAGACACCTTAATTTGAGGAGGCCTGACCGTCCAGCCAGGCCTGAAACCTAAACTGCCAAACTGGGGATCACCAGGTAAGCGCCGTACCCTGAAGCGCTAGACCTTCACCCCCTATCTATTCCTGCCTGCTGCTGGGCTGCCCCCAAGTACCTTTCCAGTCAGCCCTGCCCACAGGCTGCTGGTGCGCCCGCGTTCTGTCTCCACGAGGGAGAAACTGCCACCCTCAGGTCACTGACCTTGTGAGGAAATCACCGCCGAGGCCGCCGCCGCAGTGAAGAGAAGTGCTGCTGTGAGGAGAGGCCCTCCTCGAGGCCGTGTGGTGAGGTGCGCCGTCCGCGCCCTCACCGAAGGAAGCGCTGAGGTGAGGGAAGCCCCTTGAGTGGATGTGGTGAGGTGCGCCGTCCGCGCCCTCACTGAAGCCTCTACATATCCCCAAAATCATTGCCGCCGGGCCCGGGGCCCCACCGCCGCCGTCGCGGCTGAAGAAATCACCGCCGAGCGCGATCCGCGAGGCCTCCAGGCCCCGCCGACGCCGTTGCCGAGCAACCGGGGACGCCGGCCGCGCCCCAGGAAGGCCGCGCAGCGGTGGGCGCCGGCTCCCGCCACGCCCCCAGCGCCGACGGAGGCCGAGGAAGAGCCCCGGCCGTGCAGAGGAAGACGGGGAGCCGGCCGGAGAGGACTGCCGGCTCCCGCTCCCCTTCCCGAAGTCCCTGAAGCCCGCCAGACCCACTCACCTGATCCCGGGGGCCGGAGGAGGGTGATACCGGCCCCCGCAACGACCCGTCATTCCGGCCAGAAGGCCGAGGTACCCAGACCGGGCCCCGCCCTCCAGAACACGGGCCGGGCCTGGAGATCGCCAGTCGCTAAGAAGCGCGACCAACGACCAAGCACCAGGTGAGCCCAGGAGGCCCCTAGGGCCCACAAACGCCACTGGGGGCCGGGGCCACCATTAACCCCTAAATTAACCGTGTAACTTTCCCCATGAGGCGAGGCCCCGGAGAGCAGTGGGCCTAGCCTGGAATTAACCCCTAAGGGACATAGAAGCCCCAGGATACAGGACATGTTGAGGGGTTCCCCACAGTGTTTACTAATTTAATGCAGATGCCTATTGTAATTACTGCCTAGGCCTTTGCTTTTAACTGCAAAGTCTTTACCACAGGGGAAAGTGATTAATTGAATTGAGCTGAAGTGTACACACGCCAAGACTTGAAGTGTTTTATGTTACAGGTGTACTGGAATTGCGACGCCCACTGTACTGAATGTGGGTGCGCCTAGATTAATGCAGGCCTATTGAAATGTAACGTGAAAAGCCTTCTTTTAAGTAATTGAATATGCTTGAAGTGAACTGCATGTTTAGGCCCATGTTTTATTAATGCACCTTGTGATCCTTATTGGTGCTACGTTTAAGAGATAATTCCTGCGGCCTCTTAGTGGCCTACAATGTTGATGAGCTATGATGCTTTATTAAGAATGTGCACCAGTTGAGTAATGCAATGAATTTAAATGTAGATCTGAATTAATCTGCCTCATCTGATGCTAACTTGATTTATATATAAAGATCTTGATTTTAAATACACAAGCCTGGTGTGGTGTCATGTTATTGCGTTCGCATTCCTGAGTCAAAGTAAGAGTGTGCTGCACAACTGCCTTACACATTGCCTTCGCGTGCTTTCCCGCTTCGCGCCATGCTACCGTGGCGGACTCGGTAACCCCGGTTCCAACAGTGCTCCTCTATGCCAAAATGCCATAAATGAGGCCCCTAATATCTGTGCAAAGTGGGTTAAAAGCATGGGGCAGCACAAACTCCTACAGGGTTTGACAAACACAAGAGTACTAAAGTTACTGAAAGTTAGGTTGCTTTGAATCCTAAGGCCAAATGAAAACAGGAGCAAACAATGTGGAAATGCACGTGACGTGAAGTGGTCACAATCCATGTAATGCTAGTGCATATTACACATACTACACAATTTGGGCGGCCGTCTGTGTGTTGAAATGTGTATTCAGCACTAGCCTTGAGTATAAAAGTCACATAAATCATCACTTGGTATCTAGTATTCTGATTGTGCGCCAAGTTGGTGCCCCTCGTATTCGTCGGGCAATGATCAATATGATTCATGATCTTGGACTCGCTGACGCATGGAGGGCAAAAAAGGGTGCAGTATCAGGTTTTACCTTTTTCAGTAAGAAATGTGGTCATTCTTCCAGAATTGACTGTATTCTTACTGATAGGTTGGGCCTAGAGAATTTGTTAGATATTTCCATTCTTCCAAGTATTCTTTCGGACCATGCTCCCATCTCTTTTTCATACTTAGGGAAAAAGCAAAGTCTTAGTCCTAGATGGACATTTAAAAGGGCAATGCTGTCTAATACTGAGATAATCAGTGCTCTTAAAGCCTCTACAATGGATTATTTTGCAGTCAATATAGGTTCGACTTCTCTAGATTTTGTCTGGGACGCATTTAAAGCGCATCTGCGTGGACAGTCTCATAGTTTGATATGCTCTAAGAACAGGGAAGAGGCTTTAGAATTCCAGAATCTGGAAAGGGAGATCTCTAAGTTGGAAGGAGAAAGAACGAGTTGCTCTCAGACTCATCCCGAAAACCTGACACAAGTTCTTAACGATCTTGAGCGATTGCGTCAGGAATATAGGGGGAGGCTGGATCAAAAGGTAAAAGCCCAGTGGTCAGCCTGTAATATGCAAAATTACGAGTATGGTGAAAAGGCGGGCGCCCTTTTGGCTTGGAAAGCGAGGGTAGATCGATCCAAAAATAACATAAGCGAATTGGTTATCGATGAGAGTGGGGCAACATCTTGTAAACAGGAGGATATGCAAAAGTGCCTCCTCTCCTTGTTCTCCGATTTATACAAAGAAGAGATAACACCCAGCCCTGGGAGTATTCAAAAGTGGCTTCAGAATAAGGCACTACCGGTATTATCAGAGGGCAGCCGAATTGCTCTTGATGCCCCCATCTCTGAGAGCGAGATAAAACTTTATATAAATAAGATTAAGATCAATAAGGCCGCGGGGACCGACGCCCTCCCTGGGGAGATTTATAAAATCCTCCAGGATGAGCTAGCTCCTAGACTGTGTGAATTATTTAATTACATTTACAGTTCGGAAGGTAGAGTCCCTAAATCCTGGAAGGGGGTTACGATTGTGCTTATTTTGAAGCCAGGGAAAGATCCCCTTAAAGCCGACTCATATAGACCAATCTCCCTGCTTAATGCTGATTATAAGATCTTTATGAGTATTTTAGCGGGGAGATTGGTCAAGATAGCTCCGCAGTTGATAAATATGGACCAAAAGGGCTTTATTCCAGGGAGGTTTATTCAGGATCAAACGCTGCAATTAATAGGCAGTATAGATCTAGCGGTGGCGCGGTCGGAGCCCTTGGCAGTGGCAGCATTTGATGCAGCCAAGGCATTCGACCGGGTCTGTTGGGTTTTCCTATGGGAAACCCTAAAGACAATGGGATTTGGTTCAACATTTATACAGACCCTGATTAGATGCTATGAGGGCGCCTCTGCAGTTATCCTGTTAAATGGTATGCTAACATCAAGCTTTAATATAACAAGGGGAACAAGGCAGGGCTGTCCTATCTCGCCCTTATTGTTCGACATTTACATCGAGCCTCTCGCTCAAGCCCTAAGATTGGATGATTTAATCACTCCTTTTCAAGTCCATCATTATAGCAGTAAGTTAGCTCTATATGCGGACGATTTGCTGGTGTATACCAACAATCCAGTGGAGGTACTCCCAAGAGTGGAAGCCCTCTTGGAGGAATTTGGCCGGTATTCAGGGTTCCGTGTTAATTCCTCTAAGACAGAGGAAATGTGCTGGAGCATCAACAATTGGGCCGGCAGGATGAGCAAGGAATTTAGATACCTAGGGATAATCATAGTTAAAGATCTAGATGATATTCCTCAGATTAACCTGAGGAAGGTATCTAAAGAAATCGACCACCTTTTTGCTAGATGGCAGAATTTGCCTCTGACTATCTATGGCCGGGTCAATCTTGTAAAAATGGTTGTTCTGCCAAAATTAACATATGTGTTTAGCACTATCCCCCTTGATTTTCCCAGTAAGGCTGTGAGTAAAATCCAAGGCAAAATAGGAAGTTTTATCTGGTCTAATAAAAGTGCTAGGCTATCCTGGAAGAAGTTAAGACGTAAGCTTCTGAAGGGCGGTTTAGCTCTCCCGGATTTGCTTTGGTACTCTTTCGCTTTCCAGTTTAAAAATATACGGTCACTGCTTACTATTACCGTCGATACTAATTGGGGGAAGATTCTGAGCGAGATGGTCACTTTTGAAGGGGGAGGATTGGGCTTCCTATATAAGTTAGGGGCTCCAAGGTTTTTTTTAAAAAGGTCAGTTTGAAAGTTTTAAGGACAGCACTTAAAGTGTGGTATGGGGTTAGAAGGAAATTGGGGATTGGCTATTATTCTGACTTCGCTCCCATTTGGGATTCTCCCGGGTTACCTATATGTTTGGAAGATAGTCTTGCGTTGCCTATTAAAAAGGCTGGCATCCCGATTTGGTCCGATCTTATCTCATTAGACGGAGTTCACCCATGGGAGGTTTTAAGATTAAAAATAGGAAGCTCCTTTTCTAAATGTAAATATTTACAACTGTCCGCCTGGTATACAGCCGAGAAAGAGTATATTGGTGGAAATTGGGAAATTGAGCATCGTCTTCAAGATCCAAAACCCATAAAGAAGGAGGTCGGGTACTGGTATAAGAATTTATTGGATGCCGACGTTGCTGACCTCCCTCCACATTATTCTGTTTGGAATTTATCAGTCTTGGATGGTATAGCTGTTGATTTGTATGGTCTATCTCTTCAAATACTATATAAGTATGTTAAGCCAGCATCCCTCAAAAGAATCACTTTTATGTTATCAACAGACTATACTACACCCCCATGAAAGTAGTAAGATTCGCCCTCTCTCTTCCTCGAAGTGCCCAAGATGTGACTTTACCGCGGCGGATGATATTCACATATTCTTTGAATGTGCTATTTTAAGAGGATTCTGGAAGAACGTGGAGTGTGCTCTTGGAGCAATTTTTAAAGTTAAGTTTAATTTGAATCTTCCACTAGTTATATTTGGTATAGATAATGTTCTGACAAATTTGTTGTTGGCAACTCAAAAAGGCCTGTTACTCTACTTGATCCTTATTGCCCGGAGGGAGATCTGTAAACTGTGGAAAGATTCCAGGCCTCCTTTATATGAGAACTGGCTGAGTGCTGCATTTGGCATGGCTCGTTTGGACCAGGAACACTTGAATGATAATAATTTTAACATCTGGGCGTTGTTACTATCATGGGGTAATGAAATGAGGTTAGTTCAATGCCCCTTGGTCCAATGATTACACCAAGCTTTATACAAAGAAGCTGGCCTGGTTAGGCCTACAGCCAATGCAGTAGCAGAAGCCCGGGGTGCTCAGGTCGGAAGGTTGCCTTTTGCTCGTTTTTGCAGACGCTATATGGTGAGATGAGGACATAATTTTTTTTTTTTTTTTAAATACATCAGTAAAGCACTATCCGTGGTTTTAGTTCCAAGGCCATTTATATTCCAGGAGCAGAATTTTAGGTTTGGAGTATTTGCTTCCTGTTCTAAGCTCTGTCATAGGGTCTCCGGTCTTGTATTTATGGTTTTTGCTATCCAGGACCAGCCGTTTAATGTATCGATTCCTCCTTGACCCCAGATGTCCCAGTTGATGGAACTATTTCTCTCTGAGACCTCTGCAGAAGTACTACGTGCCCCCTTGAGCACGGAATTAACAGGCCCAGAACCTCTCTTACTACTTGGCCTACTATCGTTGGGCTCTTGGTGGTGACGGAGTAGTGGGTCTGGATACCCGACTGCTTGGTGGAGGTGCAGTCGGATCCCCCAAGCTTCTGGCGTAAGCGCAGTGGCTGCCACATCATTACATCTACGCCCCCATTCCCCCAAATCTTTTTGGGTGGAGAGGGCAGTACCCAGCCCTCCACTCAGAGCCCTACATTTGCACTGAAAGTTGAGGTGACAGCAGCATCAAATGGCATTGTGTCGCTTAGAATAAAAACAAAACACAGAGGGACTTATTTATGAGAGGCTTACGCCGCTGGAGCATCACTTGTATTGAAGCTATGGCAGCGCAAGCCTCTTAGTCATATCTATAAGGCGACGCAAAGTCACTCTGCGTGACTTTGCATGACCTCAAAGATATGGAGTAAGACAAAGCAGCGGAAGTCGCTGCGTTGCCTTACTCTATCAAGGAGGCATTCCATGGGAGCTGCGGTGGGTTTTCCCATGCAAAACCCATGCAATTTGTCGCTGACCCACATTTACAAAGTGATGTAAACCTGGGAAAGTGTTTAATCTATACGCCTCCTGTGGCGAGGTGTAACGAGGAGAAATTTGTTAATTTCTCCTAGTTTGTTCCTCTTTCCATGTGCGCTGCATTCTGCAGCACACATAGAAAGAGGAAAACACCTCATAGGATTGGTTTTGTGCAGGAAGGCACCACTTCCTGCATAAAAACAATCCTGCCTGCACGGGGGCACACTTGCACTATGGTGCAAGGGTTTCATATTGACGCTAGGTTGCCGAAACGGCACCAGGGCAGGCAGAAAGGACAGGAATGCACCATATTGCTTAAATACAGTCTATTGCTGCCCTTTAACTTTGACGTGCTCCTCTATGCCAAAATGCCATAAATGAGGCGCCTAATATCTGTGCAAAGTGGGTTAAAAGCATGGGGCAGCACAAACACCTACAGGGTTTGACAAACACAAGAGTACTAAAGTTACTGAAAGTTAGGTTGCTTTGAATCCTAAGGCCAAATGAAAACAGGAGCAAACAATGTGGAAATGCACGTGAGGTGAAGTGGTCACAATCCATGTAATGCTATTGCATATTACATATACTACACAATTTGGGCGGCCGTCTGTGTGTGAAATTTGTATTCAGCACTAGCCTTGAGTATAAAAGTCACATAAATCATCACTTGGTATCTAGTATTCTGATTGTGCGCCATTGCACAATGCTAAGTCGTATTTTGTGTCACTAAAGCATGGGGTTTTTGTGCTTGACACTAACAATGTGCAACACTTTGTAAACAGGCTGCGCTGTTTTTGATCAAGTGTGAAACATAACAGGGCTGAATTGCACGAACAACGTTCTTTAGCAGATTTCCCCCAGTGTCCAGATCCATATGTGGTGAGTGAAGTCTCCGGCCCCGCCAGCTGAAGGGGCACCCGCAGGTCATGGGAAGATGGCGGCCCTGGAGGTTTGCTGCAGACCTCGATTAACAGTTGCATGAACATGTTTTAATGCGTCAATTATAAACAGACAGAGCGCACAGGGTACACCCATGCGCTCATCAGAAGCAGAATCGACTACGGCAACGCACTCTACACCAGCATCGCCCAGAAACTCCTCAGGAAACTATACAACATTCATAACGCCTCTGCCAGACTCATCCTCAACATCCCACACCACAGCCACATCACCGGCCACCTGAGAGACCTCCACTGGCTCCCAGTCAACAAAAGCATCACCTTCAAGCTCCTCACCCACACCTAAAAAGCCCTACACGACGTGGGACCTGTGTACCTCAACCAGAGCCTCGCATTCCACACACCTCCGCTCAACTGGTCCTGGCTACCGTCCCACGTATCCGCAAGACCACGTCCGGGGGAAGATCCTTCTTCTACCTCACTGCGAAGAACTGGAGCTCCTTGCCTCTGCACCTCAGGCAATCCCCGTCGCTGACTCAATTCAGGAAGGACCTCAAGAACTGGAGCTCCTTGCCTCTGCACCTCAGGCAATCCCTGTCGCTGACTCAATTCAGGAAGGACCTCAAGAACTGGAGCTCCCTGCTCCTGCACCTCAGGCAATCCCTGTCGCTGACTCAATTCAAGAAGGACCTCAAGAACTGGAGCTCCTTGCCTCTGCACCTCAGGCAATCCCTGTCGCTGACTCAATTCAGGAAGGACCTCAAGAACTGGAGCTCCTTGCCTCTGCACCTCAGGCAATCCCCGTCGCTGACTCAATTCAGGAAGGACCTCAAGAACTGGAGCTCCTTGCCTCTGCACCTCAGGCAATCCCTGTCGCTGACTCAATTCAGGAAGGACCTCAAGAACTGGAGCTCCTTGCCTCTGCACCTCAGGCAATACCCGTCGCTGTCTCAATTCAGGAAGGACCTCAAGAACTGGAGCTCCTTGCCTCTGCACCTCAGGCAATCCCGTCGCTGACTCAATTCAGGAAGGACCTCAAGAACTGGAGCTCCTTGCCTCTGCACCTCAGGCAATCACCGTCGCTGACTCAATTCAAGAAGGACCTCAAGAACTGGAGCTCCCTGCTCCTGCACCTCAGGCAATCCCCGTCGCTGTCTCAATTCAGGAAGGACCTCAAGAACTGGAGCTCCTTGCCTCTGCACCTCAGGCAATCCCCGTCGCGGTCTCAATTCAGGAAGGACCTCAAGAACTGGAGCTCCTTGCCTCTGCACCTCAGGCAATCCCCGTCGCTGTCTCAATTCAGGAAGGACCTCAAGAACTGGAGCTCCTTGCCTCTGCACCTCAGGCAATCCCCGTCGCTGACTCAATTCAGGAAGGACCTCAAGAACTGGAGCTCCTTGCCTCTGCACCTCAGGCAATCCCCGTCGCTGTCTCAATTCAGGAAGGACCTCAAGAACTGGAGCTCCTTGCCTCTGCACCTCAGGCAATCCCCGTCGCGGTCTCAATTCAGGAAGGACCTCAAGAACTGGAGCTCCTTGCCTCTGCACCTCAGGCAATCCCCGTCGCTAACTCAATTCAAGAAGGACCTCAAGAACTGGAGCTCCTTGCTCCTGCACCTCAGGCAATCCCCGTCGCTGACTCAATTCAGGAAGGACCTCAAGAACTGGAGCTCCTTGCCTCTGCACCTCAGGCAATCCCCGTCGCTGTCTCAATTCAAGAAGGACCTCAAGAACTGGAGCTCCTTGCGTCTGCACCTCAGGCAATCCCTGTCGCGGTCTCAATTCAGGAAGGACCTCAGGAACTGGAGCTCCTTGCCTCTGCACCTCAGGCAATCCCTGTCGCTGACTCAATTCAGGAAGGACCTCAAGAACTGGAGCTCCTTGCCTCTGCACCTCAGGCAATCCCCGTCGCGGTCTCAATTCAGGAAGGACCTCAAGAACTGGAGCTCCTTGCCTCTGCACCTCAGGCAATCCCCGTCGCTGACTCAATTCAAGAAGGACCTCAAGAACTGGAGCTCCCTGCTCCTGCACCTCAGGCAATCCCCGTCGCTGACTCAATTCAAGAAGGACCTCAAGAACTGGAGCTCCTTGCCTCTGCACCTCAGGCAATCCCCGTCGCTGTCTCAATTCAGGAAGGACCTCAAGAACTGGAGCTCCTTGCCTCTGCACCTCAGGCAATCCCCCCGTCGCTGACTCAATTCAAGAAGGACCTCAAGAACTGGAGCTCCTTGCCTCTGCACCTCAGGCAATCACCGTCGCTGACTCAATTCAAGAAGGACCTCAAGAACTGGAGCTCCCTGCTCCTGCACCTCAGGCAATCCCCGTCGCTGTCTCAATTCAGGAAGAACCTCAAGAACTGGAGCTCCTTGCCTCTGCACCTCAGGCAATCCCTGTCGCTGTCTCAATTCAAGAAGGACCTCAAGAACCGGAGCTCCTTGCCTCTGCACCTCAGGCAATCCCCGTCGCGGTCTCAATTCAGGAAGGACCTCAAGAACTGGAGCTCCTTGCCTCTGCACCTCAGGCAATCCCTGTCGCTGACTCAATTCAGGAAGGACCTCAAGAACTGGAGCTCCTTGCCTCTGCACCTCAGGCAATCCCTGTCGCTGACTCAATTCAAGAAGGACCTCAAGAACTGGAGCTCCTTGCCTCTGCACCTCAGGCAATCCCCGTCGCTGTCTCAATTCAGGAAGGACCTCAAGAACTGGAGCTCCTTGCCTCTGCACCTCAGGCAATCCCCGTCGCTGTCTCAATTCAAGAAGGACCTCAAGAACTGGAGCTCCTTGCCTCTGCACCTCAGGCAATACCTGTCGCTGACTCAATTCAGGAAGGACCTCAAGAACTGGAGCTCCTTGCCTCTGCACCTCAGGCAATCCCCGTCGCGGTCTCAATTCAGGAAGGACCTCAAGAACTGGAGCTCCTTGCCTCTGCACCTCAGGCAATCCCCGTCGCTGTCTCAATTCAGGAAGGACCTCAAGAACTGGAGCTCCTTGCCTCTGCACCTCAGGCAATCCCCGTCGCGGTCTCAATTCAGGAAGGACCTCAAGAACTGGAGCTCCTTGCCTCTGCACCTCAGGCAATCCCCGTCGCTGTCTCAATTCAGGAAGGACCTCAAGAACTGGAGCTCCTTGCCTCTGCACCTCAGGCAATCCCCGTCGCTGTCTCAATTCAGGAAGGACCTCAAGAACTGGAGCTCCTTGCCTCTGCACCTCAGGCAATCCCCGTCGCGGTCTCAATTCAGGAAGGACCTCAAGAACTGGAGCTCCTTGCCTCTGCACCTCAGGCAATCCCCGTCGCTGACTCAATTCAGGAAGGACCTCAAGAACTGGAGCTCCTTGCCTCTGCACCTCAGGCAATCACCGTCGCGGTCTCAATTCAGGAAGGACCTCAAGAACTGGAGCTCCTTGCCTCTGCACCTCAGGCAATCCCCGTCGCTGTCTCAATTCAGGAAGGACCTCAAGAACTGGAGCTCCTTGCCTCTGCACCTCAGGCAATCCCCGTCGCTGACTCAATTCAGGAAGGACCTCAAGAACTGGAGCTCCCTTCTCCTGCACCTCAGGCAATCCCCGTCGCTGACTCAATTCAGGAAGGACCTCAAGAACTGGAGCTCCCTGCTCCTGCACCTCAGGCAATCCCCGTCGCTGTCTCAATTCAGGAAGGACCTCAAGAACTGGAGCTCCTTGCCTGTGCACCTCAGGCAATCCCCGTCGCTGTCTCAATTCAGGAAGGACCTCAAGAACTGGAGCTCCTTGCCTCTGCACCTCAGGCAATCCCCGTCGCTGTCTCAATTCAGGAAGGACCTCAAGAACTGGAGCTCCTTGCCTCTGCACCTCAGGCAATCCCCGTCGCTGTCTCAATTCAGGAAGGACCTCAAGAACTGGAGCTCCCTGCTCCTGCACCTCAGGCAATCCCCGTCGCTGTCTCAATTCAGGAAGGACCTCAAGAACTGGAGCTCCTTGCCTCTGCACCTCAGGCAATCCCCGTCGCTGTCTCAATTCAAGAAGGACCTCAAGAACTGGAGCTCCTTGCCTCTGCACCTCAGGCAATCCCCGTCGCGGTCTCAATTCAGGAAGGACCTCAAGAACTGGAGCTCCTTGCCTCTGCACCTCAGGCAATCCCCGTCGCTGACTCAATTCAAGAAGGACCTCAAGAACTGGAGCTCCTTGCTCCTGCACCTCAGGCAATCCCCGTCGCTGACTCAATTCAGGAAGGACCTCAAGAACTGGAGCTCCTTGCCTCTGCACCTCAGGCAATCCCCGTCGCTGACTCAATTCAGGAAGGACCTCAAGAACTGGAGCTCCTTGCCTCTGCCCCTCAGGCAATCCCCGTCGCTGACTCAATTCAGGAAGGACCTCAAGAACTGGAGCTCCTTGCCTCTGCACCTCAGGCAATCCCCGTCGCTGACTCAATTCAGGAAGGACCTCAAGAACTGGAGCTCCTTGCCTCTGCACCTCAGGCAATCCCCGTCGCTGACTCAATTCAGGAAGGACCTCAAGAACTGGAGCTCCTTGCCTCTGCACCTCAGGCAATCCCCGTCGCGGTCTCAATTCAGGAAGGACCTCAAGAACTGGAGCTCCTTGCCTCTGCACCTCAGGCAATCACCGTCGCGGTCTCAATTCAGGAAGGACCTCAAGAACTGGAGCTCCTTGCCTCTGCACCTCAGGCAATCCCCGTCGCTGACTCAATTCAGGAAGGACCTCAAGAACTGGAGCTCCTTGCCTCTGCACCTCAGGCAATCCCCGTCGCGGTCTCAATTCAGGAAGGACCTCAAGAACTGGAGCTCCTTGCCTCTGCAACTCAGGCAATCCCCGTCGCTGACTCAATTCAGGAAGGACCTCAAGAACTGGAGCTCCTTGCCTCTGCACCTCTGGCAATCCCCGTCGCTGACTCAATTCAAGAAGGACCTCAAGAACTGGAGCTCCTTGCCTCTGCACCTCAGGCAATCCCCGTCGCTGACTCAATTCAAGAAGGACCTCAAGAACTGGAGCTCCTTGCATCTGCACCTCAGGCAATCCCCGTCGCTGACTCAATTCAGGAAGGACCTCAAGAACTGGAGCTCCTTGCCTCTGCACCTCAGGCAATCCCCGTCGCTGACTCAATTCAGGAAGGACCTCAAGAACTGGAGCTCCTTGCCTCTGCACCTCAGGCAATCCCCGTCGCTGACTCAATTCAGGAAGGACCTCAAGAACTGGAGCTCCTTGCCTCTGCACCTCAGGCAATCCCCGTCGCGGTCTCAATTCAGGAAGGACCTCAAGAACTGGAGCTCCTTGCCTCTGCACCTCAGGAAATCACCGTCGCGGTCTCAATTCAGGAAGGACCTCAAGAACTGGAGCTCCTTGCCTCTGCACCTCAGGCAATCCCCGTCGCTGACTCAATTCAGGAAGGACCTCAAGAACTGGAGCTCTTTGCCTCTGCACCTCAGGCAATCCCCGTCGCGGTCTCAATTCAGGAAGGACCTCAAGAACTGGAGCTCCTTGCCTCTGCACCTCAGGCAATCCCCGTCGCTGACTCAATTCAGGAAGGACCTCCAAGAACTGGAGCTCCTTGCCTCTGCACCTCAGGCAATCCCCGTCGCTGACTCAATTCAAGAAGGACCTCAAGAACTGGAGCTCCTTGCCTCTGCACCTCAGGCAATCCCCGTCGCTGACTCAATTCAAGAAGGACCTCAAGAACTGGAGCTCCTTGCCTCTGCACCTCAGGCAATCCCTGTCGCTGACTCAATTCAGGAAGGACCTCAAGAACTGGAGCTCCTTGCCTCTGCACCTCAGGCAATCCCTGTCGCTGACTCAATTCAGGAAGGACCTCAAGAACTGGAGCTCCTTGCCTCTGCACCTCAGGCAATCCCCGTCGCTGACTCAATTCAGGAAGGACCTCAAGAACTGGAGCTCCTTGCCTCTGCACCTCAGGCAATCCCCGTCGCTGACTCAATTCAGGAAGGACCTCAAGAACTGGAGCTCCTTGCCTCTGCACCTCAGGCAATCCCCGTCGCTGACTCAATTCAAGATGGACCTCAAGAACTGGAGCTCCTTGCCTCTGCACCTCAGGCAATCCCCGTCGCGGTCTCAATTCAGGAAGGACCTCAACAACTGGAGCTCCTTGCCTCTGCACCTCAGGCAATCCCCGTCGCTGACTCAATTCAGGAAGGACCTCAAGAACTGGAGCTCCTTGCCTCTGCACCTCAGGCAATCCCGTCGCTGACTCAATTCAAGAAGGACCTCAAGAACTGGAGCTCCTTACCTCTGCACCTCAGGCAATCCCCGTCGCTGACTCAATTCAAGAAGGACCTCAAGAACTGGAGCTCCTTGCCTCTGCACCTCAGGCAATCCCCGTCGCTGACTCAATTCAGGAAGGACCTCAAGAACTGGAGCTCCTTGCCTCTGCACCTCAGGCAATCCCCGTCAATGACTCAATTCAGGAAGGACCTCAAGAACTGGAGCTCCTTGCCTCTGCACCTCAGGCAATCCCTGTCGCTGACTCAATTCAGGAAGGACCTCAAGAACTGGAGCTCCTTGCCTCTGCACCTCAGGCAATCCCTGTCGCTGTCTCAATTCAAGAAGGACCTCAAGAACTGGAGCTCCTTGCCTCTGCACCTCAGGCAATCCCCGTCGCGGTCTCAATTCAGGAAGGACCTCAAGAACTGGAGCTCCTTGCCTCTGCACCTCAGGCAATCCCCGTCGCGGTCTCAATTCAGGAAGGACCTCAAGAACTGGAGCTCCTTGCCTCTGCACCTCAGGCAATCACCGTCGCGGTCTCAATTCAGGAAGGACCTCAAGAACTGGAGCTCCTTGCCTCTGCACCTCAGGCAATCCCCGTCGCTGACTCAATTCAGGAAGGACCTCAAGAACTGGAGTTCCTTGCCTCTGCACCTCAGGCAATCCCTGTCGCTGACTCAATTCAGGAAGGAACTCAAGAACTGGAGTTCCTTGCCTCTGCACCTCAGGCAATCCCTGTCGCTGACTCAATTCAGGAAGGACCTCAAGAACTGGAGCTCCTTGCCTCTGCACCTCAGGCAATCCCCGTCGCTGTCTCAATTCAGGAAGGACCTCAAGAACTGGAGCTCCTTGCCTCTGCACCTCAGGCAATCCCCGTCGCTGACTCAATTCAAGAAGGACCTCAAGAACTGGAGCTCCTTGCCTCTGCACCTCAGGCAATCCCCGTCGCTGACTCAATTCAGGAAGGACCTCAAGAACTGGAGCTCCTTGCCTCTGCACCTCAGGCAATCCCTGTCGCTGACTCAATTCAGGAAGGACCTCAAGAACTGGAGCTCCTTGCCTCTGCACCTCAGGCAATCCCTGTCGCTGTCTCAATTCAAGGTGGACCTCAAGAACTGGAGCTCCTTGCCTCTGCACCTCAGGCAATACCCGTCGCGGTCTCAATTCAGGAAGGACCTCAAGAACTGGAGCTCCTTGCCTCTGCACCTCAGGCAATCCCTGTCGCGGTCTCAATTCAGGAAGGACCTCAAGAACTGGAGCTCCTTGCCTCTGCACCTCAGGCAATCACCGTCGCGGTCTCAATTCAGGAAGGACCTCAAGAACTGGAGCTCCTTGCCTCTGCACCTCAGGCAATCCCCGTCGCTGACTCAATTCAGGAAGGACCTCAAGAACTGGAGTTCCTTGCCTCTGCACCTCAGGCAATCCCTGTCGCTGACTCAATTCAGGAAGGACCTCAAGAACTGGAGCTCCTTGCCTCTGCACCTCAGGCAATCCCCGTCGCTGACTCAATTCAGGAAGGACCTCAAGAACTGGAGCTCCTTGCCTCTGCACCTCAGGCAATCCCTGTCGCTGACTCAATTCAGGAAGGACCTCAAGAACTGGAGTTCCTTGCCTCTGCACCTCAGGCAATCCCCGTCGCTGTCTCAATTCAGGAAGGACCTCAAGAACTGGAGTTCCTTGCCTCTGTACCTCAGGCAATCCCTGTCGCTGACTCAATTCAAGAAGGACCTCAAGAACTGGAGCTCCTTGCCTCTGCACCTCAGGCAATCCCTGTCTCTGACTCAATTCAGGAAGGACCTCAAGAACTGGAGTTCCTTGCCTCTGCACCTCAGGCAATCCCCGTCGCTGTCTCAATTCAAGAAGGACCTCAAGAACTGGAGCTCCTTGCCTCTGCACCTCAGGCAATCCCTGTCGCTGACTCAATTCAGGAAGGACCTCAAGAACTGGAGTTCCTTGCCTCTGCACCTCAGGCAATCCCTGTCGCTGACTCAATTCAGGAAGGACCTCAAGAACTGGAGCTCCCTGCTCCTGCACCTCAGGCAATCCCCGTCGCTGTCTCAATTCAGGAAGGACCTCAAGACCTGGAGCTCCTTGCCTCTGCACCTCAGGCAATCCCCGTCGCTGTCTCAATTCAGGAAGGACCTCAAGAACTGGAGCTCCTTGCCTCTGCACCTCAGGCAATCCCTGTCGCTGACTCAATTCAGGAAGGTCCTCAAGAACTGGAGTTCCTTGCCTCTGCACCTCAGGCAATCCCCGTCGCTGACTCAATTCAAGAAGGACCTCAAGAACTGGAGCTCCTTGCCTCTGCACCTCAGGCAATCCCCGTCGCTGACTCAATTCAAGAAGGACCTCAAGAACTGGAGCTCCTTGCCTCTGCACCTCAGGCAATCCCCGTCGCTGACTCAATTCAGGAAGGACCTCAAGAACTGGAGCTCCTTGCCTCTGCACCTCAGGCAATCCCCGTCGCTGACTCAATTCAAGAAGGACCTCAAGAACTGGAGTTCCTTGCCTCTGCACCTCAGGCAATCCCTGTCGCTGACTCAATTCAAGAAGGACCTCAAGAACTGGAGCTCCTTGCCTCTGCACCTCAGGCAATCCCCGTCGCTGACTCAATTCAGGAAGGACCTCAAGAACTGGAGCTCCTTGCCTCTGCACCTCAGGCAATCCCCGTCGCTGACTCAATTCAGGAAGGACCTCAAGAACTGGAGCTCCTTGCCTCTGCACCTCAGGCAATCCCTGTCGCTGACTCAATTCAGGAAGGACCTCAAGAACTGGAGCTCCTTGCCTCTGCACCTCAGGCAATCCCCGTCGCGGTCTCAATTCAGGAAGGACCTCAAGAACTGGAGCTCCTTGCCTCTGCACCTCAGGCAATCCCCGTTGCTGACTCAATTCAGGAAGGACCTCAAGAACTGGAGCTCCTTGCCTCTGCACCTCAGGCAATCCCCGTCGCTGACTCAATTCAAGAAGGACCTCAAGAACTGGAGTTCCTTGCCTCTGCACCTCAGGCAATCCCTGTCGCTGACTCAATTCAAGAAGGACCTCAAGAACTGGAGCTCCTTGCCTCTGCACCTCAGGCAATCCCCGTCGCTGTCTCAATTCAGGAAGGACCTCAAGAACTGGAGCTCCTTGCCTCTGCACCTCAGGCAATCCCCGTCGCTGTCTCAATTCAGGAAGGACCTCAAGAACTGGAGCTCCTTGCCTCTGCACCTCAGGCAATCCCCGTCGCTGACTCAATTCAGGAAGGACCTCAAGAACTGGAGCTCCTTGCCTCTGCACCTCTGGCAATCCCCGTCGCTGACTCAATTCAAGAAGGACCTCAAGAACTGGAGCTCCTTGCCTCTGCACCTCAGGCAATCCCGTCGCTGACTCAATTCAAGAAGGACCTCAAGAACTGGAGCTCCTTGCCTCTGCACCTCAGGCAATCCCTGTCGCTGACTCAATTCAAGAAGGACCTCAAGAACTGGAGCTCCTTGCCTCTGCACCTCAGGCAATCCCGTCGCTGTCTCAATTCAGGAAGGACCTCAAGAACTGGAGCTCCTTGCCTCTGCACCTCAGGCAATCCCCGTCGCTGTCTCAATTCAGGAAGGACCTCAAGAACTGGAGCTCCTTGCCTCTGCACCTCAGGCAATCCCTGTCGCTGACTCAATTCAGGAAGGACCTCAAGAACTGGAGCTCCTTGCCTCCGCACCTCAGGCAATCCCTGTCGCTGACTCAATTCAAGAAGGACCTCAAGAACTGGAGCTCCTTGCCTCTGCACCTCAGGCAATCCCCGTCGCGGTCTCAATTCAGGAAGGATCTCAAGAACTGGAGCTCCTTGCCTCTGCACCTCAGGCAATCCCCGTCGCTGACTCAATTCAGGAAAGACCTCAAGAACTGGAGTTCCTTGCCTCTGCACCTCAGGCAATCCCCGTCGCTGACTCAATTCAAGAAGGACCTCAAGAACTGGAGCTCCTTGCCTCTGCACCTCAGGCAATCCCTGTCGCTGACTCAATTCAAGAAGGACCTCAAGAACTGGAGCTCCTTGCCTCTGCACCTCAGGCAATCCCCGTCGCAGTCTCAATTCAGGAAGGACCTCAAGAACTGGAGCTCCTTGCTCCTGCACCTCAGGCAATCCCCGTCGCTGACTCAATTCAAGAAGGACCTCAAGAACTGGAGCTCCTTGCCTCTGCACCTCAGGCAATCCCTGTCGCTGACTCAATTCAAGAAGGACCTCAAGAACTGGAGCTCCCTGCCTCTGCACCTCAGGCAATCCCCGTCGCTGTCTCAATTCAGGAAGGACCTGAAGACCTGGCATTTCGACTGAACCAAAGCACTTTCGACGGACCCGCAGTTTCATCCCCTCCAGCGCCTTGAGACCCTTACGGGTGAGTAGTTGAGCTCTATAAACCACTTGATTGATTGTGCGTCAGGTGCAGCTGCACTGGTGTGTCATCAGTGTTCAGAAGCACTGCCTGTGTCCAGGGACAGTGAAGACGGCGTATATGTCCTCCCATGTCCCTGCATCTTCCTTCTAGCACCCCCAGACACTCTACAATCTCTCATGACATTAATGTCATATTTTAGATACTGGCACTTATCAGCACGCCATGTACTCAAAATTCGGGGGTTTTCTTGCGCTCTGTGCAAACAAGAGTACTCTTGTCTAGGTGGTTTGCTTTCTGCCTCCTCTACAAATTTATATTAGAAATATTTCCTGGGAGGAGGTCACGTGGCGAGCAGCGCAGTAACAAGTGAGCCACGGGCCCTGAGGCATGAAACGAACATAGGCCCCTGTGCTCCATAGTTCAGTAGTAAAGGGCAGACATAATCAGGATGGAATAGGCCCCTTAGATGCACAGCGACACAGGTACAGCTCCATGTGTGACTGCCTGACCGTGAACTGCCTGGTGGGACACACAGATACAGCTCCTTGTGTGACTGGCTGACCATGAACTGCCTGGTGAAACACAGATACAGCTCCATGTGAGTGCCTGACCGTGGCTGTGCCTGGTGGGACACAGATACAGCTCCATGTGTGAATGGCTTACCACGGCACTGCCTGGCAGGACACAGGTACAGCTCCATGTGTGATTGGTTGACCGTGGCACTGCCTGGCAGGACACAGGTACAGCTCCTTCTGTGATTTGCTGACCACAGCACTGTCTGGTGGGACACAGATACAGCTCCGTGTGTGACTGGCTGACTGTGACACTGCCTGTTCGGATGGAGACACAGCTCCAAGTGTGACTGGCTGGCCGTGGCACTGCCTGGCAAGACACAGATACAGCTCCAAGTGTGATTGGCTAGCACAACACACATAAAGCTCCATGTGTGTTGGGCTTGCACTGCCTGGAAGGACACAGGTACAGCTCCAAATGTGATTGGCTGACCGTGGCACTGCCGGGCAGGACACAGGTACAGCTCCATGTGTGATTGGCTGACCGTGGCACTGCCGGGCAGGACACAGGTACAGCTCCATGTGTGATTGGTTTACTGTGGCACTGCCGGGCAGGACACAAGTACAGCTCCATGTGTGATTGGTTTACCGTGGCACTGCCTGGCAGGACACAGGTACAGCTCCATGTGTGATTGGCTGACCGTGGCACTGCCGGGCAGGACACAGGTACAGCTCCATGTGTGATTGGCTGACCGTGGCACTGCCGGGCAGGACACAGGTACAGCTCCATGTGTGATTGGTTTACCGTGGCACTGCCTGCCAGGACACAGGTACAGCTCCATGAGTGATTGGCTGGCCATGGCACTGCCTGGCAGTGCACAGGTACAGCTCCAAATGTGATTGGCTGACCGTGGCACTGCCTGGCAGGACACAGGTACAGCTCCATGTGTGATTGGTTTACCGTGGCACTGCCGGGCAGGACACAGGTACAGCTCCATGTGTGATTGGTTTACAGTGGCACTGCCGGGCAGGACACAGATATAGCTCCAAGTGTGATTGGCTAGCACAACACACATAAAGCTCCATGTGTGTTGGGCTTGCACTGCCTGGCAGGACACAGGTACAGCTCCATGAGTGATTGGCTGACCGTGGCACTGCCGGGCAGGACACAGGTACAGCTCCATGTGTGATTGGTTTACCGTGGCACTGCCGGGCAGGACACAGGTACAGCTCCATGTGTGATTGGTTTACCGTGGCACTGCCTGCCAGGACAAGGGTACAGCTCCATGAGTGATTGGCTGACCGTGGCACTGGCTGGCACGACACACATAAAGCTCCATGTGTGTTGGGCTTGCACTGCCTGGCAGGACACAGGTACAGCTCCATGTGTGATTGGCTGACCGTGGCACTGCCGGGCAGGACACAGGTACAGCTCCATGTGTGATTGGCTGACCGTGGCACTGCCGGGCAGGACACAGGTACAGCTCCATGTGTGATTGGTTTACCGTGGCACTGCCTGGCAGGACACAGGTACAGCTCCAAGTGTGATTGGCTAGCACAACACACATAAAGCTCCATGTGTGTTGGGCTTGCACTGCCTGGCAGGACACAGGTACAGCTCCATTTGTGATTGGCTGACCGTGGCACTGCCGGGCAGGACACAGGTACAGCTCCATGTGTGATTGGCTGACCGTGGCACTGCCGGGCAGGACACAGGTACAGCTCCATGTGTGATTGGTTTACCGTGGCACTGCCTGCCAGGACACAGGTACAGCTCCATGAGTGATTGGCTGGCCATGGCACTGCCTGGCAGGACACAGGTACAGCTCCAAATGTGATTGGCTGACCGTGGCACTGCCTGGCAGGGCACAGGTACAGCTCCATGTGTGATTGGTTTACCGTGGCACTGCCGGGCAGGACACAGGTACAGCTCCATGTGTGATTGGTTTACCGTGGCACTGCCGGGCAGGACACAGATACAGCTCCAAGTGTGATTGGCTAGCACAACACACATAAAGCTCCATGTGTGTTGGGCTTGCACTGCCTGGCAGGACACAGGTACAGCTCCAAATGTGATTGGCTGACCGTGGCACTGCCGGGCAGGACACAGGTACAGCTCCATGTGTGATTGGTTTACCGTGGCACTGCCGGGCAGGACACAGGTACAGCTCCATGTGTGATTGGTTTACCGTGGCACTGCCTGCCAGGACACAGGGACAGCTCCATGAGTGATTGGCTGACCGTGGCACTGGCTGGCACGACACACATAAAGCTCCATGTGTGATTGGCTGGCCATGGCACTGCCTGGCAGGACACAGGTACAGCTCCATGTGTGACTGGCTGACCTGCAATGCCTGGCAGGACACAGATACAGCTCCATGTGTGATGGTCTGGCCCTGGCACTGCCTGGCAGGACACAGGTACAGCTCCATGGGTGATTGGCTGGCAGGACACAGATACAGCTCGATGTATGATGGCCTGGCCCTGGCACTGCCTGGCAGGACACAGGTACAGCTCCAAGTGTGATTGGGTGGCACGACACGCATAAAGCTCTATGTGTGAAGGCCTGGCACTGCCTGGCAGGTCACAGATACAGCTCTTCCGCTCCACTGCAGCCAGAGACAGGGGCATAAAGCAGGCCAGCCCCTGCAGCGCAGAGGGCCCCAACCCTTCAAGGAGCCCCAATTTATCCCAAGGCCAATGAATATCTGTGAGACAAGGGAGACTCAGGGGCCCCTCATCACATTCTGCAGGGGGCCCCGTCATTGTGCGTGACCCCACTGGCCAGAGACCGAGACGAGCATCTCTTCGCCCCAGCCTTGTGTCTGCAAACCTCGGAGTGATGCCCTCGGGGGGTGCCAGGCCGCCATCTTCATCATCAGCGGGTGCCAGGCCGCCATCTTCATCATCAGCTGCCAGGCCGCCATCTTCATCACAGCAGGTGCCAGGCCGCTATCTTCATCATCAGCAGCTGCCTGCCGCCATCTTCATCATCAGCAGGTGCCAGGCCGCCATCTTCATCAGCAGCTGCCGGCCGCGATCGTCATCAGCAGGTGCCAGGCTGCCATCTTCATCATCGGCAGGTGCCAGGCCGCCATCTTCATCAGCAGCTGCCGGCCGCGATCGTCATCATCAGCAGGTGCCAGGCCACCATCTTCATCAACACCTGCCAGGCCGCCATCTTCATCATCACCTGCCAGGCCGCCATCTTCATCATCACCTGCCAGGCCGCCATCTTCATCATCACCTGTCAGGCCTCGCCGCCATCTTCATCAACACCTGCCAGGCCGTGCCGCCATCTTCATCATCACCTGCCAGGCCGCCATCTTCATCAACACCTGCCAGGCCCGCCGCCATCTTCATCATCACCTGCCAGGCCGCCATCTTCATCAACACCTGCCAGGCCGCGCCGCCATCTTCATCAACACCTGCCAGGCCGCGCCGCCATCTTCATCATCACCTGCCAGGCCGCCATCTTCATCAACACCTGCCAGGCCACGCCGCCATCTTCATCATCACCTGCCAGGCCGCCATCTTCATCATCACCTGCCAGGCTGCGCCGCCATCTTCATCAACACCTGCCAGGCCGCGCCGCCATCTTCATCATCACCTGCCAGGCCGCCATCTTCATCATCACCTGCCAGTCCGCCATCTTCATCAGCAGCTGCCGGCCGCCATCTTCATCATCAGCAGGTGTCAGGTCGCCATCTTCATCATCAACAGGTGCCAGGCTGCCATCTTCATCAGCAGCTGCCGGCCGCCATCTTCATCATCAGCAGGTGCCAGGCCGCTATCTTCATCATCAGCAGGTGCCAGGCCGCCATCTTCATCAACACCTGCCAGGCCGCGCCGTCATCTTCATCAACACCTGCCAGGCCGCGCCGCCATCTTCATCATCACCTGCCAGGCCGCCATCTTCATCATCACCTGCCAGGCCGCACCGCCATCTTCATCAACACCTGCCAGGCCGCGTCGCCATCTTCATCATCACCTACCAGGCCGCCATCTTCATCAACACCTGCCAGGCCGTGCCGCCATCTTCATCATCACCTGCCAGGCCGCCATCTTCATCATCACCTGCCAGGCCGCGCCTCCATCTTCATCATCACCTGCCAGGCCGCCATCTTCATCATCACCTGCCAGGCCACCATCTTCATCAGCAGCTGCCGACCGCGATCTTCATCATCAGCAGGTGCCAGGCCGCCATCTTCATCATCAGCAGGTGCCAGGCCGCCTTCTTCATCAGCAGCAGGTGCCAGGCCGCCATCTTCATCAACACCTGCCAGGCCGCGCCGCCATCTTCATCATCACCTGCCAGGCCGCCATCTTCATCATCAGCAGGTGCCAGGCCGCCATCTTCATCAGCAGCTGCCGGCCGCCATCTTCATCATCAGCAGGTGCCAGGCCGCCATCTTCATCAGCAGCTGCCGACCGCGATCTTCATCATCAGCAGGTGCCAGGCCGCCATCTTCATCAACACCTGCCAGGCCGCCATCTTCATCAACACCTGCCAGGCCGCCATCTTCATCATCACCTGCCAGGCCGCCATCTTCATCATCACCTGCCAGGCCGCCATCTTCATCATCACCTGCCAGGCCGCGCCGCCATCTTCATCATCCCCTGCCCGGCCGCGCCGCCATCTTCATCATCACCTGCCAGGCCGCCATCTTCATCATCACCTGCCAGGCCGCGCCGCCATCTTCATCATCACCTGCCAGGCCGCCATCTTCATCATCACCTGCCAGGCCGCCATCTTCATCATCGCCTGCCAGGCCGCGCCGCCATCTTCATCATCGGCTGCCAGGTCTCGCATCGCTTACCCGCACAGCCCTGGTCAGAACGCCTCATGGGGTCATCAGACCAAAGCCAGGAGGCCGTTCCGTCAGCTATTAATGCCCGGGGCAGTCTCGGACACACTTAGTATTCACGCCAGCCCCGTGTACGTGAAAATAATGCTCCTCATTAACCAAAAGAGCTGTTAATGGCACACTTAAGGCCGGCGCGGCTAGAGATGCCCTTGGACAGCGGGCACAAGGTTACCTCTGCCCCCGGGCACAGGGCTCGCCAGCAGCCCCTGAGTCACTGCTGCTTTCATGGGTCGTCTGGCACCGCCTGAAGGGAGGGGGGGGGTCACCGCTTGGATGTCTGGATGAGACCCTTCTGAGAGGGACTGTCGTGGGGAGGGGGGATGTCATACACCCTAAAGGACAGGGGTAGCGGCAGTGACATCACACGCCCTTTGAACCTTGGTGCCACAACGGGTTAACCCGGTGTCGTCGCAATAGAAGTTCAGAACCCCAAAACACTCGCCGCTGCTACTAAACCGCCAGCCAGGTCCAAGTCTGGAGAAGAACTGGAGATGAAACCTTTCCCAGAGTCCAGTGCACTGCGCCTCCTGCCTCATCCACGACCCCTGAGAGTAGGGGCAGCTAAGGCGGGCTGGCTGAGGGAAGGGGCAACTAGGAAAGTGTGCTTAGGACCACCCAGCAAGTAAAGGGGAGCAGCTGGGGAGTAAACGTAACCTGAGCGCCTCGTGGACAGACAGACAGCGCTGAAGTCTAGGAGCGAAAGACGCGCTTCTTCTGACTCCAGTCAGGTCCAATGTGTAGAACCGGCAGATTAACACAGAAACATAGACACTGGAAAGACACGGACACTGGGGAGAAAGAGACACTGGACAAACATGGACACTCGGGAGAAACAGCCACAGAAAAGGCATGGGCACTAGGAAGAAAGAGACACCGGAAAGACATGGACACTGGGGAGAAAGAGACACCAGAAGGAAATTGTCACTAGGGAAATAGAGACACCAGAAAGACATGGACACTAGAGATAAAGAGACACTGGAAAGACATGGACACGGGAGAAAGACACTGGAAAGACATGGACACGGGAGAAAGACACTGGAAAGAAATGGACACTAGGGAAAAAGAGACCCCGGAAAGACATGGACACTGGGGAGAAAGAGACACTGGAAAGACATGAACACTAGGGAAAAAGAGACACTGGAAAGACATGGACACTGGGGAGAAAGAGACACCCGAAAGACATGGACACTGCAAAGAAAGAGACACCAGAAAGACATGGACACTAGGGAAAAAGAGGCACTGGAAAGACTTGGACACTGAGAAGAAAGAGACACCAGAAAGACATGGACACTGGGGAAAAAGAGACACCGGAAAGATATGGACACTGGGGAAAAAGAGACACCGGAAAGACATGGACACTGGTGAGAAAGAGACACTGGAAAGATATCGACACTAGGAAGAAAGAGACACTTTAAAGACAAAAACACTAGGAAGAAAGAAGCACCGGAAAGACAGGGACACTAGGGAAAAAGAGACACTGGAAAGATATAGACACTAGGGAGAAAGAGACACTTTAAAGAAATGGACACTAGGAATAAAGAGACACCGCAAAGACAGGGACACTAGGGAAAAAGAGACACTGGAAAGACATGGACACTGGGGAGAAAGAGACAGTGGAAAGACATGGACACTGCAAAGAAAGAGGCACCGGAAAGACATGGACACTAGGGAAAAAGATGCACTGGAAAGACGTGGACACTGGGAAGAAGGAGACACCGGAAAGACATGGACACTGGGGAGAAAGAGACACTGGAAAGAGATGGACACTGAGAAGAAAGAGAGACCGGAAAGACATGGACACTGGGAAGAAAGAGACACTGGAAAGACATGTACACTGGGGAGAAAGAGACACCGGAAAGAGATGGACACTAGGAGGATAGAGACACCGGAAAGACATGGACACTGTGGAGAAAGAGACCCCGGAAAGAGATTGACACTAGGGAGAAAGCGACCCCGGAAAGTAACGGACACTAGGGACAAAGAGACACTGGAAAGACACGGACACTAAGGAGAATGAGACCCTGGAAAGACTTGGACACCGGGGAGAAAGAGACACTGGAAAGACACTGACACTAGGGAGAAAGAGACCCTGGAAAGACATGAACACTAGGGAGAAAAAAACACCGGAAAGACATGGACACTAGGAAGAAAGGGACACTGGAAATACATGGACACTAGGAAGAAAGAGGCACTGGAAATACATGAACACTGGGGAGAAAGATACACTGGACAGACATGGTGTAGGAAGGTGGAATCTGACTATATGGTTGCCCCCACTTTTTTCCTGGTGTTTTGCTGGTTTATGACTTAGTTGGACTGGGACCCTGCTATTCAGGGCCCCAGTCTATCTGCTCTCTCTAAACGACATGGAGTGCACTCTAGGTGCACTAGTGATTGGATACTGTGGTGCCTTATGAGTCCCTAGTATATGGTACCTTAGGTGCCAAGGGCATAGGTACTTCACAGGCCTACCAGGGGCTGCAGCATGTGTTATGCCACCCCTGGGAAGCAGTCTAAATCTGACACCACAGGCCTGCTACTGCAGCCTGGGTGAGGTGGTGCTAGCACCCCTCACTGAGATATAGGTTTCCTATATCTCTCCTGCACACACATATAAACCTATCAGTCACCCCTAAGGCAGGCCCTATCAATCCTGAGGGCAGGGTGCTTGGCTTCTATGTGAGGGGGTGCCTCTGCATGAGCAGGGCCCTTCTGCAGTTCTCAGAGTCCATTCTCTGGTGCTGTTTGTGGATGCGGTTAAACCATATACTATTTAAGTGCATTATATCCTCGCGGTAAATGCTAACTTTGGAATGGCTGCATCAAAACATGTCGTGTTTGGTGTCAAACATCTTGGAATACTACCCCCGCCAATCTTGGCGGCGGGGGTAGCATTCCACCCTTCTAGAGGGATAAGACATGTACCTGCTGTGGAAACGCGGTAGAATCCTAAAGAGCCCTGGCATCACAAAATGGATGCCACCAGTCACAGACACTGGGCTGCCCTCCTGCTGATGACCGAAACTCGCAGTGGAGGAAGCCCAACAATAGGCATCCTGTCACAGGGAGGTGTAACCACCTTCCAGACAGGGTTTAGTGTATTGGGGCTGGGTGGGTGCACTCTTAGAGTGCTTTGAAGTCCTGCACTGGGGGAGCAGAAGGCTCCTCTGTGCATATGCCAGTTCAAACCAGCTCAGGGGCTACCTGCCCCTGCTCTGGCGCGAAACTGGACAAAGGGAAGTGGGTGTAGCCACCCCTCCCTTGACCCTCCCATAGGTGGGGTCATAGAGCTAGTCCTTCCCCTCTTTTTAGTATAAGAGGGGGAACCTTGCCATTGCAAAGCAGATAACCCCTGGACGACGCTCTACAGAAGAATCCTGGCCCTTCGACGTTCCACTACCTTTGGAAGACAGAAGAATCTCCCTTGGAGTCAAGGAGTGACTCCCCTGCTTGGCAGGCACCAAAAACGACAACGACGGTCGCAAACTACGCCGCTCCCGCCGGAGTCCGAAGTCCCTGCAGCCCAAGAAGTGGATTTCCTGACCTCTCCCAGGCCATCGTGAGTCCCCAGCGAAGCTGAGGCAAGTGGACCCCACGAGTAACGAGGAACCGCGACCCCTGGGTACCGTGCACTATTGTCGAGTGCAACCCCTTCACAACGTTCTACGAACTTGTGCTTTGGACCACGTGTGGTCCCGACCTCCAGCAGGAATCCCTCCGAAGATCAGAGGCCTACACCGTCCCGAGTGACCGTGGGCCCCTGTTGAGTGATTCCGCCCGAGGTGTCTTCGCGATCCCTTGCCCGCTGGCTTGTGGGTCCCCAGAAGACTTCCTAAAGAAACCAAAGGGCTCCCCTGGTTGCTCCAGGCCTGCCCTGACTTACCCTCGCTGGGTGAGTCCCTCAGACCTTGCTGGTCTGCGCCATCGACTTTTCTTCATCTCCCCGAGACTTGCGGCTGCCAAGGCTTGTTGGCTCCGATCGAGTTGCCGACACCGCAGTCAGCTGCAAACGTCGAGGACACACCGAATCCAGCTCCTGGTCGTCGTCGACGCCTCCTGGACCACGTGGCTGAAGAGTCAAGGCACCTGCAACCGACCTGAAGCGACCGACGACGGTGGGCATCCATCTTCCTTGCCCCGGGTCACTGCCAAGTGACTTTGAACACTGTCCCCTCTGCTTTCAGGTCATCCTTCTTCAGAATCCAGGCTTGGATTCCACCGGACACTTCTTCAGCTCCCGCAAGCAGCAAGTCTTCTTTGTTCGCCATTGAAAACGACGCCGCGACCCGACACCAAAGGACACCTGTGCACCCGGCTTCCCTGGGTGAGGTAACTCCAGCACTACGGTGCTCCTGTGGGTGTGGGCCCTAGAACTACTTACCCTGTAAGTGACTTGCTTGTAGGTTCTCCCGAAGTATCCTAAAACTCTTTATTTCCAACCGCGACTTGCCCCATTGAAGTTAACGGCGATTCGCGCCTGTGTATCCACACTGCACGCGTCCCCCGTGGGTCCTTTACTTACCTGCCTTGGGTGGTTTCGTGAGGCCCCAGCACTTCTGAAGGCCCTAGGCCTTGTCTCCTTGCAAGTCGTTGTTTCTAAGTCTCTTACTTAGTATATGGTCTGGTACGCCCCTAGGGCCCCAGCCATATTTTGTGCTTAACTTATTGTGAAACGTTGATTTGTGCATATGTTTGTCTTCTAATCTCATAAAGAGATTAGTAGAGAGTTATTTAGAAATAAATACATATATATTTGATATATATACCTGTGTGGTGTCTTTTCATTTGGTGATTCAAGAGATTATATGGTAAAACAAGCTGCTTTACATTCCTCCGAGACTTAGCCTGAAGGCTGCTCTCCACAGCTACCACTAGGATAGCTTTCTTTAAAAGGTTGTCTTAAACCTATCTACCATAAGAGTCGATTTGGACTGGTGCAAGGTGCCCACTATAATTAGTGGACAGCATATGCCAGGCCAACTTCTCACATTGGTGGGCAGCGTGTGGGATTCCAGCTTGCCATTGTTTTACCAGAAAATCTCTATTTGAATTACTAACTGAAAACCATTATAGGTACTCAAGGTACATATAAAGTCAAGCTTAGTATCAATAAGTTCTACTGAACTTAGAGCTGTGTGCCAAGGGATAGCACACCCTTTCCACAGCTCAAGCTAGGATCAGTAGGCCACAAACTAGTGTAGGTAGTACAACACTGCACAACACTAGAATGTCCTTAAAGGGTGGACCCAGTGGATCCACTCAGCCTCAGTATAAGGACATGGCTTTCTCTGACTTGAGAGCCATGTGTGTTGACAGACACCTGAGGATAGGACAGAGTCCCTCAACACTCCACCTGATAGATCTGCTGACAGCAGATGACCTTAGATTGGCTCTAGGAGCTAAAGGGTTTGAATCAGTGGGTGGGTCAGTCATAGTATCTGGGTCAGATGATGAAAATCAGAATGACCAAGACTCTGTGATTGAAGGGCCAGGCTCCAAGGGGCCTGAAAAGGACAGAGGAATTCTCCATAAGAGAACTGGCAGAGTGGATGAGAGGCACAGATCCCCTTCCAGGGAATCTGAGCACTCTTATCACTCTGGCAGAGAATTTGTCCAAGAGAGGAGCTCATACTTTAACTTAAGAGAGACCTCCTCTGAGAGAAGGTGCAAACTGCTCCAGTATGAGGAAGCCAAAGTGGCCCTCAGAACCAAGCAGTTGGCACTGGATAGAGAAGCCCTGGAGATCCAGAGAGCTTCCAGAAGGGAGGGTTTAGAACCCCCTGGTGGCAGCAACAGTGTCCCTAGAGGCAGAGAATATGTCCCTGACCATAGGAACCTGAGCAAGGTTGTTCCTCCCTACCAGAGTGGGGATGATATCCACAAGTGGATAACTGCTATGGAGAGGGCCTGTAGAGTACAGCAGGTCCCCCAAAAGCAGTGGGCAGCAATCTTGTGGCTCTCCTTTTCAGATAAAGGTAGAGACAAGCTCCTCACTGTTAGAGAAGAGGATGCTGATAATTATGAGGTCCTGAAGAGTGCACTGATAGATGGGTTTGGCTTAACCACTGAAGAGTACAGGTTGAAGTTCAGAGATACCCAGAAGGCACAGACTCAGGACTGGACAGACTTTGTAGATTGTGCATCCAAGGCTCTGGAGGGTTGGCTGGTTGGCAGTAGGGTTACTGATTTCAAAGGATTTTATAATCTAATGATGAGAGAACAGATCCTTAATAATTGTCAAAACCAGCTTTTACACCAGTACCTGGTGGACTCTGATCTGACCTCTCCCCAAGAATTGGGAAAGAAGGCAGACAAATGGGTCAGAACCAGAGTAAGGCCTAAGAATCAGGGTGGTGACCACAAGAAAGATTCTACCAAGTCCCAAGAGAAAGGTGGGGATAAATCCAAGGATAAGTCCACTACAGGGCCCCAAAATTCCTCTTCTGGGGGTGGGTCCCAAACTCCTTCCTCTCCTGAAAAGAAACCCTATTGCCATGTCTGTAAAAAGCCTGGGCACTGGAAATCTGATCCCAGTTGTCCCAGGAATGGCAATAAAGAAAATGTTCCTCCAACAACTACTACCACCCCTCCTGGTACTACCAGTAGTAATCCTCCAGTTGGGAGTAGTGCACCCAAAAAGTTAGGTGCTTTTGCAAGAGGAACAGAGGTGGGCCCTAGTTTAGACAGGACCCCCTCAACAGACTCCTCAGATTCTGATGGTGGTGTAGGATATGCCACCTTTACCATGGGTCCCATAGCATTGGGCAGGTACAGACTGGAGCCAATGATTAATGGTCAGAAAGCTGTGGCATTTAGGGACACAGGGGCTAGTGTCACCATGGTGGCAGGGAAACTAGTCCCCCCTCACCAGCTTTTACCTGAGTTTAAATACCAGGTGACCAACATTGATGGTGTCAGAACAGATCACCCCATGGCCATAGTCAATCTCAGCTGGGAGGGGGTCACAGGCCCAAAAAGAGTGGCAGTGTCCCCAACCCTACCTGTAGATTGCCTGATGGGCAATGATTTGGAAATTTCAGCCTGGGCTGAAGTTGAACACCAAACCCATCTTAGGATGTTGGGCGTCCCTGCAAGGTTAGTGGGGCTGTGATGGCCACAGCCCCAGCCCAAGAATTTGGAGAGATGGAGCCTGAAAGAATGGCCCACTCTCCCCGAAAGAGAGCACAAGGGTTGAAGAAAAGTCTTCTTCCCCCAGACAGTAGGTAAGGGTCAGCCTCCTCAGGGAACTGACCCTACCCCTAGTGAAGGAACTGCCACAGAGGTAGTCAGGCCTGGCCTGGCCACACCCCTGATGGCAGAGGACCCTTCCAAGGTGGTACCCAGTCTGGAGCAGGTAACCTGCCCCTCTCTACCCTGCCTCAGTCAGCCCAGGGCTGCAGAGGTCAGGGAGGTCAGTGGACCCCCGGGCCCCCTGTCCAGAGGAAGCCCCCATCAGCAGATTAGGGGCACCCAGTCTAGTAGCCCTAGCCAGGTGAAAATTCCTCTACACACTGAGGGATCCCCCATACCTTTATGTAGGGACCTCCCCAGAAGGACTCTGGTAGGCAAGGGCAAACCTGGGACCAGAAGGTTCCAAACCTGCCATGTCCCTCCAGTGTTCCATCCAAAGGGACCCAACCCCCAGCTGTAGGCAGCCAAAGGTTGACCCTTAGAGCAAAGTGCAACTCAGTCATGGAAAGACAGGCATACATGGTGACCAGTGATCTGAGGAAGCTGAGGCCAACATTCCTAGGGCCTCACTTCCCTACTCAGACACCTCACCGGCCTTGTACTTTACCTAAGCACACCAGAGGTAGTGATTCCCCATGGTGGAGACCCTCTCATACCCTTAGGGCGAGGGATTGCTTAGTGGACCATAACATAGGGGGCAACCATGCTAGTGCAGGTGCTTCCTTATATGGCCACTTAGTCAATATAGGCTCAACTGGTCAAGGTTAGCCTTATCTCCTTTCGTTTGGGGGGTTATGTAGGAAGGTGGAATCTGACTATATGGTTGCCCCCACTTTTTTCCTGGTGTTTTGCTGGTTTATGACTTAGTTGGACTGGGACCCTGCTATTCAGGGCCCCAGTCTATCTGCTCTCTCTAAACGACATGGAGTGCACTCTAGGTGCACTAGTGATTGGATACTGTGGTGCCTTATGAGTCCCTAGTATATGGTACCTTAGGTGCCAAGGGCATAGGTACTTCACAGGCCTACCAGGGGCTGCAGCATGTGTTATGCCACCCCTGGGAAGCAGTCTAAATCTGACACCACAGGCCTGCTACTGCAGCCTGGGTGAGGTGGTGCTAGCACCCCTCACTGAGATATAGGTTTCCTATATCTCTCCTGCACACACATATAAACCTATCAGTCACCCCTAAGGCAGGCCCTATCAATCCTGAGGGCAGGGTGCTTGGCTTCTATGTGAGGGGGTGCCTCTGCATGAGCAGGGCCCTTCTGCAGTTCTCAGAGTCCATTCTCTGGTGCTGTTTGTGGATGCGGTTAAACCATATACTATTTAAGTGCATTATATCCTCGCGGTAAATGCTAACTTTGGAATGGCTGCATCAAAACATGTCGTGTTTGGTGTCAAACATCTTGGAATACTACCCCCCGCCAATCTTGGCGGCGGGGGTAGCATTCCACCCTTCTAGAGGGATAAGACATGTACCTGCTGTGGAAACGCGGTAGAATCCTAAAGAGCCCTGGCATCACAAAATGGATGCCACCAGTCACAGACACTGGGCTGCCCTCCTGCTGATGACCGAAACTCGCAGTGGAGGAAGCCCAACAATAGGCATCCTGTCACAGGGAGGTGTAACCACCTTCCAGACAGGGTTTAGTGTATTGGGGCTGGGTGGGTGCACTCTTAGAGTGCTTTGAAGTCCTGCACTGGGGGAGCAGAAGGCTCCTCTGTGCATATGCCAGTTCAAACCAGCTCAGGGGCTACCTGCCCCTGCTCTGGCGCGAAACTGGACAAAGGGAAGTGGGTGTAGCCACCCCTCCCTTGACCCTCCCATAGGTGGGGTCATAGAGCTAGTCCTTCCCCTCTTTTAGTATAAGAGGGGAACCTTGCCATTGCAAAGCAGATAACCCCTGGACGACGCTCTACAGAAGAATCCTGGCCCTTCGACGTTCCACTACCTTTGGAAGACAGAAGAATCTCCCTTGGAGTCAAGGAGTGACTCCCCTGCTTGGCAGGCACCAAAAACGACAACGACGGTCGCAAACTACGCCGCTCCCGCCGGAGTCCGAAGTCCCTGCAGCCCAAGAAGTGGATTTCCTGACCTCTCCCAGGCCATCGTGAGTCCCCAGCGAAGCTGAGGCAAGTGGACCCCACGAGTAACGAGGAACCGCGACCCCTGGGTACCGTGCACTATTGTCGAGTGCAACCCCTTCACAACGTTCTACGAACTTGTGCTTTGGACCACGTGTGGTCCCGACCTCCAGCAGGAATCCCTCCGAAGATCAGAGGCCTACACCGTCCCGAGTGACCGTGGGCCCCTGTTGAGTGATTCCGCCCGAGGTGTCTTCGCGATCCCTTGCCCGCTGGCTTGTGGGTCCCCAGAAGACTTCCTAAAGAAACCAAAGGGCTCCCTGGTTGCTCCAGGCCTGCCCTGACTTACCCTCGCTGGGTGAGTCCCTCAGACCTTGCTGGTCTGCGCCATCGACTTTTCTTCATCTCCCCGAGACTTGCGGCTGCCAAGGCTTGTTGGCTCCGATCGAGTTGCCGACACCGCAGTCAGCTGCAAACGTCGAGGGACACACCGAATCCAGCTCCTGGTCGTCGTCGACGCCTCCTGGACCACGTGGCTGAAGAGTCAAGGCACCTGCAACCGACCTGAAGCGACCGACGACGGTGGGCATCCATCTTCCTTGCCCCGGGTCACTGCCAAGTGACTTTGAACACTGTCCCCTCTGCTTTCAGGTCATCCTTCTTCAGAATCCAGGCTTGGATTCCACCGGACACTTCTTCAGCTCCCGCAAGCAGCAAGTCTTCTTTGTTCGCCATTGAAAACGACGCCGCGACCCGACACCAAAGGACACCTGTGCACCCGGCTTCCCTGGGTGAGGTAACTCCAGCACTACGGTGCTCCTGTGGGTGTGGGCCCTAGAACTACTTACCCTGTAAGTGACTTGCTTGTAGGTTCTCCCGAAGTATCCTAAAACTCTTTATTTCCAACCGCGACTTGCCCCATTGAAGTTAACGGCGATTCGCGCCTGTGTATCCACACTGCACGCGTCCCCCGTGGGTCCTTTACTTACCTGCCTTGGGTGGTTTCGTGAGGCCCCAGCACTTCTGAAGGCCCTAGGCCTTGTCTCCTTGCAAGTCGTTGTTTCTAAGTCTCTTACTTAGTATATGGTCTGGTACGCCCCTAGGGCCCCAGCCATATTTTGTGCTTAACTTATTGTGAAACGTTGATTTGTGCATATGTTTGTCTTCTAATCTCATAAAGAGATTAGTAGAGAGTTATTTAGAAATAAATACATATATATTTGATATATATACCTGTGTGGTGTCTTTTCATTTGGTGATTCAAGAGATTATATGGTAAAACAAGCTGCTTTACATTCCTCCGAGACTTAGCCTGAAGGCTGCTCTCCACAGCTACCACTAGGATAGCTTTCTTTAAAAGGTTGTCTTAAACCTATCTACCATAAGAGTCGATTTGGACTGGTGCAAGGTGCCCACTATAATTAGTGGACAGCATATGCCAGGCCAACTTCTCACACATGGACACTAGAGAGAAAGAGACACCAGAAAGAGATGAACACTGGGGAGAAAGAGACCCCGGAAAGACATGGATACTAGGGAGAAAGATACCCCGGAAAGACATGGACACTGGGGAGAAAGAGACACCGGAAAGACATGGACACTATGGAAAAAGAGACACTGGAAAGACATGGACACTAGGGAGAAAGAGACCCCAGAAAGACATGGACACTAGGGAGAAAGAGACCCTGGAAAGACATGGACACTAGGGAGAAAGAGACCCCAGAAAGACATGGACACTGGGGAAACAGAGACACTGGAAAGACATGGACAGTGGGAAGAAAGAGTCATCAGAAAGACATGGACAATAGGGAAAAAGACACTGGAAAGACATGGACACTGGGGAGAAAGAGACACTGGAAAGACATGGACACAGGGGCGTAACACAGACCCCCGCCCCTCAGCACAGCACTTCGGCCGGAGAGCTCCTGATAGAGTCTGGAGGGAGGCCCTCCACGTACCTTGCAGGGGGGCCCCCTCAATTTTCTTTACGCCACTGCATGGACACTGGTGAGAAAGAGACACCGGAAAGATATGGACACTAGGGAGAAAGAGAGACTTTAAAGACATGAACACTAGGAAGAAAGAGACACCAGAAAGACATGAACACTAGGAAGAAAGAGACACCGGAAAGACATGCACAGTAGGCAAAAAGAGACAATGGAAAGACATGGACACTGGGGAGAAAGAGACACTGAAAAGAGATGGACATTGGGGAGAAAGAGACACCGGAAAGACATGGACACCGGGAAGAAAGAGACACTGAAAAGACATGGACACTGGGGAGAAAGAGACACTGGAAAGACATGAACACTAGGAAGATAGAGAAACTGGAAAGACATGGACACTAGGAAGAAAGATACCCCAGAAAGAGGTGGACATTGGGGAGAAAGAGACACTCGAAAGACATGGACACTAGGAAGAAAGAGACCAAGGAAAGAGATGGACACTGGGGAGAAAGAGACACAGGAAAGACATGGACACTAGGAAGAAAGAAACACCGGAAATACATGGATACTGGGGAGAAAGAGAGACTGGAAAGACATGGACACTGGGGAGAAACAGATACGGAGATACCTCGAAGACACTGGGGAAACTCAGGGGACTCGGGTAACTCGTGTGCACAGGAGCCTTTGATAGACATAGACCTGGAAAGATGCTTGTAAGACATAGGCACTAGGGAAACCAAGGCTATGGGGAGACCAGGAGAAAGTGAGCCAGTGAAAAAACAATGACATGAGCAGATACTTGTAAGACATAGACACTGGACAGGCATGAAGACAAGAGGGAAATATAGACTCAGGGGAGCTATAGACACTGAGAAGACACAGACACTGGGAGATATAGACAGGAAAAGACATGGACACAGCAGATAGTGGGAAAACAAAGTCACTGGGGACTCTTGTAAAACATTGGCACTGGCTAAACAGATTCTGAGGACCTGGGCATGGGAGACAGTAGGAAGACAAAGGCAAGAGAAACAGACTCAGAAGACACCTGGGCATGGGAGACAGTAGGAAGACATAGACATGGAGGGACAGTGGGAAAACATAGAGACACAAGAGAAATAGACTCCAAGGACACCTGGGCACTAGAGGCAGAGGGAAGACATACACATGGGGAGACTCTTCGAAGGAATAGGCACTGGGTAAACAGACTTTGAGGGCACATGGGCACAGAAGCTAGTGGGAAGACAGAGACAGGGAGAGACACTTGGAAGACATAAAGAAACCAGAGAAACATACTCTGAGGACACATGGACATGGGAGACAGTGGGAAGACATAGGCATGGAGAGACACTTGGAAGAATTGGGCACTAGGGAAACAGACTTTGAGGACTTTGAGTGGGAAGACATAGGAATGGGGAGACACTTGTACCACATAAAGACATCAGGAAAACAGACTGAGGACACATGGGTACGGGAGACAGTGGCAAGACATAGGAATGGAGAGACACTTGGTAGACACAAGGACACCAGGGAAACAGACTCAAGGACACATGGGCATAGGAGACAGTGTGAAGACAGTGATGGGGAGAGGCACTTGGAAGACATAGGCACTAGGGAAACAGACTCTGATGACACATGGGCACAGGAGGCATTTGGAAGACATAGACTTGGAGAGACACTTGGAAGACAGAGGCACCAGGGAAACAGATTCCGAGGACACATCGGCATGGGAGACAGTGGGAAGACATGGGCATGGGGAGACACTTGCAAGGCATAAAAACACCAGAGAATTTGACTCTGAGGACACATGGGCACATGAGACAGTAGGAAGGCATAGGCATGGAGAGACACTTGTAACACATAAAGATATCAGGGAAACAGACTCCAAGGACACATGGGCATGGGAGACAGTGGGAAGGCATAGGCATGGAGAGACAATTTGAAGACATAAAGACACCAGGTAAACAGGCTCTGGGGATACATAGGCACAGAAGACAGTCGGAAGACAGAATAGGAGAGGCACTTGGAAGGCATAGACTTTGGTGAAACCCAGGCTGTAGGGAGATGTGAACACCAGGAGATACTAGAATGAAAGAAACACTGGAAGTCATGGACACTGAGACGCAGACTTGGGAGCCACTGTGAACAAATGGGCAGAGGGAAACGGACAGGGGCAGAAACTTGTAAGACACACACACTCGCGAAACATGGAGACCGGAATACACTAGGAAAATACAGACTCAGGAGATAAAGAGAGTGAGAAGCAACAGACACAAGGACACATGGGAGGACATAGGCTGAAGAGACAATGGTGATATGGAGTCTATGTAAACATGGGCATTGGGAGACCTCAGCGCAGGGAGACACTGGGAACAAATGGACAGTGGGGAGAAGCGAGCATGGCGAGACCTGGAAACAAGTAAACACCAGGAAGAAACAACACCGTTAATAAGCATTAGAGGCCGTACATAAATATTTCAAGGTATATTGTACTTACAGAATTCCCATCTTTACCATGTTTTACATTTTATTAATGTAAAGTTCTAGGAAATACAAAACAAACTGCATCTAAATACGAGCTATAAAAAGAACCATCCGCAGGGTTCTGGTTAAAGAAACACCTGTAACAAGGGAGAGTGAGAAACAATGAGTTATGAGGTTCTTCTATGTAAAGACTAAAAAGAAATCTCAACCTGTAGTGACTGTGGTTAAGAGAGCTTATTTGAGAATGGGCAATAATATTTGAGGGATTTGAAATACTGGCATAGTGAACCCGATTTAATCTCATATTTATTTATTCCTGTGAGTACTAATTATTATTCTGTAATGTCAATTGAGAACACTTAAAATCAACCGAAGAATAATCTAGAAGTGGGTGTGTGTGTTTTACTATGTTAGGGGAACATTTATTTATTTTATTTTATTTATTTGAGTTTTATATAGCGCTGGCTAGACCCGGAGGTATCAGAGCGCTTTACATAAGGAAACAGCATGTTACAAGTTACACAAATTTCAAATTAGTTACAGCATGATTACGTAGTCAAGACAGGAGTTACTAGCGAACAAGAAAATCAAGATCCAAAAAAGATCAAGGGGAGTTGGGAGGCCACAGGAAGGAGACAGCAGCGGAGAAACTGACGAGACATATGTCCGAAGTCCGGCTGGGTAGGTGACGGCCATAGCGGTGTGCCAGAGCCAATCTCCCCTATAGCTGTCGGAGCAGCTCCACCGGGAATCGGCCATGTGATTCGTGCTCAGACGGCTTAGTGTGAGGATCAGGAAGTGACCGAAGGTCTTGAGTCCAGAGACGGGCGAGTGTAGAAGACGAGGGTGGCAGGATAGGAAAGGGAATGAGGATAGGCTGCCATGTTATAGTCAGGCAAGTTGAGTCAGATTGATCTTATGGGGGCCAACATGGGGTCAGGCAAGAGATTCTGGCCCTGGTGTTCCATTCGGCCGGTCCCCAGTTTCAGGTGGGCATCTGCATCTTTCCGTGGCACTCATAGCATCAATGATTTCAGTGTTTAATGTGTCAGGCATTAGGCCTCTGGCGGCCATCTTAGGATCAGGCACATTATAGTTTCAGGGGTTCCCCCCCTGAGCTTATTGAGATTAAGCCCCTCTTAGAGCAATTCAGGTCACATAGGGCCCACGTATCTTCCTTGTGTAAAGGTGCCCATTCGATCGCTTGTGCAACCCTTCGTGGGTAAGGGCTTCACTCGGGTCGCCATATTGAGGTCAGGCGTGCCGTGTCGAAGTTTAATTATAGTCAAAGGGGCCCCCCAGTGATAGGGCAGTCAAGGCGCCCCCCAGTGTCCCCCGGTCCCAGCTCACCGTGATGAGCCGCTTCCGTTCTTCACTCACAGGTTCAGGGCACGATCAGGAGCTTTCAGAGCTTGCGGATGAAGATCTGACCTCCGAGTGCCATTGCCAATATAAGACACACTGCCTGAGGGGTTCTGGGGAGTATTAGGCATAAGCAGCCTACCTGCGTCCGTGTCTGGGCTCGATCCCGGAGTAACGCAGGAGGACCGATGCGGCGTCTATGTGGCAGCGGGGCGCTCGGCCGATCTGCGCCCGCTTCGTCGTGCTTGCGTTGCACCCGTGATCCTGCGGGCTTGATGGCCACTCTCCACTACCAGGTGATCGTGGTCCCCTATGGTCGCCAGGGGATCCTTCTTGGCGCTGGTGAGGGGCAGACGCGTTTGTAGGGATGTGGCCTCAATGAGTGCCCCGAACCTTCCTAGAGCCTGAACTGGTGGGACTTCTCAAGGCGGGAGCAGCTCAAGGCAGACATCTTAGGGTCAGGCATAGACTGTGTGCTCCGGTGACTCACCGAACTAAGAATGTCCTCAAGTCCTCCCAGGACCTTTCAAAATGCCTCAATATTCTTCTCTTGTCCCTTCAGCAGCCTCGGGGGAGCCCCCTGCATTGTCTCTTGTGTGGGGAGACACATCCTCCATCTTAAGGTCAGGCGGGCCGATGTGAGAGCTGTTTCTGCCTTCCAGTGACCAGTTCAGTGGTCCCCCTGCCCTCTGATGGCCAGCAACCAATATTGGCAAGTCCTGGGGGGCCCACTGCAGCTTACTCACCCCCACGGGGACTGTGCAGTATTCGCCCGGTGTGCCCTCCAGTGCACATACTTCCTGCAGTATAGCGCTGTATTCGCGATCACCGGGATGCCCAGAAATCCTGCACCGGCCGTCACGAGCACATCAAGTGCCTCCTCTCCACTTCTTCTCCTCTTGGACCCCCGGCTCCTGGCTAATGTCGGGCCTCTCGGCGAGCCGGCGCCATCTTGGTTCGCAGCGCGCTAGCAGCCGACCAGTGATTGCAACGGGAGTGCGCGATCGTTGGGGGTCCGCTGTCAGTTCTCTTCCTCCCCTGGTTGATGTGCCCTCGTTTCCGCAAAAAAAACAGCTTCGTAGTGCCTGCGGAAGCGCTAGATGTCAGCAGTCGGCCGACAGAGCTCAGACGGCTCACGTCCGTTCGGCCATCTTTCTTTCCCCTTTGAGACACAACATAGGCTAAGGTAATCTATGTTTTCCCGTGATAGTTAGCGTGTAATTGAGACTCAGCTTGTGGCCTTTGATGTTTTTACATTGCTTATACAACAACATTTTTAATTGCTGATTTGAGGCTTTTTTTGTTTAGGAATTGCCACTGTTTGGATGCCTTAGCTTGCCACAAAGACACAGGGCTATTCACTAGCAGCCCTTGCTCGTTCGTTTGTTTTACTTTGTTGTCATGATAACATGCTGTGGGATTTACAGCTTTTTTTTCACAAAGTAAAAATGGCACACACATAGGTTTTCTTAAAGATGCAACGACAATACTGACCCTTTATCAAAAGACACTACTGTGCATTTTTTCTGTGTTTTCCCTTTAAGTTCACCAATTAGAACACAAAGTTCATATTCTGACCCCTTTTCACAACATTCTTCTTTGAGGATACAGCTTAACTTTGTAATGCAAACTCTTCAGAAATGGCGCTCCTACCAGCTTCCATATTATTGTAGACCAAGATATTGCATCATTTAGGGCTTTTATTTATAGGGTAGCTGGGAGGGGTGGCAACACACACAAAGTTACACAACTTTTGCCACACATTTCCCCCAAAAAAGCCAACACTTTTGATGTTGCCAATGTCTGTTTGGTATGATACACCAGCAAGGATCAACCTTTTGCTGTTGTGTTCCTAGTTCATCCTATGAAATGTTGTCTAATTCTATGGCAGCTCGTGGTGCGTTAAGTTATGTTGTCCTACTGGTACCCTGGGGTATCAAGTTATTACGTCACATAATCTATGAATCTTTTTAGTAAATGCATAACACTCGAACTTAGAAGAACCAGAGAAAGTTCATAAAGAATTAGAATTAGAGATGATGACCCTGCAGCTAGTTAAAGTCTAATCAGTTGCCTCATCTGATCACTCAAAGAAGGTAGGGCGAAATAAGTAGCGTATTGACCGCTTTCAAGGTCGATAATGCTAAAAGCGCATGAATATGATGCCTACATGACCACGGACTTATCTGTTCCTATAGAAATGAATTGCCTAGTCTGATAAGTGTAGCTGAAAGCCTGTATCCAACTGAATTCTGATGAATATGATAGTCTGTCCCACTCTCAACATTCCAATGAATGCATTAATTGAGCATTATTGCCCGCAGGAGCTGGAGAATGCTGGAAGACGTTTGGGGATCCGTTACAGTGCCACGAGGCGAGGTATGAACACATTGGATCTCTCCAAAGTCTCAAACACTGTTATGTACTAGGTGCTGATTAATGAGTTTCCCAACAAAATATGGTAAGCGTTCTGATTGGCTGAGAGGATTTTAATGTACTAGTCACTGGGGAATAATCAGTAGTGTACGTTATTACGGAATCGGTTTGAACAGGTTTACTCAGTGGATTTAGGTTTATTTCAACAGAGATTGAGATTCATGGCATATAGTCAGTCCCATTAGGTAGATGAAGCCACATGGTGCACACGGATAGGACCAGACGAGTGTCACAGATGGATGAGGTGCAAACACTTGCGGTAAGTGAAGCATCAGCAAACATTTTGGGGTGGTTCTAGAAATGTGGAAGAAGTCCCACACCTTCATCAAGCCACATCATCGTCAATCTGAGTGGGATCTAAAAATGAAATATGTAACTGATATATATCACGTCTTGTGTTTTTTCTGAAGAACATATTTTTGGTGATAACAAATTGTCACATAAAATGATTTTCTTAAAAAAACAAAATGTTGCAAATATAATCGAGAATTTATATAGTTTCCTTGATGAGCTGTGTCAATACTTTCTTTAAGTCGTCACTATATTAGCCAGCATTTACAGACTTCTTTCTTCATGAGCGATGTCCTTACCTTCTCAGACTCCCTCCTCATTCCCTAGATTGGATCAGCTGCTTTATTTTCATCGTGTGTGTGCCAAACACACAACATGTATGTACCTTTGTGGCCATTCTTCTATAACATTGGTTGCATGCTCCATTATGATTTTCCTTCTAGTCGCTTGTTGAATGTTATCCCTGTGGTCCTTTTCTATGTCGCTGGCCTGAGTCCCACTGTAGTCCTTTTCTATGTCCCTGGCCTGAGTCCCACTGTGGTCCTTTTCTATGTCCCTGGCCTGAGTCCCACTGTGGTCCTTTTCTATGTCCCTGGCCTGAGTCCCACTGTGGTCCTTTTCTATGTCCCTGGCCTGAGTCCCACTGTGGTCCTTCTGCTATGTCGCTGGCTCTTTGATCCATAAAACAACATCGCCCATTGTATGGCCACTCTCTTCTAGGCGAACCGGAGAGTGTAAGTGCATTAGGACAAAAGGTGGAATATTGCAATTCACTAAAGGTTGAACTAATATAAAAGGGAGTTGCCCAGCTCTATGTAAGTCAGAACAGAACTCTACGAGCAGTTATAAAAACAGCTCCCTGGGACCAAGAGCTGTCTGCAAGAAACTCTCTACATACTTTTACAAATTCAGGTGAAGTTCGAATGTAAGACCCTCAGGCCGAGTCATAAGGCACTATATGTTAATGCTTCACAATATCTACATAAAAGTAGTTTTCTCTATGTCATTCACATAGGACTTTGCGATCAAGCAGGAAACAGTGATCCGTTCATCCAAAGGTCAGCAGAAGTGGAGTCTGATGGCGGCTTTGCCATCTCCAGCATCAGGCTCTGGAGGACGCTTCCAGGCCATTGACACCAAAAGGACCAGTTGATCTCCTTTTGAAAGAACTTAAACACAAATCTGAATTGGAAAAAAGCCTGTCCAGCAGTGTTCAGAATTATCTGGAGCTTAGCTGGGTTTGGTTTAGTAGGTGCAACCATTAGTGACTTGCAGTGATCCAGCTTGGCTCTTAGCATTGCGTGTGCAACCTTTATTCTTTACGGCTCACACAGAAACGGGTGGATTCTACGGAGTCATTTGAGATGGTGTTGGGATGCTGGAACAGTTGTGTGACTGTTTGACAATATATGGATGGATATACAAGCTTCTAGGAGCGTCACAAGGAATTTAACGTTGTCTTTCACAGGAATCCTCATGATGCCTATGACAGATGAAGTGCGAATCTCTCTAATTTGCCATAGATCTGATCTAAACCCATAATTAAAAATGATGTCCTTTTCTTTAATAGGATGTTGCCTGTTTTCATTTGTCTACTGCTGAATGCGATGAGAGAGTAAACTGATTGTATCTTGATTAGTAAACAACCTCCCTGACAATGGAACGGTCATTCACATAATTAAGGATTGATGTGGACGTCTCCTAAAGTTACTCATGCAGCGGCTGTAGGTAAGTCATGGACATCTCCTAAAGTTACTTATGCAGCAGCTGTAGGTAAGTCATGGACATCTCCTAAAGTTACTTATGCAGCAGCTGTATGCAAGTCATACATAACCATGAACCCACCCATCAACCACATGGGTCACCACAAGGTACTTGATTATTAGGTGAAATCTCCTCACCAATCTTTGTCTGTCAATCTCAGAGAAAAGATGCAAGCTATTGCCACCCACACGGACATCCCCTCTGCCTCATCCTAGTGCGATGTGATCGGGGGAGTTTAGGTCTCCTGATAAAATGGCATTGACAAGGCGGGCAGCTGCTTGTCCATGATGGTAAATCGTTTATTCAGCAGCCCTGTGTCAATCCCCCAGTTGGGCATGATTCCTGGTTTCCATTCTTCCAACCTTTGATGTTGTTTGAGATATGTCTGTAGCTAGACTGAGGCGGCCACTTCAAGTCCCTCCAGTCCCAAGGGTATATTGGCAATGAGACAGTAAGAGAGAAATGCATATTCGGAAAATCATCTCCCTACATCACAACTCACAGTTCTAGCCCAGTTGACAGCACACAAAGAGATTGTAACTAAATAAGCAGATAAGGAATGTGGCATTGTGTTACGTAACAGGAAAGACAATATAATTGAGCGGACATACCAAATATGCAACCAAGAAGGGTGCAGCTGCTCCTTGAACACCCAACCCCTCGACTCTGGGAATAACCTAGAGATATTTGGAGCAAGGGTTCACCCAAGTATGGATTTGCCAAAAAGAATCTGAGTGCAATGCTTTCAGAAAAATGTCAATGAATTTCAAAATTGAGCCCAATTTCGAAATACATTAGAATTTTTCTAAAAACATTTGTCAGCAAGACAACATCATTTCCCCAGGACACAACAGACACAATCGGGTTGGTGAAGCAAACCACGTGCAATCCTTTTGACAATTTTGGTTACATTGGGTGTGGAGTCCCGATATACCAACATTTCCCCAAGATGAACCCCTAGGAGTCATTGAACTGTGTTTATTTAGGAGGACAGAGCCCTGATAAGTATTCAGTAAAAGAATATGATCACTGGCAGAAAATAGCACTCAAAAAAGAACTTTCTCCCACCTTCTGGGGATTTCTACCTTTAGACAAAAGGGACAGATATGGGCTGTTCATTTGCTCTGGAGCACGCCACTGTATTCATGCTAAAATTCAAAGAACGGTGTTTTTTTCTTAAAAATAGATACAAGGAAAGCATGACTATGTGACAAGATACATAGATGACATGTTCCAAAAAAACGTGATGATTTCCTCTTTTGCGCAGATGGGTCAGTTGTGTTCCCTTAGCACTAAAATAGACACAAAACTAAGATTTGGACATCTAACTGAAAGAAGAACAGAGAATTCTTACATTGTCCTTCTTCGCTAAAGGGACTGACAAAAACAGCATACTGCTCTGCAGGAGTTCCCACCAGAGGATCTCCGGGACAATATTCCCTTTGGAAAGTTCCTCAGACATTGTTGTAACTGCAGAAAAAAGGAACATTATTTCCATCAGTCAGGTCCCCACAATCAATAACATAGAAATTAGTGGATATCCAAAGAGGCTGCTTAAAAATGCTGGATAAAAAGCATGAACAGGAAAGAAAAACCTGAGATTCAAGGGGTGTGTGAAGGCCACAGCTATGAATCACTGACTGGTACTCCCTCACACACGCCCTTCACCCCTGGATCTGGGAAAAAGTCTGACTCAAACTAAGCCAAGGTTGGGTTCCAATAGAGTCAGTCACATCCAGTAAGGCCTTCACAACACAAACCAAGTATGTGCTGAGAAAATATTTTATTTTCATGTGGTTGGGGCTTCAAGAGTTTGCAGTAAGGATCACACTCTGAATGTGGTGCCTGCCTACTTACAAGAGCCAAGGCCCACAGATCCACAGCAGGAAACAAGGTGATAGATTGGGGCAGGGCCAAGCCGGGGGTGGACATTGGTGGACGAAGTACGCCTGCTATTTTCAGAGAGGGGACTATGTTCTCCTTACATGAGGCTAAAGTAGGCTGTGTCCCCTTGTGGCTCTGCATTGCAGCTACTTTCATCTCCCAACAAGGCATTTCTAAACCCCAGCTCCCACCGGTAGCATGCCGTTTAACACAGAACCTGGACATTAATAAACTGTAGTCTTTGAAGCTGGACAAGGAACAGCAGCAGAAAAGATACATGCATTAACATGGGGCTAAATGTTCCAAAAATACATCCAGCTCATTGTGTTTACTCCTTTAACGCAGTTTGAAGATGTGACACGAAGCTCAACACTTCTCATTAAAAAAGTGCCCCTTTCAGTCAATTTTGAGTTCAGTTATTCATTGATATGTGGAAAACCTACATGTGATTTACACAAAAGTAAAACAAGCCCAAACATTTCTTTCCACATTTCTGCCTCGTTATTTCAATTGTTGTTTTTGTAAAACGGTCCTTTTCAATTTGAAGGGAGAATATTAAAAGAATATGACATTACTTATTTTGACATCACTTCCTGTGACGTCACCGTGAATTACATAGATGATAATTTACCCCCCATTATATATCTTAGGACTTGTACTCTAAGGTGAAAACTCTGCATTTTTGGCAGTCATGTGGATGCTGGGCACAGGCTTGAAGTGGAATTATGTCTTTAGTGTCTATTTATTAATGTACTTGACTTATAAAAAATAACAGTGTAGTTAAGGTTAGACTTACTAAAAAGAGTGAAAGACTTTGAAACTTAGCAGAGCACAAACAATGAAAATTGTACAAAGTATTGTATGCCGATGACGTCGTTAACGACACGGACACAAATAATGCCATGCTTGTCTGATCCGAAATGAATTTAGGGTACACGAGCAGAATCACTTCACTACCACTAGTTTTACGTGACTTTTGCAGCTGAGAGTGCCCACATGTACAAATATCTTCAGGCAGGTGACCGCCAATGGACAAATCCCATGACATCTGTAACATGCGATAATATTACACATACTGTATGTGGAGAATCATGCGATGGGCAGTTGCAAGCTGTTTGTGTCTGGTTTTATTTGTTAGCACAACTCTTCGTAAATCTATTCCCCGCTACTTTGCATGACTTTAGTAAGTATGATTTTCGTCCAATCCTGGGGGTGTATGCGCTGTTCCCGCCCTCTTATGTCTACTGTGCATGGATTCATCAGGGGTTTGATATGCTGGGTCACAAGGTTGCTTGGTACTCTGCTGGGGGAAACATTTAGTGCAGAAGTCACTTTGCACAGGGAAGTTGATGGGTGCTGTTGTTTGTGTCCTGCGGTGTCACCTGGAGTCACTTTACGTCACACGAGCACCCGCGCAAAATAACTTAAATAAATCTGTTATGTCATGAGCCTCTTTGACCGCGCACATATGGGGAAGGTGTCCTGGTGCTATTAGACTGAGCACAAATGTGCTACTGCTGTGCAAAAAAAACGATCACATCAAGAAAGACAAAAAACACAGGAGGAATGAATATGCATATAGCCAGATTTCAAGGCTTTTCAAAATGTAATCAAAGCTGGCATTCTATGCTAAAACAGAGGCATAGAATTCACAATTTGGCGGTAGTCACAGAGAAGACCCTATCGCCAGACCGCACTCGGATAACTCTGGGAATAGAGAGTTGAAAAGAATCCTGAGAATGTAGGTGGCGACCACGATAATGGTTCTTAAATGTATTTCTTAGATATATTGAACCAGAATGATGGACAGCCTTATGGACTATGATTAGGGAATCTTTTAAGCCCCTGAAAGTCACTGCAGAGATTCAAGAGCAGAGGACGCTGAAGAAGACCCAGTAATCCAAGGCCTACTTTGGCCGCCACGTTTTGGATTCGCTGAAATTTCTTCAGCACACTGGTTGAGGCCCCTAGATACAGAGATATGCACTAGTCAAGGCGACTAAGGATAGTAGCCGACACCACAATACGGCCAGCCTGGGGGGAGGGGGCGTTAAAGTACTCTTTACCTAAGCACTTTTAACAGGAGGAAACAAGAGGAGTTAAGATGGTTTGCTTGTTTCTCCAGGGACACATTTATCTCCAAATAGGAGCCCAAATTCTTCACAAACTTTGCAGGGGGAGGAGGTTCAAGACAATTGGGGGGGAGCGGTTTAGCCAGAGAGGACAGTGAAAGCCAGAGTACCTCAGTCTTGTTGGAGTTGAACTTTAAGGCATTACGTCTCGGCCACAGAGGACATGTGATGATGGAAATTTTCCAAAGAGGCCAACTCGGTTTTGTCCAAGGCTATACCAAGCTGAGTGACATCTGCATAATTCATACAGGTGATACCAAAAGTTCTGACCAATAAGGACAAACGACAAATGAGAATACTGAACGGGGTCAGAACTGAGAGCAGATCTGTGAGAAACACCTTGTCTCAACGCCTTATATGGAGGGAGGTGTCCATCCTCAGGGATAGCTTTGCACCGCTCTAGTGCAGATCCTTCTACCCCGACCTCTGGCAGTCTGGTAAAGAGGACGCAATGAGATGCAGTATCGAATGCCGCAGACAAGTCAAGAAGTACCAAGGAAGCTGGATGAGCCGTGTCCACCCTGTAGGAAGCTGGCTCTGTATATCCTATACCAAAGTGAGGTATAGTCTGCACGGAGTCCAGTGGAACCCCGAAGGTAGGCAGAGGCAAAGTTAGATAGAACCTTACTCTCTATTTGTGGTAGTGTGGTCGAGCAGTAAGGCAGTATCAAAGGACAGTGTTAAGCATTTGTTGTACACACTCAGTCAACAAATGAATTCACTCACTCAAAGACTGAACTTCAGACCAATTGTTTTTGTATAAAAATATTCTTTTAGTTATTTTATTTTCTAGAACCAAGCAAGCCTGGCACAGGTAAGTTGATAAATACTTTGCAGTAAATATACAGTTTGGAATGCAATTGTAAATGTACTTTGAAATGGTTACAGTTTGAATTACTGATAGTGCAATACTGTGAAATGCTGTACATATACTTTGTATCGACTTTGCAATGAAAATTACAGGTAAGTTACTTTTACGTTACTTTAGAGATTACTTTTTAGATTACTTTTTCTGCTCAGTGTGATATGCCTAGATATCACACTGGGACATTTCCTAGGGAAAAGGTAAGTAAAATCAGTTTTGCACAATTGTTATTTTTCTGGTTTCCATACAAATCAACTTCACACTTGGAACATTTTTCAGAGGAAAACAGTCAATGGATTCCTATGGAGAGAAATGAAGTTAACGGTTACCAGGTAAGTAATCGATCTTTGGAGTTGAGCTTCTGGGGTTAGAACAAGGGTTCCCCAAGGGTCACGGATGCACTCTCGTTACACCCTCAGCGGCACTAGGGCGGCCGGGTGCAGAGTGCTGAGGCCCAATGTTATCCAATGGGGGATAGGGGGCCTCGGGTTGGTGGCAGCTGGCAAGCAGGCCACTGGGTTGTGGGAGCAAAGCTCCTGGAGTTTAGCTCATGACAAATGGGGAAACAATTTAGCACCAAAGGTGCACCCTCAGCGACACTAGGGGGCCGGGTGCAGGGTGCTGTTTTGGCGTTGGGCGCCCTGTTGGTTTCAATGGAGAACCTCCGGTTTGGAAAGACACTGCAGGCTCGGGGACGAAGGTCTTCTGGGTGCGACCACCACTTCGAGAGGTAAGTTAGGGGTTGGTTAGGCACCGTCGGTTTGGGCACACAAGGCCGTGGGGCGTCGGGTCCAGGGGTGCCTTTTGGTGTCAGATCTTCTTACCAGCTCCTGGTCGCGGTTATGGGGGCCTTCTGGATTTAAGCTGCAGGTGTCGGCTGGAGGCTTGAGGCAGGTCAGGGGTTGCCGGATCTCAGGTCAGGATCGCCGGGGTGACCTCCTTGTGGTGTTTGCCCACTCGAGCTCGGGCCGTGGACGGCGGGTGCAGAGTGGGGCGGATTCACGGTGTCTGGCCGGAGCCAGAGGTTGCAGGTGAACAAATCCAGTGTTCACGGGAGACAAAGTCTTTTTAGCTGAAGGCAGGCAGGTCCTCCAGGGTTTTCGAGGTTGCTGGCTGCAGGACACACCGGGATTTTGCAGGAGCAGGTTCGAGGGAGAGACAGGCCGGTAGGGCTGGGGCCAAGTCAGTGGGCATCTTCCTCTTGTTAGCTGCTGCCCGGCTGTTTGGTCCTTCCTCTTCTTCTTCTTGCAGGTTCTTGTCTGAGGAAGCAAGGTTCAGGGGTGCCCCTAAATACTAGATTTAGGGGTGTTACAGGTAGGTAAAAGGCAGGGACCAATGGGTCTCTTGCCTGGGGTGGGTACACCCCCTATTATGCCACCCTCCAGTGGGAGGGAGGCATGAGCCTGTCCCTGGTTGGCTGAGTCCCCCCATCTTCAAGATGGCGTGGACTGAGAGTTGTGTTTCACCTCGCCCCCCCCCCCCACCTGAGGGGTGGAGTTGGCAGAGGTGGGCACACCTCTCTTCCTCACTTGTTTTTCCCGCCGGTTCTCCCACCCAAAGTGGGGGTCAGAACCAGTGGAGACCAGTTGCTGAGAGCAGCAAGTGGCCTGGGGAAGCTCACAAAGGCGGCAAGCCTTTGAAGCTTCCCCTTCGTGAACCCTGCCCATCCTGGGGGTGGGGGGAGGATTGGCACCTCGTCCCAGGATGTGCATTGTTTCAGGCCCCAGAGAGCAGCAGGTTCTCGACCCAGGGGTCCAGAAACATGTCTGGTGGTGGCAGCTGAAAGCAGCCACTCAGCCTGGACACTAGAGATGGGTTTGTTTTCAGGGGGCATCTCTAAGATGCCCTCTGTGTGCATTTTTCATTAAATCCCACACTGGCATCAGTGTGGGTTTAATGTGCTGAGAAGTTTGATACCAAACTTCTCAGTTTTCAGTGTAGCCATATGGTGCTGTGGAGTTCGTAATGACAAACTCCCAGCGCCATATACTCTTAATGGCAGCACTGCACTTACAATGTCTATGAATGGACTTAGATACTGTAGGGGTACAGGGCTCATGCACATGTACCCTCACCACTGGTATAGTGCACCCAGCTAGAGGGGTGACTGATCTATGCCAGGGCAGTGGGTTGTAGGCATGGCACACAGGGATGTGTGCCATGTCGACTCTTCACTTTGTTCTGCACCAAAACACGCAGCTTGCAAAGGCAGTGTGTGTGAGAAGGTACAGGGCCTCTAAGGGTGGCACAATAAGTGCTGCAGCCCTTAGAGGTCTTCCCTGGTCACAGTGCCCTGGGTACCTGTGGTACCATTTACCAGGGGCTGACCTGTGGCCAGAGATGCCAATTGGGTAAGTTTTGGGGAAAGAACACAGGCCCTGGGAACCTGATTGGCAGGGACCCAGGGCACATCGAGTAAAAGTTCATCAGTAGTCTGACAAAAAGTGGGGGGGTTACTGCAACAGAAACCCACTTTCCTACACAAGCCCCCCAGCCCAAAGGCCAGGAGACTCAGCCAAAGCTGGAAGAGTCTTCCTAGTCTTTCAGGCGAGGAAGAGTAGAGGAAGTGGTTTGAAAGTTGCAGGGCCTACTCTGCCTTACATCCTTCTGTCCAGGTCAGTCCCTTTGGGGAGCTGGCCTACCTCAACAGTTTCAGGACCTAATTCCCAATGCTCTTTTCCTAGCTCTTTACCCCATCTTTTTAGGTTGGGTTCAGAGGTGCCTTTTGGGGTCGGATCTTCTTACCAGCTCCTGGTCGCGGTTAGGGGGGCCTTCTGGATTTAAGCTGCAGGCGTCGGATGGAGGCTTGAGGCAGGTCAGGGGTCGCCGGATCTCGGGTCAGGATCGCCGGGGTGACCTCCTCGTGGTGTTTGCCGACTCGAGCTCGGGCAGTAGACTGCGGGTGCAGAGTGGGGCGGATTTGCGGTGTCCGGCCGGAGGTTGCAGGTGAACAAATCCAGTGTTCACGGGAGACAAAGTCTTTTTAGTTGAAGGCAGGCAGGTCTTCCGGGGTTTTCGAGGTTGCTGGCTGCAGGACACACCAGGATTTCGCAGGAGCAGGTTCGAGGGGGAGACAGGCCGGTAGGGCTGGGGCCAAGTCAGTGGGCGTCTTCCTCTTGTTAGCTGCTGCACAGCTGTTCAGTCCTTCCTCTTCTTCTTCTTGTTGCAGGTTCTTGTCTGAGGAAGCAAGGTTCAGGGGTGCCCCTAAATACTAGATTTAGGGGCGTTACAGGTAGGTAAAAGGCAGGGACCAATGGGTCTCTTCCCTGGGGTGGGTACACGCCCTATTATGCCACCCTCCAGTGGGAGGGAGGCATGAGCCTGTCCCTGGTTGGCTGAGTCCCCCCATCTTCAAGATGGCATGGACTGAGAGTTGTGCTTCACCTCGCCTCCCCCACCTGAGGGGTGGAGTTGGCAGAGGTGGGCACACCTCTCTTCCTCACTTGTTTTTCCCGCCGGTTCTCCCACCCAAAGTGGGGGTCAGAACCAGTGGGGACCAGTTGCTGAGAGCAGCAAGTGGCCTGGAGAAGCTCACAAAGGCGGCAAGCCTTTGAAGCTTCCCCTTTGTGAACCCTGCCCATCCTGGGGGAGGAGGCTTGGCACCTCGTCCCAGGATGTGCATTGTTTCAGGCCTCAGAGAGCAGCAGGCTCTCGACCCAGGGGTCCAGAAACATGTCTGGTGGTGGCAGCTGAAAGCAGCCATTCAGCCTGGACACTAGAGGTGGGGTAGTTTTCAGGGGGCATCTCTAAGATGCCCTCTGTGCACATTTTTTATTAAATCCCACACTGGCATCAGTGTGGGTTTAATGTGCTGAGAGGTTTGATACCAAACTTCTCAGTTTTCAGTGTAGCCATTACGGTGCTGTGGAGTTCGTAATGACAAACTCCCAGCACCATATACTCTTAATGGCAGCACTGCACTTACAATGTCTAAGAATGGACTTAGACACTGTAAGGGTACAGGGCTCATGCACCTGTACCCTCACCACTGGAATAGTGCATCCAACTCGAGGGGTGACTGATCTATGCCAGGGCAGTGGGTTGTAGGCATGGCACACAGGGATGTGTGCCATGTCGACTCTTCACTTTGTTCTGCACCAAAACACGCAGTCTGCAAAGGCAGTGTGTGTGTATAAAGGTACAGGGCCTCTAAGGGTGGCACAATAAGTGCTGCAGCCCTTAGAGGTCTTCCCTGGTCACAGTGCCCTGGGTACCTGTGGTACCATTTACCAGGGGCTGACCTGTGGCCAGAGAAGCCAACTGGGTTAATTTTGGGGAAAGAACACAGGCCCTGGGAACCTGATTGGCAGGGACCCAGGGCACATCAAGTCAAAGTGCATCAGTAGTCTTGCAAAAAGTAGGGGGGGGGGGTTACTGCAACAGAAAACCACTTTCCTACACACTCGCATTCTTAAGTCTCCCAAGACCGAAACAAGAGCAGTTTGAGGGCTGTGTCCCGGTCGAAAGCCAGACTGTGCGGGTTCCTGTTGATGGTTCTATGCCAAACAACCGCAGAGCTCTTGATTAACATGCCTCTCCAAAAATGTAATGGCAAATTGTAGGCGAGATGTTGGGTGAACCTTAGAAAGGATGGCGTTTGGTTTCTTCAGCAGTGGAGCAATGAGAGCCTCGGAGCCCCGGCATTAACAAGACCTGCAAAAAAGGTTGACGAAGATGTTTGTCCATGCTCCAAATGTTTTGGAGGGATCGGGTCCGGTGGAGAGCCAGGTTCAATAGACCCAGAGATAGAAATGAACTGGTCCACGGATAGACAAAAAAAATCATCTAAGTGAGCGGTATTCTCAGCCACAGGTCCAAGTAATGGAATCTGGACTGTACTATTTGGAACTGACACAACTTATACACAGGGCCACTGGAATTACGCGATTTGGTGGCTGCGTCATTTCAGCATAATTATTGATTGCTGTATTTGCCACATAATACATCATCTGCTGCATAATCAGAAGTTTTAACAACAACAAAAATGGTTTCTAGCTCAATCGAATCACAATACAAAAAATTCAGCAACTTGTTGCCGCTTACTGAATGCCCTTCTCAAAGGATGCCTGGTCACCTTTCTTTTGGATAATGATGTATTTGTGAGTCAAACCAGGCTTAATAAGATGAAACCTTTGCCCAGATAGTGTTAACGTGTAAAAATTACAAAGAAATAAGTAATACTATTCAAAAATGTGCCACATTGCGCCTCCTAATTTGCCTTTCTTGCCAGATAATCTAGTCGAGCCTCCTGCATAAGTTGGTCCTCCTTTGCCGCATAATTCCAGAGGCCCTGCATATACTCTGATGCACCATTGATGGGTACCCACCTCTGTGCCCTCATATCTCAGCTGGAGCAGGTAGTAGCAGTTTTCGGGCCCATCTGAAATGCAAGTAGTTGTTTTTCACACATGGATGTTGCCTTTTGTGTGACAGCTGTGACAAATCATGCAGGAAACAGAGCTGAATCAAGGGCTCCTGCTTCTGCCCCCCCAAAATATTGTAGTTCCCATTATTTCCCACCCCAACTCCAAACTACTGTTACACCCCCGCCCACCACCCCTGGTAAAGGTAAAATTAGTCAGGGAAATAATAGTCTATGAACTCCCTGGGTTAATTCCAGGGCCCTGGTGATCGAGGCCTCAGTCGCCAACTCCGTCTGTGCTCTTGCAGCCACAGCCTCTCCCCTGAACCTGCCCCCCAGGGCTCCTTAAATGCTGCTATTGAATTTACTGCTGAGAGCTCCTGCTGGGGGCTGGATTCGTGCATTACAGACAATTCAAAGAATGCTGCACAGGGCAGTGCTCTGCAGAGCTGCCAAGTGCCACATTACTAGCACAGTTTTCAGACTCTGGGGCAGGCACAGGCAGCTGACACAGGGCGACATCTTATGCATGACTCGCTGAGCCATCCTGGGCTCTCGAGGCTACAGCTTTTTCAGGGGCCAAAATGTGACCCCCAAGCTTATCTTTACGGTGTTAGCCCCTCCCTCTGTATTATTCTGTCCTCCTGCATCATCACAACATCTTGCCTGCCATGTTTTTGGTGTCAAACATGGGAGGAGTCTACAAGACATATGATGACTTTGCCCCCACATTTCTCCAAGCCCCACAATATCTCAACAATCTTCAAATGTGTTTTTTTTGCCATCGACTCTGAAACGGAGCTCAACTACCGAGGCCTGGGGGGTTCAAAACTCAGAAGAAAGAAAACAAGGAACAACTTTGGAAGGCAGTCTGCAGTAAAAGAGCAGTACTAACACCCAGCACATTCTTTTTCCTCTTAAAATGTAATGTTTGCACAGGGTCATCAGGGGGTTTCAAGAGTGGAGCCTGAACTTATGGATTACAAATGGAGGAAGGAAGACGCAGCAGAGTCTTCAAAACCTTTGCTCCACCCAAAAGCCTGTTTCTTCCACTGCTAGCAAGTTTGTTGCAGCAGAGTAAAGATGCGTTGATGCTGCAGAGTCTGTGATACCTGGGAGTGGAGAGGACCAATCAACCTTCACCTTTGCCACATGCTGCTGGCCAATCAGAGAACTCTCATCTCGTCGTTCGTTTCAAAATCTTTATGCGGCATAATTAAAATAGGCCACAAAAGACCAAGATATAAAATACAACAACAACAAAATAATAAAAAAAAAAAGCAAACAATATAAAATACATCCAAGCAATATTAAAAACAAGACAATTAAACGCCCCAACTTCAACCTCAAAACTCCAACTAGGAGGAAATACGTTTTCTATATTCGAATTGCTCCCCAAATATATGAAGCAATCTAGCCCGCCACTGCTTGTCCCATCTAGCTACACACTAAGACGGCTTCTTTACATCTCACATTGATATGGAGGACGGTAACTATGTCCATCCTAGGAGGTCTCCCACCACTTCTCCTTCCAACCACAAACATTACACAAAAACCTCAAAATCGACAACCTAGTGCAATAACCAGTTGAGTAGTCTTTGATCATAATAATGCCATACATGGACAATCGCAGCTGCTCAAAGCTGCCAGCGCACTGAAAAACCACAATTTGTGTGTGTATTAACGTAGTCCACACTGGTAGATGTTGATCAGGTAGGTTTATTCAAGTAGATAAACATGTAGCTTAGATCCAGTTAAAGTCTGTAGAGCAGCCCCACCAGGAGCAGCCTGCTAGCTGCTCAGCCCTTCCACCAACTGTCAGCACTCACACCAGTCACTCAAGCATTCCACTCATGGCCCACACACCTACATTCCACACAGAACACTCACACCAGGCACTCAAGCATTCCACTCATGGCCCACACACCTACATTCCACACAGAACACTCACACCAGTCACTCAAGCATTCCACTCATGGCCCACACACCTACATTCCACACAGAACACTCACACCAGTCACTCAAGCATTCCACTCATGGCCCACACACCTACATTCCACACAGAACACTCACACCAGGCACTCAAGCATTCCACTCATGGCCCACACACCTACATTCCACACAGAACACTCACACCAGGCACTCAAGCATTCCACTCATGGCCCACACACCTACATTCCACACAGAACACTCACACCAGGCACTCAAGCATTCCACTCATGGCCCACACACCTACATTCCACACAGAACACTCACACCAGGCACTCAAGCATTCCACTCATGGCCCACACACCTACATTCCACACAGAACACTCACACCAGGCACTCAAGCATTCCACTCATGGCCCACACACCTACATTCCACACAGAACACTCACACCAGGCACTCAAGCATTCCACTCATGGCCCACACACCTACATTCCACACAGAACACTCACACCAGGCACTCAAGCATTCCACTCATGGCCCACACACCTACATTCCACACAGAACACTCACACCAGGCACTCAAGCATTCCACTCATGGCCCACACACCTACATTCCACACAGAACACTCACACCAGGCACTCAAGCATTCCACTCATGGCCCACACACCTACATTCCACACAGAACACTCACACCAGGCACTCAAGCATTCCACTCATGGCCCACACACCTACATTCCACACAGAACACTCACACCAGGCACTCAAGCATTCCACTCATGGCCCACACACCTACATTCCACACAGAACACTCACACCAGGCACTCAAGCATTCCACTCATGGCCCACACACCTACATTCCACACAGAACACTCACACCAGGCACTCAAGCATTCCACTCATGGCCCACACACCTACATTCCACACAGAACACTCACACCAGGCACTCAAGCATTCCACTCATGGCCCACACACCTACATTCCACACAGAACACTCACACCAGGCACTCAAGCATTCCACTCATGGCCCACACACCTACATTCCACACAGAACACTCACACCAGGCACTCAAGCATTCCACTCATGGCCCACACACCTACATTCCACACAGAACACTCACACCAGGCACTCAAGCATTCCACTCATGGCCCACACACCTACATTCCACACAGAACACTCACACCAGGCACTCAAGCATTCCACTCATGGCCCACACACCTACATTCCACACAGAACACTCACACCAGGCACTCAAGCATTCCACTCATGGCCCACACACCTACATTCCACACAGAACACTCACACCAGGCACTCAAGCATTCCACTCATGGCCCACACACCTACATTCCACACAGAACACTCACACCAGGCACTCAAGCATTCCACTCATGGCCCACACACCTACATTCCACACAGAACACTCACACCAGGCACTCAAGCATTCCACTCATGGCCCACACACCTACATTCCACACAGAACACTCACACCAGGCACTCAAGCATTCCACTCATGGCCCACACACCTACATTCCACACAGAACACTCACACCAGGCACTCAAGCATTCCACTCATGGCCCACACACCTACATTCCACACAGAACACTCACACCAGTCACTCAAGCATTCCACTCATGGCCCACACACCTACATTCCACACAGAACACTCACACCAGTCACTCAAGCATTCCACTCATGGCCCACACACCTACATTCCACACAGAACACTCACACCAGGCACTCAAGCATTCCACTCATGGCCCACACACCTACATTCCACACAGAACACTCACACCAGTCACTCAAGCATTCCACTCATGGCCCACACACCTACATTCCACACAGAACACTCACACCAGGCACTCAAGCATTCCACTCATGGCCCACACACCTACATTCCACACAGAACACTCACACCAGGCACTCAAGCATTCCACTCATGGCCCACACACCTACATTCCACACAGAACACTCACACCAGGCACTCAAGCATTCCACTCATGGCCCACACACCTACATTCCACACAGAACACTCACACCAGGCACTCAAGCATTCCACTCATGGCCCACACACCTACATTCCACACAGAACACTCACACCAGGCACTCAAGCATTCCACTCATGGCCCACACACCTACATTCCACACAGAACACTCACACCAGGCACTCAAGCATTCCACTCATGGCCCACACACCTACATTCCACACAGAACACTCACACCAGGCACTCAAGCATTCCACTCATGGCCCACACACCTACATTCCACACAGAACACTCACACCAGGCACTCAAGCATTCCACTCATGGCCCACACACCTACATTCCACACAGAACACTCACACCAGGCACTCAAGCATTCCACTCATGGCCCACACACCTACATTCCACACAGAACACTCACACCAGGCACTCAAGCATTCCACTCATGGCCCACACACCTACATTCCACACAGAACACTCACACCAGGCACTCAAGCATTCCACTCATGGCCCACACACCTACATTCCACACAGAACACTCACACCAGGCACTCAAGCATTCCACTCATGGCCCACACACCTACATTCCACACAGAACACTCACACCAGGCACTCAAGCATTCCACTCATGGCCCACACACCTACATTCCACACAGAACACTCACACCAGGCACTCAAGCATTCCACTCATGGCCCACACACCTACATTCCACACAGAACACTCACACCAGGCACTCAAGCATTCCACTCATGGCCCACACACCTACATTCCACACAGAACACTCACACCAGGCACTCAAGCATTCCACTCATGGCCCACACACCTACATTCCACACAGAACACTCACACCAGGCACTCAAGCATTCCACTCATGGCCCACACACCTACATTCCACACAGAACACTCACACCAGGCACTCAAGCATTCCACTCATGGCCCACACACCTACATTCCACACAGAACACTCACACCAGGCACTCAAGCATTCCACTCATGGCCCACACACCTACATTCCACACAGAACACTCACACCAGGCACTCAAGCATTCCACTCATGGCCCACACACCTACATTCCACACAGAACACTCACACCAGGCACTCAAGCATTCCACTCATGGCCCACACACCTACATTCCACACAGAACACTCACACCAGGCACTCAAGCATTCCACTCATGGCCCACACACCTACATTCCACACAGAACACTCACACCAGGCACTCAAGCATTCCACTCATGGCCCACACACCTACATTCCACACAGAACACTCACACCAGGCACTCAAGCATTCCACTCATGGCCCACACACCTACATTCCACACAGAACACTCACACCAGGCACTCAAGCATTCCACTCATGGCCCACACACCTACATTCCACACAGAACACTCACACCAGGCACTCAAGCATTCCACTCATGGCCCACACACCTACATTCCACACAGAACACTCACACCAGGCACTCAAGCATTCCACTCATGGCCCACACACCTACATTCCACACAGAACACTCACACCAGGCACTCAAGCATTCCACTCATGGCCCACACACCTACATTCCACACAGAACACTCACACCAGGCACTCAAGCATTCCACTCATGGCCCACACACCTACATTCCACACAGAACACTCACACCAGGCACTCAAGCATTCCACTCATGGCCCACACACCTACATTCCACACAGAACACTCACACCAGGCACTCAAGCATTCCACTCATGGCCCACACACCTACATTCCACACAGAACACTCACACCAGGCACTCAAGCATTCCACTCATGGCCCACACACCTACATTCCACACAGAACACTCACACCAGGCACTCAAGCATTCCACTCATGGCCCACACACCTACATTCCACACAGAACACTCACACCAGGCACTCAAGCATTCCACTCATGGCCCACACACCTACATTCCACACAGAACACTCACACCAGGCACTCAAGCATTCCACTCATGGCCCACACACCTACATTCCACACAGAACACTCACACCAGGCACTCAAGCATTCCACTCATGGCCCACACACCTACATTCCACACAGAACACTCACACCAGGCACTCAAGCATTCCACTCATGGCCCACACACCTACATTCCACACAGAACACTCACACCAGGCACTCAAGCATTCCACTCATGGCCCACACACCTACATTCCACACAGAACACTCACAACAGGCACTCAAGCATTCCACTCATGGCCCACACACCTACATTCCACACAGAACACTCACACCAGGCACTCAAGCATTCCACTCATGGCCCACACACCTACATTCCACACAGAACACTCACACCAGGCACTCAAGCATTCCACTCATGGCCCACACACCTACATTCCACACAGAACACTCACACCAGGCACTCAAGCATTCCACTCATGGCCCACACACCTACATTCCACACAGAACACTCACACCAGGCACTCAAGCATTCCACTCATGGCCCACACACCTACATTCCACACAGAACACTCACACCAGGCACTCAAGCATTCCACTCATGGCCCACACACCTACATTCCACACAGAACACTCACACCAGGCACTCAAGCATTCCACTCATGGCCCACACACCTACATTCCACACAGAACACTCACACCAGGCACTCAAGCATTCCACTCATGGCCCACACACCTACATTCCACACAGAACACTCACACCAGGCACTCAAGCATTCCACTCATGGCCCACACACCTACATTCCACACAGAACACTCACACCAGGCACTCAAGCATTCCACTCATGGCCCACACACCTACATTCCACACAGAACACTCACACCAGGCACTCAAGCATTCCACTCATGGCCCACACACCTACATTCCACACAGAACACTCACACCAGGCACTCAAGCATTCCACTCATGGCCCACACACCTACATTCCACACAGAACACTCACACCAGGCACTCAAGCATTCCACTCATGGCCCACACACCTACATTCCACACAGAACACTCACACCAGGCACTCAAGCATTCCACTCATGGCCCACACACCTACATTCCACACAGAACACTCACACCAGGCACTCAAGCATTCCACTCATGGCCCACACACCTACATTCCACACAGAACACTCACACCAGGCACTCAAGCATTCCACTCATGGCCCACACACCTACATTCCACACAGAACACTCACACCAGGCACTCAAGCATTCCACTCATGGCCCACACACCTACATTCCACACAGAACACTCACACCAGGCACTCAAGCATTCCACTCATGGCCCACACACCTACATTCCACACAGAACACTCACACCAGGCACTCAAGCATTCCACTCATGGCCCACACACCTACATTCCACACAGAACACTGACACTGGCTGAGCAGCTAGGAACAAGATAACACAGTACATAATAACACAACATGAAGATACTACATTATCTCCTTCCTATAAAATAGAAGAATAATGAAACTAAACTATAAAAAACTATAAACAAGAAAGTACAACATAAGCAAATAGTCCGCATCCCCAGGGATGTACGGTAAGCACCACACCACGAGAGGGAAAGGGACTACACGAGGAGGAAAGATAGATACAGAATACCCATCCCCCTCCTCTAATAAAGGAAAGAAATATGAAACTCAATATATGTGTGCTCCCCATGTGAGGAGAACAAAACGTGTACAGTCCCATGTAGGGAGAAAGACCAAGTTAAAATGTGAAAATGTGGGAAAAGGGACCATAACCCAAATTCCTGCCCCCCCCCCCCAAACAAGGGACAACGTATATACTCCCCAAGTGAGGAGACAAGTCGTGTGGAAAAAAGGGACTATAACCCAAATTCCTGCCCCAAAATAAGGGACCCAAGGGACGAAAACCCCAAAGAAAAATAGTGAACACACCCACTACGTCAAAAATGAACGTGCGGCACGTGGTGTCTAACGCACACAAGGAACAACAACCTTGCAACAAAATTGAACGTGGAGCACATGGTGGCTTACGCACACAAGGAAAAAACACCTTGCAACATGTGAAAATAAAATCCATTCTTTGTGTGAAAAGGGGAACACCCATTACAACAAAATTGAACGTGCGGCACATGGTGGCTTACGCACACAAGGAAAAAACACCTTGCAACAAGTAAAAAGGGGAACAAAACCCTTAGAGCCAACCCTCATGTAAGGGTACTATATCAAAAAGTGTGGATATGGGACTAAGACCCATTCCTATCCCATAGTAAGGGATTCACAAATTGTAAAAAAAAACAACAAAAAAAACACATCAAACATGCCAACCTCATATAAGGCATGAACAACAAATGGCTCTGTAGATGAGAAATGGATCGAAATCAATACTGAATTACTCCAAAACTTTTCCTGTTACTGTTGTAATTTGTAAAACCTATAAGACACGTGGGTGAGCGACCCCTCACCCGAATAGAACTGCTCTGCGAACAGACTAATATAGCACCCAACTGTAACCTGTGAAACAGAGCTGGGGTAATCACCACCCCACAACCTAAACATAATAGGGGACACAACTCTCTATTAAACTAAACTAGGGCACACACCACACCACCCCCACGAAACATGATAGAGGCACTCACTCACACCCCCACCAAACAGTATTGTAACAATGAAAATGAACAAATAGTAAGTCATTTACTCCGGTGAGCGATCTCTCACCCAAGGTCCTCACCCAAAGCTCCAAGTGGCTGTTGGCACCCAAAGCGGTGAGAAGCATGGGCTTCCTCATGGTTAACGTCCCACAAAGCTGGCGAAAAGTAATCCAAGATGTGCTGTGACCTTCCGAAAGACAATACATCTTGTTGCTGTGGTTCCACAAAGGGAGCCTCAACTGTGGCGTGGAACAGCACAAGGACACGAGTTACTGAGGTTTCGGGCATCAGTATGCTCCAGTAACGAATCCCACGACGTAGCAAGTCAATATTATGCAGCTTAACATGCTCGCCACCGGTCAGAGTAGACAGTCGCAGCAAAAAGAACGTGTGAAGACCACACGTGGTTGGCAAATCAAACGGGAATAAGCAAAGTGAATCAAAGTAGCAGCCAACCACAAATTGGCGGCACGCTCAGTGACGCCGCGCCAGATGGCTCGCGGCACGTCCATGCTGCAGAACGACCCTTTGCAGCCCTGAGATGCGTAGAGTCAATAGCGTCACAGAAAATAGCATGGAGGCATCACAGGAGAGGTAAGGCTGGCGCGCTGTGCACAGCTCGTGAGATGTTTGAATGACTGGCAGCGGCTCAACTGCCATGACACAGCAGCAAACACACTAGGCATCCAAATTGGGAAAAACAAAATTGTCACACTCACTGATTAAAATACGGCCAGCAGACTCCGCTTTTCCCAACAAGTGTATAGGCTCACCAACGGTACCGTTTTACTCACAACAAGCTGCTCCTTGCAATACCTCTGGGGTGGCGAATATTCAGTATCCACGGCATCCAATTGATTAAATTCTCTCAAGACGTCAGGTTGCCCACACTGTCGAGAGCACACACCTTGTCAGCAAAGGATGTGGGCAAACGTCGTTGTCACACTTTGACACTCCCAACAGGGGTGGAGGGCCGAAATTAAACAGGAAAACTCAGCAAGACGTGCCAAAGTAGAAATTCCCAGTGTATAGATTTTCCCGCTCCAGTGGAGATAACAGATCTTAGTAGACACCAAACCAATAAATCCTTAAAGAGACACGCTGCAAACACAACTTTAAAGTTCTCCAGGTGCAGGTTGCCAGGAACATGAAATGAAGGTAGAAAGGTTTGCTGAGGCTATGTGGGCAGCATCCATATTTGATGAGTTGAGAGCTACACGGCAAAACAAAACAGGAACTTCAATAATGTAAATGAAGTGCCTTACTTTCCTTGAATGTGCAGTTTTTGTCGATATGTGCACTGAACAGAGTACAGCACGCTTGGGCTGGGGCTGTCCGCTGTAATGGACACTGGTGGGGCTGCAAGGCGTGCTGTTCCAGTTTCCTTGGTTTACTTTGTGGCTTCTTATGTTTCTGTATGGCATCTTGTGACCCAGACTTGTCCTGGAAATTTCCTTGTGTTGTCTGACGCTTCTCCACAACATGTTGACTAATTGTAGCTGTCATCTTGAGCTTCTTTCACTGTAGAGCGTGTGCAAATCCCATCCTCGTCGGCCAAAATAAATGTATTAACGTAGTCCACACTGGTAGATGTTGATCAGATAGGTTTATTCAAGTAGATAAACATGTAGCTTAGATCCAGTTAAAGTCTGTAGAGCAGCCCCACCAGGAGCAGCCTGCTAGCTGCTCAGCCCTTCCACCAACTGTCTAAAGCAATGGGGTAACCCAGTATCCCTCAGAACCTGGGCATATACACTATAAATAACAATTGGTTCTGTCGGGTAGACAACAATTTCTTTGTAGTTTTTGTATTTTAAAAAAGTGAATGAAATATTAATGACAAGTGAACAAACACACAGAAAGAATGAGAGTGTATATTATTCTCAAAATGAGCGAAATTTTACTGAATATTTAAATTATTCATACAGCTGGTCAGAAATTACCACGACAAAACTAAATGAACAAAAGGCTGTCCGGTAATTCAATCGATAAGAACGGCGCACGTGTGCGTGAGTATAGTGACATAGTGAGTGTAGCGACAAAGTGACAAGATTTGTGTATTTAAACACAGGGGTGACATAATACTGTACATATATTTACAATAAAAGCATAGCGAACAAGGTCCAATTTCAAATTCAAACACAATCACCCTTAGCTTAATAATTAAATTATATAGGGGCATATTAGCAAGACCCACGTTAAAATTATCGCCGTTTTAGCGGCAGGAAACTGCCGCTAAAACGGCGATAATGGGCTTGCTAATATGCGTTATAGAATTCCAATAGAAGCCCAGGTTAGATGTCCTGCACATCTAACCTGGGCTTCTATTGAATTCCATAACGCATATTAGCAAGCCCATTATCGCCGTTTTAGCGGCAGTTTCCTGCCGCTAAAACGGCGATAATTTTAACATGGGTCTTGCTAATATGCCCCATAGGTTTTTACTAGAGGGCGTCTTAAGACATGGATGGACAAGGAAGCCGTCGACGTTTCGACCCTGACAAACAGCATAAGTTGAAGAAGTCAGAAGCAGGTCTTCATCAGGACAGCATGGTGTGTTGGACAGCCAAGTCTTCGATAATTGAAAGACTCCAGGAGGGCAAGTCAAAGGAGTCTAGAGGTGAAAGGCACCAGAGTGGTCATCCATCTGGACATCAAAGATGGAAAAAAACAGGTATCTAGGTAAATGGCGAGGGAGACGTATAAGTGTCTCTCACAAATTTAGAACAATATCATAAACTGCTTATATGGTAAATCAACCATACCTGAAAATCGAGGAATTCAATGACAGTCGGTGCAGTGATGACGCATCCAACTTGTGGTCCGTATGAGTTTGGGAAAATCACAGCACAGCGTAGCAGTAAATGTCAAACGCAGCGTGTCAGTAAAATTTCAAGGCATCATTCCGTCTCGCCAAATGCGATGCAGCGCGCGCAACGAAATTCGTTTTATTTATTTGTTTGTTTACTTACCTCTTTGCGGCCGTATTCCGGGGTTTACTACCCCCCACCCTGCCCCTCCCCCGCCCCGCGTCACCGCCCGGCAGCACTCCCACCACCGGCCGCTACTGGTATTGATCGAGGCGAAGTATGGCCTCTGGATCAAGCTCAAGCCCTCTGACAATAGCCTCGTCAATAACTACCTGGGAATGCCCTCCGCCTTGGATAATACGGCATAAATGTAGCTCAGATCGATGTCATCTCTGCGACCTCTTCCCGCAAAAAGAACAATTGATGGATGGAATGCTTAACACGGTCAAACATTCATCCCCAGTACAAAGATCTGGGCCTAAATGGGCCTAAATCCACCGTGCTCTCCATGCCACTGGATTCAAGCTAGCCTGGTTGAGGGGTGATACCCCGAAACCGGTCCTAGGATGCTTGTTTCCGGTCCAGGGAGGACCTGACCTGGCAGTTCAGGCTGGACTGTTCCCATGAGGAGCAGGGTCAAGACTGATTTGCATATGGCTGGGTCCAAACTGAGGTGGTGTGGTGGGCAAAAGAACGATGGATTAAACACAGATCATTATGACTGGGAGTGAATGTTTGCAGTGTTCAGAGCTTCGTCCATCATCTCTTCTTTTACCTCTTTCCGCATCATCTCAGACACGAGCAGCCAATCCTTGAAGGTAAACCAATTGAACTTTGCATTCAGCACCTGGCACAGGCATTGCCATTTTCTGTGCAACTCTTCAGACAGTCCTGTTTTTGGCCATCACCGCTTTGCTTTCTGGGTCTTGTAGTTTCACTTTTCCGTTACAGGTGAGGCCTGAAGGTCTGTGCAAGAAAGGGTGTGACTGAAGGTGGCACACGGTCACTGGGAAGCTGTGGGTAGGATATATTGTCTGTCTACGTCTTTGTTTTTAATGAAGGGTGGCAAGTAATCATTACAAGTGGGCACCCCTTTTAAGCAGCTGATGCCTGCCTGTGTTATCTCGGCATTCTGCTCCTTTTAAAAGGAAAAAAACATGACTGAGTGAACAACTCACACCTGATAAGGACAGGGGCTCTGACAGTGTTATATTTTATGTCCAGTAAGAAATCAAAAAGGGAGGTACCCTTAAATTCAAATCAGGGACAGGGTAATTACAATCACAAAAACACACAAAAGTCCCTATACATATAATTAATAAACACTGAAAATTCAACACAGTACTGGTGGTCAGAATATCAATAGAAGTCCATACACTTTAATATACTTAAAATATACTTGAAAAACAGTGGGTCAGAGCAACAAAAAGACAAAATATTTAAAAATGTTGATGTTTATTTGCAAATATATACACAGTCAGTATTAAAAACATTTCATCATTAGAATATAAAATTTTGCCAGAAAACAGCATATCATAATAAAATTCCCAAATGTAAGAAAAACAAAGTTGTCGACGCTGCGTTTCGGTGACTAGACAAATGTACACCTTCTTCAGGACAGTTTTCTAAAAACACTGTAAAACGTTTCTAGAGTTCAATTTTACTAGACGTTTCAATGAATCAAATTTGTAGGGGTGAGGGATTGGAAATGTTCACCTCATCGAGAACCTTAATGTTGGAAAACTTATAGGTTTAGAAAGTGTTCGTTGATGCCACCGTTCTATTTTATTGCACCAATTGTGCCAGAATCCAGTAAAACAGATAAAAACTGGAACATCAATAGGAAAGGATACGCCGTGATCAGAAGTATCAAATCCAGAAAACAGGTGCTTCGCCGGATTTGTAATCAATATATATGGCGGAAAATCTAGATTAGTCACTCTGGCGTTTATGCAGCCGATAGTTTAAAATCTTTTAAAATTAGAACGCCCTCCTTGCGACCAACCGTATCCTGACCCGGAATACGAAACGCAGCGTCGACAACTTTGTTTTTCTTACATTTGGGAATTTTATTATGATATGCTGTTTTCTGGCAAAATTTTATATTCTAATGATGAAATGTTTTTAATACTGACTGTGTATATATTTGCAAATAAACATCAACATTTTTAAATATTTTGTCTTTTTGTTGCTCTGACCCACTGTTTTTCAAGTATATTTTAAGTACATTAAAGTGTATGGACTTCTATTGATATTCTGACCACCAGTACTGTGCTGAATTTTCAGTGTTTATTAATTATATGTATAGGGACTTTTGTGTGTTTTTGTGATATTTTATGTCCATGCATTGCATATTTTTTAATAAATGTATCTAATTGAATGAATGAATGAATAAATGAAAGTGGTACTTATAGAGCGCACTATCACTCCCAAGGGAGCCTCTTGGCGCTATGCAGAAGGAAATGATCCAGTTAAGTAGAAGGAGGGGCCCGGGTCAGGGCTCTAGCTCAGAGAAATTGAGAATAACAGAATGCATCAGAGGCTGAAAAGAGCCATGGCTTTAATTGCTTTTTAAACAGTGCTTCAGACTCAATAAATCTTAGGTGATGGGGAAGCCGGTTCCATGCCTTAGTACCAAGGACTGAAAAAGATTTAACACCTCGAGTTTTAACTCTGAATGAGGGTGGCTTGAGAAGGTTTGAGCAAGAAGATCTGAGAGTTCTTTCAGTTGTATAGTGGGGAAATCTCGCCTTTAAGTAGCTGGGCCCTGTGCTCTATACACTCTGAAAGTAAACAATAGAACCTTTAACACAATTCTCTTATGAACTGGGAGCCAATAACTGCAACCTCTATGATTCCCAAGTGTCATGTCCCTAGATTTAAAGCACCCCAAGATGTCTTCCTGTGGACCGTTGCTGAGACTGAGAAGGTGCAGGATATTATAAAGCGCTTTATACTGAAGAGCATTGGCGGAAGGGAGGCGCTCTACCCCGTGGAGGGGACTCGGCTGGACGAGTCTTAATAGTGTGGTCCATGCGGGAAGAGATTAGGTGCCGTGTCTGATTTACCAGACAGGTCCTCTCTTCCGGCCTAAGCACTCAATGAAGTGGAGTGAGAGATAGACCTGCATTCCAGGCTCAACACAACGAGTGCACTCATTAAAGGCAGCCAGGGTAAGTTCTCCATCGAGTCCGCCCTTGAGTGACAGAGGACCAACTCTTAGGATCCAGTGGATTACAGGCAGCCATGATGAACACTCTTCAGGGTCCCCCCAGGTGCACTATAAACTGCCCCAGGCATGCAGTGGACACAGGCAGCCGTGCAACCTGATCTAATGATCCTTTAAATAGCTCAGGGGGTTAACTCTCCTGTTGCAGTGAGCTGCGTAGAACACAAGCTCGAATTCTGGTGGAGCTGTCCCAGCCTTTCATCCTCCTGAAACAGATAAAAATGAATACAGTATTGTGTATGTTTAACCATATATTATATTGTGCATCGCCAGGTTATTTAAAGTGGTTCTGCGCTGTAGGACTGCAGCAGTAAGAGCAGCTTGTAAAAGCACATTATTATAAGCCAATTTCTGATGTTAACTGTGCTGGTTTCCAGTATCCTTGGACTGCATTTTCCATTGTTATCCTACGGGGTAAAATAGTCCCGCATTAAGCGTGTCCCTTTCAAGTCACATACTTGAAGCATTGAAGTGGTGACTCCGCCTTTCATCTTTGTGCAGTCAACAGACTAAGTACCATTAAGTTCGGAAATATTAAATCGAGTAATTGAATGTATTGAAATGACGCCATATTATGTAATCTAGCACTCCGATAGCACATAGCTGTCACCAGTGGGGTATCGTGGCACTTAAACTCTCAGGGGGATTATAGGCGGCCCTGTATGTGCGGTTGCAGAGGTCTCTGGTCTTATTATGTTCTATGTGGCAGATCTTGGTGTCACGAGCGTGGTGGTAAACCATGGTCTGGTTTGTTGTGGTCAACTTTTGGCTTCCTGTATCTGTGTCCATTTTTTTTATAAAATTGTATTAGAAAAGCTTTGATCTGGAACATTAACAAACAGCCAATTCCATATGTACAGCTTTTGTTAATTTTGTATGTATGTAATATGTGTGTGATATTTGAATTCTTGTCGTTCAGAATATTCCAAACTATGTTCTCACCAGGGCAAACATGTCACAAACTGATTTAGCTCTATGTTTGCATAATAAGGAACTGAGAAAAGATATGTTTACCCTTTTAAAAAGGGGAAGAAATGGACTGTGAGACATTTTATTTTATTTTTCTTGAATGAGCAGTTGAAAATAGTGCAAAATATTTTTGGTAAAAAGATATCCTGGGTTAGGGTTTCTTTGCTTACATCTCGGTTACTCACTCAACTCATTACTAGATACTGATGTGTTGATTGTGGTTTCAGAATCGGTTTTCTCAATGTTTTCCCTTGAACAATGTCTTTCTGTGTTGTAAATCGAAGCCAATTCGGTTTATATTGTGTTTGCACCAGCACCAATACTTGTGCAAATTGATTTGGCCTGGTTTATTTTCTTTTTGCAGCGTTTCTGTAACACTGCTTGGTGTTAGTTGGCTCCCAGGAGAGTGTTGTGCGCCCACAGTCACTCTCTCTACCGCAAACATTTATAAGTCCCTCAGCACTGACACTGAATTGTAGTTAGCTGCCCATGTCCTGTCTGAACTGGCAGTGCCCGCTGTGGACGTGCAGTGTAATGCTGCTGCTGCGTCCACTCTCAAACCCACTAGAACGGAAATGTATTTAAACTGCCTGCATTACTTGGGCTACGTCTAATCTGCCAAAGAGCAGCTAGCGCGGCCCACCGTTCTCTGCTCACAGAGCCGCTCACAGCTTACAACAGCAATGGTAGTTGTATCAATAAATCAACGATTTGTAGAGCGCTGCTTATCACCCGTGAGGCTATCCAAGCGCTTGGGGGGGGGGGCTGCTGCTGGGAGTTGTCAGTCGAACATCCATGTTTTTAGGTAAACTCTTAACTTATGTAGGGTGGATGCAGTCCGGAGGTGGAGTGGGAGGCCCATGTATGACCCATTCTTGACCACTTGTCTGACAGAACGGACAACAGATTACATGACAGCTCGAATGATCACTGCATGTTTGCTTGCCTGGCAGATTGTTCAACACATCACAACCTGCACACATGGCTGACCCATGTTTGCTTGCCTGACAGATTGCATGACTGCTCACATGATCACTGCATGTTCGCCTTGCCTGACAGATTCCACAACAGATTACATGACAGCTCACATGAGCAAATCATGTTCGCTTGCCTGACAGATTGCATGACAGCTCGCATGACTGCTGCATGTTCACTTGCCTGACAGATTGTGCAACACATTATATGAGCACTCACATGAAGGATGCATGTTTGCTTGCCAGACAGTCTGCACGATAGATTGCATGACTGCTCGCATGATCACTGCATATTCCCTTGCATGACAGATTACATGACTGCTCAGATGAACAATGCATGTTTGCTTGCCTGACAAATTGCACAACAGATTACATGACTGCTCGCATGGAGGTTACATGTTCGCTTGCCTGACAGTTTACATGACCCCTCGAATGAAGGCTGCATGTTCGCTAGCCGGACAGATTGCGTGACAGATTACATGACCGCTCGCATGAAGGCTGCATGTTCTCTTGCCTGACAGATTGTGTGACAGATTACATGACCACTCGCATGAAGGCTGCATGTTCTCTTGCCTGACGGATTGCATGATATATTACAGGACCGCTGCATGAAGGCTGCATGTTCGCTTGCCTAACAGACTGCGCAATATATTACATGACCGCTCAAATGAAGGCTGCGTGTTTGCTTGCTTGACAGACTGTGGGACAGATTACATGATCGCTTGCATGAAGGCTGCATGTTCATTTGCCTGACAGATTACATGGCTGCTCACATGAAGGCTGCATGTTCGCTTGCATGACAGATTACATGGCCGCTCACATGAAGACTGCATGTTTGCTTGCCTGACAGATTGCGCAATATATTATATGACCGCCCGCATGAAGAATGCAGGTTCGCTTGCCTGACAGATTACATGACCACTCGCATGAAGGCTGCATGTTTGCTTGCCTGACAGACTGCCCAATATATTATATGACCGCTCGCATGAAGGCTGCGTGCTCGCTCGCCTGACAGATTGCGCGATAGATTACATGACCGCTCGCATGAAGGCTGTAGGTTCTCTTGCCTGACATATTGCGCGATAGATTATGTGGCCGCTCGCATGAAGGCTGCATGTTTGTTTGGCTGACAGATTGCATGATATATTACATGACCGCTAGCGTGAAGGCTGCATGTCCGCTTGCCTGACAGATTGCGCGATATGTTACATGACCGCTCGCGTGAAGGCTGTAGGTTCTCTTGCCTGACAGATTGCGCAATAGGTTACACGACCCCTCCCGTGAAGGCTGCATGTTCGCTTGCCTGACAGATTGCGCAATAGGTTACACGACCCCACCCGTGAAGGCTGCATGTTCGCTTGCCTGACAGATTGCGCGATAGGTTACATGACCGCTCGCATGAAGGCTGTAGGTTCTCTTGCCTGACAGATTGCAGGATATGTTACATGACGGCTCGCATGAAGGCTGCATGTTCGCTTGCCTGACAGATTGCGCGATAGGTTACATGACGGCTCGCATGAAGGCTGCATGTTCGCTTGCCTGACAGATTGCGCGATAGGTTACATGACGGCTCGCATGAAGGCTGCATGTTCGCTTGCCTGACAGATTGCAGGATATATTACATGACCGCTCGCGTGAAGGCTGCATGTCCGCTTGCCTGACAGATTGCGCGATAGGTTACATGACCGCTCGCATGAAGGCTGTAGGTTCTCTTGCCTGACAGATTGCAGGATATGTTACATGACGGCTCGCATGAAGGCTGCATGTTCGCTTGCCTGACAGATTGCATGATATATTACATGACCGCTCGCGTGAAGGCTGCATGTCCGCTTGCCTGACAGATTGCAGGATATATTACATGACCGCTCGCGTGAAGGCTGCATGTCCGCTTGCCTGACAGATTGCAGGATATATTACATGACCGCTCGCGTGAAGGCTGCATGTCCGCTTGCCTGACAGATTGCATGATATATTACATGACCGCTCGCGTGAAGGCTGCATGTCCGCTTGCCTGACAGATTGCAGGATATATTACATGACCGCTCACGTGAAGGCTGCATGTCCGCTTGCCTGACAGATTGCAGGATATATTACATGACCGCTCGCATGAAGGCTGTAGGTTCTCTTGCCTGACAGATTGCGCAATAGGTTACACGACCCCTCCCGTGAAGGCTGCATGTTCGCTTGCCTGACAGATTGCGCGATAGGTTACATGATCGCTCGCATGAAGGCTGTAGGTTCTCTTGCCTGACAGATTGCAGGATATGTTACATGACGGCTCGCATGAAGGCTGCATGTTCGCTTGCCTGACAGATTGCGCGATAGGTTACATGACGGCTCGCATGAAGGCTGCATGTTCGCTTGCCTGACAGATTGCGCGATAGGTTACATGACGGCTCGCATGAAGGCTGCATGTTCGCTTGCCTGACAGATTGCGCGATAGGTTACATGACGGCTCGCGTGAAGGCTGTAGGTTCTCTTGCCTGACAGATTGCAGGATATATTACATGACGGCTCGCATGAAGGCTGCATGTTCGCTTGCCTGACAGATTGCGCGATAGGTTACATGACCGCTCGCATGAAGGCTGTAGGTTCTCTTGCCTGACAGATTGCGCGATAGGTTACATGACGGCTCGCGTGAAGGCTGTAGGTTCTCTTGCCTGACAGATTGCGCGATAGGTTACATGACGGCTCGCATGAAGGCTGTAGGTTCTCTTGCCTGACAGATTGCAGGATATGTTACATGACGGCTCGCATGAAGGCTGCATGTTCGCTTGCCTGACAGATTGCGCGATAGGTTACATGACGGCTCGCATGAAGGCTGCATGTTCGCTTGCCTGACAGATTGCGCGATAGGTTACATGACGGCTCGCATGAAGGCTGCATGTTCGCTTGCCTGACAGATTGCGCGATAGGTTACATGACGGCTCGCGTGAAGGCTGTAGGTTCTCTTGCCTGACAGATTGCAGGATATATTACATGACGGCTCGCATGAAGGCTGCATGTTCGCTTGCCTGACAGATTGCGCGATAGGTTACATGACCGCTCGCATGAAGGCTGTAGGTTCTCTTGCCTGACAGATTGCGCGATAGGTTACATGACGGCTCGCGTGAAGGCTGTAGGTTCTCTTGCCTGACAGATTGCGCGATAGGTTACATGACCGCTCGCATGAAGGCTGTAGGTTCTCTTGCCTGACAGATTGCAGGATATATTACATGACGGCTCGCATGAAGGCTGCATGTTCGCTTGCCTGGCAGATTGCGCGATAGTTTACATGACCGCTCGCATGAAGGCTGTAGGTTCTCTTGCCTGACAGATTGCGCGATAGGTTACATGACGGCTCGCGTGAAGGCTGTAGGTTCTCTTGCCTGACAGATTGCGCGATAGGTTACATGACCGCTCGCATGAAGGCTGTAGGTTCTCTTGCCTGACAGATTGCAGGATAGGTTACATGACGGCTCGCGTGAAGGCTGTAGGTTCTCTTGCCTGACAGATTGCAGGATAGGTTACATGACCGCTCGCGTGAAGGCTGTAGGTTCTCTTGCCTGACAGATTGCAGGATATATTACATGACGGCTCGCATGAAGGCTGCATGTTCTCTTGCCTGACAGATTGCGCGATAGGTTACATGACCGCTCGCGTGAAGGCTGTAGGTTCTCTTGCCTGACAGATTGCGCGATAGGTTACATGACGGCTCGCATGAAGGCTGCATGTTCGCTTGCCTGACAGATTGCGCGATAGGTTACATGACGGCTCGCATGAAGGCTGCATGTTCTCTTGCCTGACAGATTGCGCGATAGGTTACATGACCGCTCGCGTGAAGGCTGTAGGTTCTCTTGCCTGACAGATTGCGCGATAGGTTACATGACGGCTCGCATGAAGGCTGCATGTTCGCTTGCCTGGCAGATTGCGCGATAGTTTACATGACCGCATGACAGCATCAATCACTCGCTCCTGTCTCTTTAAGACCATGCATAGATGCAGCAACACAACCAAGGGTGCACATCTGTTCCCCGAGGCACGCACACCACTACCAGCCATTTAATACTCACACTCTTCCATCCATGGCGCCCCTGAAGTAGTGTTTTACTCTTCCTCAAGCGCTTTGGCACCTCCAAGAGGGTAGAAAGCGCTATAGAAATGCAGTTACAATACGATACCAAAAACTGTTCTGAAGGTGAGATGACGTGCAACAAAACGTCAAATGCAACACATGACTGTAGACTGTGAGCGCCACAGAGCCGGCTCGTGACAGTCAGGGCGAGATGACTGTAGTGGAACTCTGAACAAGGAAAGGCTCCGATACTACATTAAAAGTGGAATTCATGTCACAGGCAGCTTCATACACAAGGAGGCAGCCCGGAGTCAATTGCATGCTTTTATAAAAAATATTCTTAATACAAGTGTTTGCCTGCCCCTCACGCTCACACCCTTTCCGTTTAGCAAAGTGAGCAGACAGAGGTGCGGAAGAATATGGTGATGACCCAGGATCCGTAAAAGAGTGCGCTTTACAAACGGGGGGTGGGGTGGGGGGGTTAAACATACCTCGTCTGTCACTTTATAACTCGGCCAGTTCCTCAGTATTGTATATAAAGCCCCCCCCCCCCCTGTTCAGGAAGCGTGGATCCGTCCAGACCATGTAATAAGCCTGCACACTGTAGCGTTCTCACAGTCGGCGCCCTTTGTATCACGAGGCTCTTACCTGTGGTGACAAACTGCAGGCGCTATGATAGCGCAGTGTGTCAAGGCGCCTGCACCACAGACAGTCGATGCACCCGAGGCCGGCAGTGTGGCCCCGAGTACAGCTGTACCCTTCCGAGCCCAGTGCATCGCTCTGTGTCCGACTGTGTGATTACCACTCGGGGATCTGGGTTACCACTATTTAACGTTTATTTGGAGCTCAAAAAATCTTGTATTGATTGAAATAAAAACCCTAAAAACGTCTTCTTAAGTTACAACCGATAGCCCTTCAGGTCTGAATATATATTTCCATTAAAAGTGTGCCGCTGCAGTGCAACGTCATTGGTTTACCAGTTTGTGTTTCTGATATTAAAAACCTTGGAAACAAACTAACTTGTCTGTGGGTTAGTAGTGATAATTTCTATTGTCAAAATCTTTCCACATTTACACTTGAAAGAAGGAGTCAGTCTCGCAGTGATTCGAACATCTCACTCTCTGCAACATTCACTCAACCCGCTGAGCTAAGGAGTGGAAAGCAAGCTTTTAACCTCGAGTGTCACTCTTTGGGGCTGCGGGTGCATGTATGGTTGCACAGAAGCGTCAGAACAGGGGGTACACACTACACCCCACAATATATTCTGAAAAATAACCAGTATAAAGGAGGGTAAAAGCAAACCCAGGCCCGCGAGAATTCCTGAACAAGTCAACGTCAGCGGATACTACTTGTCTTTGCTTTGAATACTTTGAAATTGAGCACGTTTGCATTGTTTCTTGTGTTAGTAGTATTTGTATCAGCTATACTATTCTCATGATGTATATTTTGCATGTTACATTTAAAACACTATTCTTTGTTTCGGATATTGTTCGGACTTTTTTTGGGTTTGTTTTACATTACACTTGTACTATTTCGTCGCGTTAGGAATTTCTTTTTTGCACACTGGTGTGTCATACTTAGCTACACTGTTTATCCCCTGTGCTGCCTTGTTTGTACCCCGACTCCCCCTCTCCGGACGAGGCGGGTAGTGGCGGACGCCGCGGGGTCCGCACTGCCCACAGGCGGACACCTACCGGTCCGAACCACCAGCGCAGCCTGCAGGGTCCGCTTACCTCCAGCGAATCATCGGCGTTCTCCATCCAGCAGTCCGTCCAGGTGGCCACGATGAGGAAGAGTGCGGAGACCAGGGCGAAGAAGAAGGCGACATACTGCAGCAGGACCCTCATGGTGAGAGCCCGCCGGTCAGTCCATTCGTGGGGCACATGGACCCGCGCCGTCTCCGAGCCTTCTCCGAACTCTCTCCGAACTTCCTTCTACCCGCCTCTGAACTCTCTCCGAACTACCTTCTACCCGCCTCTGAACTCTCTCCGAACTACCTTGGCACTTCTGCTGAGTACTCAGCGAACCGGCGGCGAACTTTTCCGAACCTTCGTCAAATTCTTCTGAACCGGCTCCGAACTCTTCCGAACCTTCATCGAACTCTTCCAAACCGGCTCCGAACTCTTCCAAACCGGCTCCGAACTCTTCCAAACCGGCTCCGAACTCTTCCGAACCGTCACTGAAGTTTCTCCGAACTTCCGTCCTACTCGCCACAAACCACTGGCATCATTGAAGCGGGTGCGGCGGCGGCGGTCGCACAGCACTTGGTACCCCGAGGGACTGCGCCCTTCAGCGGTCCCTGGTGACCTGCCCAGTCGGGAGCCTCAGAGAGCCACTGATGCCAGCCCTGGAGGGGTGGAGGCTCTGCCAAGGAGCACGGCTGGGCGGGACGCTCCAGCCGGCCCTGCTGCCAATCAGGGCCGGTGCCCAGCAGGTGCATCACGAGGGCCAGTCCGGACTGCGCGGGTGGCACCCACCCCTTGCCCTCTGCAAGCTCCAGTGCCTTTCAAAATATTCCAAAATGTGGAATCAAAAGGCTTTGTGTACATGGCAGGTTGCAGAAGTGTTGTCAGCTGTACCTTGCAGGTGGCATGGCTCGTGCCCAACAACACTGAACAATGACCCAGATACTCAGAATGTTTGTATCTGGTATTGAACGCTTCATGTGGCGACCAAGAGCCCCCAGTAGCATCTCTGACTGATTGCATGCAGCAGCAGTCCCTGTGCCTCACTGGACCAATGCACTGATTACTTACCGGTAATCTTCATTACTCCGATTACCAGTCGTAGTAGCTACAAGCTGAAGTGTGTCCTTCACCTCCCGGGCGCCACATTAGGGGTCTGCAACCTCAAACACCCACCTCAGTTCTGCCCCCATCACGACCTGGCATTCCACGAGCCAAGGCTCTCTAGGTCATGGCTGCGAGATGGGAGGAAAGGATGCAAGTCCTGGGGCAAAGATGGGAAATTAAAATAATGCAAATTACTGGTAAGTAATCAGTCCATTACCTTCTCAACCTTGGTGCGTTCCTGCTAAGTGAGGACACACCACTGCAGTAATGGCCATAGCAGAGATTTGAGGAACCGGGTTTGAGTCTCGGCGTGGGCTCAACACCATCCTGTGATTCTGGGCAAATCACTTAATCTCCCCGTGCCTACCAAAAATGAATGTGCCCTTATGTAATGTAGCTGGTGCTCGTGTAAAGCGCTCCAATACCTTCAGGTGGAGATCGTTCTATATAAAACTGCAAAAAAACAAAGGCCAATCAAGCATAGCAACACAAAAAATGCATATAGTCGAAGAGTACAGCATCACAGGTGGAAGTAAGGTTTGAAGAGGCTCAGGCAAACGCGCAGGCCTCTGACACTCAAAGCCAGAGGAAGCAGTCCAAGAACCAAGCAGACAGACCTCCCGGACCTAAGCCAACCAGCCATGCACAAAGCGAGACAGATGTAGTCAAAACTCAACTAACAACAGGAAGGGAGAGTCCAGCAGACCCTGCCCAGAAGGACCATATCAGAACCTAGTAAAGTGACCACAAGAGACAAAGAGCCCCAGAAGACAGCATGTTCTAAGAACCAACAACCAGGTGCCACCCTGATGAGACACAGCAATGCTCCACAACTGGAGGAAAGACCCCCAGGATGAGCGATGGGCCAAAAGGTGGGCAAGGAACACAACCCCTCCGAAGGGCAGCACTCCCCAGTCCACCAAGAGAGGACAGGGCAGCCTACAGGCCCAAAGAAAACAGCTGTCTGCTGAAACAAAACACCCCATGAGATCCATGCAAAAGCAACAGGACCCATCTGGAACCACAGAGGCAAAAAGCACCCAAGGCAGCAGAGAAGCAAAGACAGAAATCCTATTAGAGCGCAACCAGAACAAAGTCACCCAAAAGAACCGAGTCTGAACAAAAGCCAAGCAGACAGAAATCCACTGATTAGTAGCTAAAGGCACCTCAGGGGCTGCACATCACAACAACCCAGTGGAAGGCCATAGTGAATCAGAAGGGAAACAACAGGGCAACAAATGCATCCACCCAAAGGAGCCATCCCACCCATAAAGCAGCCAGAGGGAAGTCCAGGATTTAAGAGCAAAAAGAGTTAGCCCGGAAGAGGATACTGGCTGTGCTGATCAAAACGTCTACACCACTGAAGATCAGATGAGAGGACGCAGTATAGAAAACACCACCACCAGGGTGATCAAAGAAGAACAGAAGGACGGGTCATGCCACCCAACATAGCCAAAGGGAAGTGAGACATCAGGACACCCTTAGACAGTGGGGACACCTAGATGAAAGAAACTGCTCACCAGCATAGCCAGACCACAGCTAGTGCCTCCAGGACTGGATACAAACAGCAACCCACCACGGCTAGACATGACAAGAACAGCCACAAACTACACCCCAAACCTGGCAATCAAAGAGGAAGAGGAGTCCAGACAACCCATGAACTGCTCACCAGCATAACCAGACCACAGCTAGAGCCTCCAGGACTGTAAACACACAGCAACCCACCAAGGTTAGTCATGACTAGAACAGCCACAAACTACACCCCAAACCTGACAAAGAGGAAGATGAGTCCAGACAACCCAAGACCTGCTCACCAGCATAGCCAGACCACAGCTGGAGCCTCCAGGACTGGAAACACAGAGCAACCCACCAAGTCTAGACATGACAAGAACAGCCACAAACTACACCCCAAGCCTGACAATCAAAGAAGAGGAGCCCAGACAACCCAAGAACTGCTCACCAGCATAGCCAGACCACAGCTGGAGCCTCCAGGACTGGAAACACAGAGCAACCCACCAAGTCTAGACATGACAAGAACAGCCACAAACTACACCCCAAGCCTGACAATCAAAGAAGAGGAGCCCAGACAACCCAAGAACTGCTCACCAGCATAGCTAGACCACAGCTAGAGCCTCCAGGACTGGAAACACAGAGCAACCCACCAAGGCTAGACATGACAAGAACAGCCGCACACTACACTCCAAACCTGACAATCAAAGAGGAAGATGAGTCCAGACAACCCATGAACTGCTCATCAGCATAGCCAGACCACAGATAGAGCCTCCAGGACTGGAAACACAGAGCAACCCACCAAGGCTAGACATGACAAGAACAGCCACAAACTACACCCCAAACCTGACAATCAAAGAGGAGAGGAGTCCAGACAACCCATGAACAACTCACCAGCATAGCCAGACCACAGATAGTTCCTCCAAGACTGGATATACACAGCAGCCCACAAAGGCTTGACAGCTGGAGCCTCCAGGACTGGAAACACAGAGCAACCCACCAAGGCTAGTCATGACTAGAACAGCCACAAACTACACCCCAAACCTGGCAATCAAAGAGGAAGAGGAGTCCAGACAACCCAAGAACTGCTCACCAGCATAGCCAGACCACAGCTAAAGCCTCCAAGACTGGAAACACAGAGCAACCCACCAAGGCTAGACATGACAAGAACAGCCACAAACTACACCCCAAACCTGACAATCAAAGAAGAGGAGCCCAGACAACCCAAGAACTGCTCACCAGCATAGCTAGACCACAGATAGAGCCTCCAGGACTGGAAACACAGAGCAACCCACCAAGGCTAGACATGACAAGAACAGCCACAAACTACACCCCAAACCTGACAAAGAGGAAGAGGAGTCCAGACAACCCAAGAACTGTTCACCCGCATAGCCAGACCACAGCTAAAGCCTCCAAGACTGGAAACACAGAGCAACCCACCAAGGCTAGACATGACAAGAACAGCCACAAACTACACCCCAAGCCTGACAATCAAAGAAGAGGAGCCCAGACAACCCAAGAACTGCTCACCAGCATAGCCAGACCACAGCTGGAGCCTCCAGGACTGGAAACACAGAGCAACCCACCAAGGCTAGACATGACAAGAACAGCCACAAACTACACCCCAAACCTGACAAAGAGGAAGAGGAGTCCAGACAACCCAAGAACTGTTCACCCGCATAGCCAGACCACAGCTAAAGCCTCCAAGACTGGAAACACAGAGCAACCCACCAAGGCTAGACATGACAAGAACAGCCACAAACTACACCCCAAACCTGACAATCAAAGAAGAGGAGCCCAGACAACCCAAGAACTGCTCACCAGCATAGCTAGACCACAGATAGAGCCTCCAGGACTGGAAACACAGAGCAACCCACCAAGGCTAGACATGACAAGAACAGCCACAAACTACACACCAAACCTGACAATTAAAGAAGAAGAGGAGTTCCGACAACCCAAGAAACAATCAAAGTCCTGTCACAAACACCCAGGCCCCAAGCCGAGCACAGGGGGAGGGGTGGGGGTTCCATGGTCAGTAATACTCCAGAGTGCAAGAATTAAAGGGTCATTGTCTGAGGCATGAAGAACAGAAGAGTCCTTGAAACCCAGCCAACCTGGCAAACCACCCAGAGCAGGCAAGGCCAAACCTCGCAGGGCACCAGAAACAGCCAGGTGCCAAACCACAAATCCTGTAAACCAAGAGGAACTCCAGAGAATCCAGCTATGCAGAAGTGGAGCCAGGGTGCAAAACAACCAAGCCCCTAACAACAGCAGGGAGCTCAAAGGGAGCAAGCACAACACTGACGTAACGAAACTTGAGGGGGCCCCCCTGCAAGGTACAGTGAGGGCCCCCCTCCGGACTAAATCGGGGGCTCTCCATGCAAAGTTATGTGCTGAGGGGCCCCCTGGAGCTTGGGGGCCTCCCCGCACTGCGGGGGCCTGTGTTACGCCACTGAAGCACAACCACAGCCACCAAACACATCCAAACGGACCAAGAGCAAGGCAATCAATGGAAGAAGTCATACCACAGTCAGAAGGCAAAAGACCAGACAGGAGCAGGCCACACACTCCAAACAGAGGCCGGACGCGTACCAAAGGGAGCTCCCTCAAAGTGGAGGATGGGTCCGGGCCCCAACAGTCCAGCCCTGCCAAACAAGATCCCACAGTGTACCACAAGAGACGGGAAAAAGCTCTGCTACCAAAGCGAGCAGCCAGAGAACACCACAGGCCAATGGCCCAACACGAACCGTATGGGCTGACACCAGCCAGGAATCCTAAGCGGTCACACACATACCCACAGGGGGTCAACTCAGGAGGCTCCTGTGCTAAAGAGCACCTGGATCCCCACACACAGAAACAGAGTGGGCCCAAGGTCTGAGTGTGACAGCAAAAAGCGGCCACAGCACCACTCAGCCTCCCAAATGGGCAAGAACAGTGGCGTAGTAAGCGCTATATAAATGCAATTACAATACAATATGGGACGGATCCAGCGAAGGAGGACAACCTCAAGCAAAATAGAGCTCCGTTCCCCAAAACAGAGGCATGGGACCCCAAAAAAAAGGACCAGGGATGGTATAATGGGCAGAACAGAGGACATGTCACCCGAAGAGGCAGCGCTACAGTGAACACACATGGGGCAGGAGGCGGACAACACACCAAAACACCGAGGTCCACCTGAAAGCAGGATTGGAGGACTAACCAATGACCACAGGCAGACAACCCCAACATTGCCAAGCAGAGCAAACTGAACACTGGGCTCTTGCCTGACAGGGAGTGGAAAAAGTACATGCAGACAACACATGAGCATCACATAGAACCATGCAGCCCAGCAGGGAGGCCAAGGTACAAAACAACCAACAAGAAGCAATGAGACAGGGAACCAGGCACCCTGTACCACACAGCTTCCAACAAGCCCAAGAGGAGACAGGCAGAGAACCACAAACCTGAAACACAATGCCCCAAGACTGGGAGACAGGGAACCGAGCAACCTGTACCACACAGCCTCCAACAAGCCCAGGAGGAGAGAGACAGGAACCACAAACCTGAAACACAATGCCACAAGACTGGGAGACAGGGAACCGAGCAACCTGCACCACACAGCCTCCAACAAGCCCAGGAGGAGAGAGACAGGAACCACAAACCTGAAACACAATGCCACAAGACTGGGAGACAGGGAACCGAGCAACCTGTACCACACAGCCTCCAACAAACCCAGGAGGAGAGAGACAGGAACCACAAACCTGAAACACAATGCCACAAGACTGGGAGATAGGGAACCGAGCAACCTGTACCACACAACTTCCAACAAGCCCAGGAGGAGAGAGACAGGAACCACAAACCTGAAACACAATGCCCCAAGACTGGGAGACAGAGAACCAAGCAACCTGTACCACACAGCCTCCAACAAGCCCAGGAGGAGAGAGACAGGAACCACAAACCTGAAACACAATGCCACAAGACGGGCAGACAGGGAACCGAGCAACCAGTACCACACAGCCTCCAACAAGCCCAGGAGGAGAGACAGGAACCACAAACCTGAAACACAATGCCACAAGACGGGCAGACAGGGAACCGAGCAACCTGTACCACACAGCCTCCAACAAACCCAGGAGGAGAGAGACAGGAACCACAAACCTGAAACACGATGCCACAAGACTTGGAGACCCGGAACCAGGCACCCTGTACCACACAGCCTCCAACAAACCCCGGAGGAGAGAGACAGGAACCACAAACCTGAAACACAATGCCACAAGACGGGCAGACAGGGAACCGAGCAACCTGTACCACACAGCCTCCAACAAGCCCAGGAGGAGAGAGACAGGAACCACAAACCTGAAACACAATGCCACAAGACGGGCAGACAGGGAACCGAGCAACCTGTACCACACAGCCTCCAACAAGCCCAGGAGGAGAGAGACAGGAACCACAAACCTGAAACACAATGCCACAAGACGGGCAGACAGGGAACCGAGCAACCTGTACCACACAGCCTCCAACAAGCCCAGGAGGAGAGAGACAGGAACCACAAACCTGAAACACAATGCCACAAGACTGGGAGACAGGGAACCGAGCAACCTGTACCACACAGCCTCCAACAAGCCCAGGAGGAGAGAGACAGGAACCACAAACCTGAAACACAATGCCACAAGACTGGGAGACAGGGAACCGAGCAACCTGTACCACACAGCCTCCAACAAGCCCAGGAGGAGACAGGCAGAGAACCGCAAACCTGAAACACAATGCCACAAGACTGGGAGACCCGGAACCAGGCACCCTGTACCACACAACTTCCAACAAGCCCAGGAGCAGAGAGACAGGAACCACAAACCTGAAACACAATGCCACAAGACTGGGAGACAGGGAACCGAGCAACCTGTACCACACAGCCTCCAACAAGCCCAGGAGGAGAGAGACAGGAACCACAAACCTGAAACACAATGCCACAAGACTGGGAGACAGGGAACCGAGCAACCTGTACCACACAGCCTCCAACAAGCCCAGGAGGAGAGAGACAGGAACCACAAACCTGAAACACAATGCCACAAGACTGGCACATATCCCGCAAGCCACTGATGGTACTGGGAGACTGATGGTACTGAGCCATTGATGGTACTGACACAATGACGATACTGAGACACTGATGGTACTGAGACACTGATGGTACTGAGAGACTGATGGTACTGAGACACAGATGGTACTGAGACACGGATGATACTGAGAGACTGATGGTACTGAGACACTGATGGTACTGAGAAACGGATGGTACTGGGGCAGTGATGATACTGAGACACTGATTTTACTGAGAAACGAAGGTACTGAGACACTGAGGGTACTGAGCCACTGATGGTACTGAGGTACTGGTGATACTGATGCACAAGTGACACTGAGACACTGATGATACCGAGACACTGATGGTACTGAGACACTGATGATACTGAGAGACTGATGGTACTGAGACACTGATGGTACTGAGACACTGATGGTACTGATGATACTGACCACTAATGGCATTGACACACGGATGATACTGAGACACTGATGGTACTGAGACACTGATGATACTGAGAGACTGATGGTACTGAGACACTGGTGGTACAGAGACACTGATTTTACTGAGAAACGAAGGTACTGAGACACGGAGGGTACTGAGCCACTGATGGTACTGAGGTACTGGTGATACTGATGCACTAGTGACACTGAGACACTGATGATACCGAGACACTGATGGTACTGAGACACTGATGATACTGAGAGACTGATGGTACTGCGACACTGATGGTACTGAGACACTGATGGTACTGATGATACTGACCACTAATGGCATTGACACACGGATGATACTGAGACACTGATGGTACTGAGACACTGATGATACTGAGAGACTGATGGTACTGAGACACTGATGATACTGAGACGCGGATGATACTGAGACACTGATGGTACTGAGACACAGATGATACTGAGACACTGATGGTACTGAGACACTGATGATACCGAGAGACCTATGGTACTGAGACACTGATGGTACAGAGACACGGATGGTACTGATGATACTGACCACTAATGGCACTGACACACGGATGATACTGAGAGTCTGATGATACTGAGACACTGATGATACTGAGAGACTGATGGTACTGAGCCATTTTAATGGTACCGATACACCGCTGTTACTGAGACACAGATGATACTGCGACACTGATGGTACAGAGACACTGACGTTATTGAGGCACTGATGATACTGAGGAACTGATGGTACTGAGCCACTGATGGTACTGAGCCACTGACCTTTCTGAGCCACTGATGGTACTGAGACACTGATGGTACTGAGCCACTCATGGTACTGAAACACTGATGGTACTGAGCCACTGATGATACTGAGGTACTGATGGTACTGAGCCACTGATGGTACTGAGACACTGATGGTACTGAGCCACTGATGGTACTGAGACACTGATGGTACTGAGACACTGATGGTACTGAGGTAATGATGGTACTGAGCCACTGATGGTACTCAGCCACTGACCTTTCTGAGACATGGATGATACTGAGACACTGATGGTACTGAGACAAGGATAATACTGAGCCACTGATGGTACTGATGATACTGACCACTAATGGTACTGACACACGGATGGTACTGAGACACTGATGGTACTGAGACACTGATGATACTGAGAGACTGATGGTACTGAGACACTGATGGTACTGAGACACGGATGATACTGAGACACCGATGGTACTGAGACACGGATGATACTGAGACACTGATGGTACTGAGACACTGATGATACTGAGAGACTGATGGTACTGAGAACCTGATGGTACAGAGACACGGATGGTACTGATGATACTGACCACTAATGGCACTGACACACGGATGATACTGAGACTCTGATGGTACTGAGACACTGATGATACTGAGAGACTGATAGTACTGAGCCATTTTAATGGTACGGAGACACTGATGGTACCGATACACCGCTGTTACTGAGACACTGATGATACTGAGCCACTGACAATACTGAAACACGGATGATCTTGCGACACTGATAGTACAGAGACACTGACGTTACTGAGGCACTGATGATACTGAGGAACTGATGGTACTGAGCCACTGATGGTACTGAGCCACTGACCTTTCTGAGCCACTGATGGTACTGAGACACTGATGGTACTGAGACACTGATGGTACTGAGGTACTGATGGTACTGAGGTACTGATGGTACTGAGGTACTGATGGTACTGAGCCACTGATGGTACTGAGCCACTGATGGTACTGAGACACTGATGGTACTGAGACACTGATAGTACTGAGCCACTGATGGTACTGAGCCACTGACCTTTCTGAGCCACTGATGGTACTTAGACACCGATGGTACTGAGCCACTGATGATACTGAGGTACTGATGGTACTGAGCCACTGATGGTACTCAGCCACCGACCTTTCTGAGACATTGATGATACTGAGACACTGATGGTACTGAGCCACTGATGGTACTGAGACACTGATGATACTGAGACTCTGATGGTACTGAGCCACTGATGGTACCTAGACACTGATGGTACTGAGGTACTGATGGTACTGAGCCACTGATGGTACTGAGCCACTGATGGTACTGAGACACTGATGAGCCTGAGACTCTGATGGTACTGAGACACTGATGGTACTGAGACACGGATGATACTGAGACACTGATGGTACTGAGACACGGATGGTACCGAGACACTGATGGTACTGAGACACTGATGGTACTGAGACACTGATGGTACTGAGCCACTGATGGTACTGAGACACTGATGGTACTGAGAAACGGATGGTACAGAGACACTGATGCTACTGAGACACTGTTGGTACTGAGACACTGATGGTACTGAGACACAGATGATACTGAGACACTGATGGTACTGAGACACGGATGATACTGAGACACTGATGTTATTGAGGCACTGATAATACTGAGGTACTGATGGTACTGAGCCACTGATGGTACTGAGCCACTGATGATACTGAGCCACTGATGATACTGAGGTACTGATGGTACTGAGACACTGATGATACTGAGCAACTGATGATACTGAGGTACTGATGGTACTGATACACTGATGGTACTGAGCCACTGATGGTACTGAGATACTGATGGTACTGAGACACTGATGGTACTGAGCCACTGATGATACTGAGCCACTGATGATACTGAGATACTGATGGTACTGAGACACTGAAGGTACTGAGACACTGGTGGTACAGAGACACTGATGGTACTGAGACACGGATGGTACTGAGACACTGGTGGTACAGAGACACTGGTGGTACAGAGACACTGATGGTACTGAGACACTGATGGTACTGAGACACTGGTGGTACAGAGACACTGATGGTACTGAGACACTGATGGTACTGAGACACTGGTGGTACAGAGACACTGATGGTACTGAGACACGGATGGTACTGAGACACGGATGGTACTGAGACACTGATGGTACTGAGCCACTGATGGCACTGAGCCACTGATGGTACTGAAACACTGGTGGTACAGAGACACTCGTGTTACAGAGACAGTGATGGTACTGAGACACTGGTGGTCCTGAGACACTGATGCAGATGCTGGTGATGCTCCGCCTTTTATCCGTTTACAGCCGTGCACCTCTAATAATTCTGAGCCAGATTCACTCTTGTGCCACTGAATGTACCAAGGATTGGGCCCAGAGACGCCCTGGGCAGTGATGACACGTGTTCACTGGTGACAATCATGGGCCCCTGATGTACATTAACCATTTATCGACTCTGCCCTGTATCAATTCGAACATTAGTTTTTGGCACTATTCAGACATATCCTGGGAGCAATGCTTAGCACGGCCCATGACGAATACTGTGCAAATTACTCGTTAATTGTGAACACATTAATGATTGATTTCATGCAAGATACATCCCTGAGTTGTGCAAGTTGCAGGTCCCAGTGTCACAAAGCTAGAAGAGGGGGGTCAAACTTTTACCTTCCAGCTTGCACAGTGAGTACTAGTGATGCTTCAAAGAGACTAGTGACATGAGTAATGACAACTCCTGATATTAAATCCTGAAAGAAACATCATGTTAGACTGCGGGTTGCATAAATTGTCGCATTCAAATTTTAATACTATTCTCAGTGGTTCCTAGAGAGTGTCATGGTGTATGGGGGTTGTATGGGTGGTGAGAAGGAATAGAATGTAAGAACCTTCCTAGAGAGTGCCAGGGTGTATGGCGGTTGTATGGGGGTGAGATGGAATAGAATGTAATAACCTTCGTAGAGAGTGTTAGGATGTATGGGGGTTGTATGGGTGGTGAGATGGAATAGAATGTAAGACCCTTCCTAGAGAGTGTTAGGGTGTATGGGGGTTGTATGGGTGGTGAGATGGAATAGAATGTCAGAACCTTCCTAGAGAGTGTCATGGTGTACGGGGGTTGTATGGGTGGTGAGATGGAACATAATGTAGAATCTTCCTAGAGAGTGTTAGGGTGTATGGGGGTTGTATGGGTGGTGAGATGGAATAGAATGTAAGACCCTTCCTAGAGAGTGTCAGGGTGTATGGGGGTTGTATGGGTGGTGAGATGGAATAGAATGTCAAAACCTTCCTAGAGAGTGTCATGGTGTATGGGGGTTGTATGGGTGGTGAGATGGAACAGAATGTAGAATCTTCCAAGAGAGTGTCGGGGTGTATGGGGGTTGTATGGGTGGTGAGATGGAATAGAATGTAAGAACCTTCGCAGAGAGTGTCAGGGTGTATGGGGGTTGCATGGGTAGTGAGATGGAATAGAATGTAAGAACTTTCATAGAGAGTGTCAGTGTGTATGGGTGGTGAGATGGAATAGAATGTAAGAATGTTCCTGGAGAGTGTTAGGGTGTATGGGGGTTGTATGGGTGGTGAGATGGAATAGAATGTTAGAACCTTCCTAGAGAGTGCCAGGGTGTATGGCGGTTGTATGGGTGGTGAGATGGAATAGAATGTAAGAACCTTCGTAGAGAGTGTTAGGGTGTATGGTGGTTGTATGGGTGGTGAGATGGAATGAAATGTAAGAACCTTCGTAGAGAGTGTTAGGGTGTATGGGGGTTGTATGGGTGGTGAGATGGAATAGAATGTAAGACCCTTCCTAGAGAGTGTTAGGGTGTATGGGGGTTGTATGGGTGGTGAGATGGAATAGAATGTAAGACCCTTCCTAGAGAGTGTTAGGGTGTATGGGGGTTGTATGGGTGGTGAGATGGAATAGAATATCAGAACCTTCCTAGAGAGTGTCATGGTGTATGGGGGTTGTATGGGTGGTGAGATGGAACAGAATGTAGAATCTTCCTAGAGAGTGTCAGGGTGTACGGGGGTTGTATTGGTGGTGAGATGGAACAGAATGTAAGAACCTTCCGAGAGAGTGTCAGGGTGTATGGGGGTTGTATGGGTGGTGAGATGGAATAGAATGTTAAAACCTTCCTAGAGAGTGTCGGGGTGTATGGGGGTTGTATGGGTGGTGAGATGGAATAGAATGTAAGAACCTTCGCAGAGAGTGTCAGGGTGTATGGGGGTTGCATGGGTAGTGAGATGGAATAGAATGTTAAAACCTTCCTAGAGACTGTTAGGGTGTATGGGGGTTGTATGGGTGGTGAGATGGAATGGAATGTAAGAACCTTCATAGAGAGTGTCAGTGTGTATGGGGGTTGTATGGGTAGTGAGATGGAATAGAATGTAAGAACCTTCCTAGAGAGTGTCAGGGTGTATGGGGGTTGTATGGGTGGCGAGATGGAATAGAATGTAAGAACATTCATAGAGAGTGTCAGTGTGTATGGGTGGTGAGATGGAATAGAATGTAAGAATATTCCTGGAGAGTGTTAGGGTGTATGGGGGTTGTATGGGTGGTGAGATGGAATAGAATGTAAGACCCTTCCTAGAGAGTGTCAAGGTGTATGGGGGTTGTATGGGTGGTGAGATGGAATAGAATGTTAGAACCTTCATGGAGAATGTCATGGTGTATGGGGGTTGTATGGGTGGTGAGATGGAATAGAATGTTAGAACCTTTCTAGAGAGAGATAGGGTGTATGGGGGTTGTATGGGTGATGAGATGGAATAGAATGTAAGAACCTTCCTACAGAGCGTTAGGTTGTATGGGGGTTGTATGGGTGGTGAGATAGAATAAATGTAAGAACCTGCCTAGTGAGTGTTAGGGTGTATGGGGGTTGTATGGGTGGTGAGATGGAATAGAATATAAGGCCCTTCCTAGAGAGTGTTAGGGGGTATGGGTTTGTATGGGTGGTGAGATGGAAAAGAATGTAAGAGCCTTCGTAAAGAGTGTCAGGATGTATGGGGGTTGTTTGGGTGGTGAGATGGAATAGAATGTAAGAACCTTCGTAAAGAGTGTCAGTGTGTATGGTAGCTGTATGGGTGGTGATATAGAACAGAATGTAAGACCCTTCCTAGAGAGTGTTAGGGTGTATGGGGGTTGAATGGGCGGTGAGATGGAATATGTAAGACCCTTCCTAAAGAGTGTTAGGGTGTGTGGGTTTGTATGGGTGGTGAGATGGAATAGATTGTAAGAACCTTCGTAGAGAGTGTCAGGATGTATGGGGGTTGTTTGAGTGGTGTGATGGAATAGAATGTAAGAACCTTCATAGGGAGTGTCAGGGTGTATGGGAGTTGTATGGGTGGTGAGATGGAACAGAATGTAAGACCCTTCCTAGAGAGTATTAGGGTGTATGGGGTTGGATGGGTGGTGAGATGGAATAGAATGTAAGACCCTTCCTAGAGAGTGTTAAGGTGTGTGGGTTTGTATGGGTGGTGAGATGGAATAGAATGTAAGAATCTTCCTAGAGAGTGTCAGGGTGTATGGGGGTTGTATGGGTGGGGAGATGGATAGAAGCAAAATCACAACCAAGGAGAATAGGGAAAGAGCCTTCTCTGACTCCCCTTCTACGAGTTCATACTCACTAAACAGAGAAGCACTAACATCTAAAAAACATAGACCAAGAGGGTCATACAGGGGAAATTATTTAATTTCTTAATACTGCCCTCACACACTTTTCAGTGTCATGCTTCATCATTGGGCCGCATCATACGTCCAGGTGCAGACCAACGCACTGGACGGAGCGCATTATTTTTTGAGAAAATGATGAAGAGTGTGGAAAGGGCAGAAAAGCAAAAAGACAGACTAAAGAAAAACAAATTGGAGGAAGGAATATTCCCTCAAGAAGGGATCTAAGTGTGCAGGAAAGTGTAAATTAAAACTACCTAGGGGAACACCACAATTTTTTTTAAATTATTACCGTGTTCCCTTGGTAGGATTAAAAATAACATGGAGGGGAAATACAGGGGAGGTAACGACCCCTATATCCCTACTGCATAAACCAACATGTTTCTGCCATTATGATGTGCCTCTATGGGTCACGTTGGCATTCATCAGGGTAAAGATCCCTAATCAATCTGGTCCTCACTCAAAATCGGGTGTCTTTTACCTTAACTCCCAAATGGATATATTCCACTGGGTCACTCTTCGCCAATCGGAGAAAGAAATCCTTTCTGTGAAATAAACAAAAAGAGAAAATATATTTCTGATGGCTACATCACCATCATCAATCTTCTCTTATATGCCCTTGCACTCGACCTCTCATGGCTTGGAACTATTCAGTTAATACTTCTTAAGTTAATCATCCTTCGTAACTCAAGGGGTTTCTGTCTGTACAGCCTCTGATCACTCACATCTGCATTATCATTATTTCAAGCGGGACACATCTCACTATTGTTATGGTCACTTGTCCAGGACCAATATCAAACATCAGACCATAGACTAAGCGAAAAAACACTCAGTTACCCCTCTATATATCATCTACAGGGGACATTCATAGCCACTAATAGAAGCAACTCTGGGGATAGAGGTGGCGTCATGGGGTTACTCACACGAGTTATTAGAGTAATTCTCCAAACCCGGAACTGGTGGCAGGAACGGGGTCTTTAAGTTACACCCTGTGCAACCTAAAAACGAGTAACAATTGTCGGTAAAGCAATACAATGGTTTTTTCACCACAATCACTGATATATCATCCCAAACACGGTTGATCTTACAAAAATCCATCAAGTATACCATGCATCCGTGTCTATTTATCAAGGTGTATCTACCGAGATCGGAAAACAATGTCCGGTCTCTCCTGATACCCAAAAGAATGCTCGCCCAAATTCATAATGGTCTCTTCCTTTGCATGTACAAAAGACCACCCCGATTCATCTCGTTTGAGTGCCAGCCCCCTCTCGAGCCGTAACATCAACTCTTCAACAGCCACTAATTAAGTAACACCACGGACCGCTCTAATTATCCGTTCATTCACATTACCCCGTCGCACCCAGAGCCGTACTTACTACATCTAAGAGCCTCCGTTGGCTAATACGCCTGCCACCGTCCTCCGACGATAGCGGGAGACCATTACCGTCTCTCTTAAGTATTCTATCCCTGAGGAGCCACGTTAGCAACGTGCCGTCGGCCACGCCCCTACGTCGTAGTACGGCCCGTTCACTTTCATCGAATAAACCACTAGAAAGCTAACCTTACTTTACTATCTCTGTCTATTTTCCTTTTCACGGCCATATTAGAAAATCGTATTTATACGATCTTATTGTGCTCACTAAGAACGCAAAAGATTGTATGCAAATGACCCGCGTTAGGGGTGAGCATGTCACAGTTAAATCAAATATAGGTCATATCCAAGCCAAACCACAGTCAAATTTGTGTATATGACTGCAGTCTGTTGTTTCTTACACGTGCACCCATTACAAGCTAACTATCCCAAGTCAGATCAAAATTCATTACGGAATAAATGGGGACTTACTAATTGTAAAGTATGGACCAAAGTACCATACAAATCTCAACTGATTGGTTTATCCATATAATCCCATCAAATAGCAAAATTAATTGCTACATTACATCTAGAGCCAGTCCAACTCAATACCACTGCACACACACACTCTTCATTTATTGGTTATTCCATAAAGGTGAAACTAAGGAATCCCATCATTCAAACCCCTCAGGTTGCTCTTAAGTCTGTCCACCCATCGTTGTTCTCTGATGAACAGATAATTAGAGATGTCCGTCGTATTCGGGGGGATGAAAGGTCTGTCAATGACTGTCCACCTTAAGTCGTTCTCAGAGTGTCCAAGTTCTTTAAAGTGTGCTGTTAGTTTAGTGTTAGTTTTGCCGCAGCGTATCGTACTCATGTGTTCCAGTATACGTGTTTTAACCTTCTGTGTCGTCATTCCTACATACTGCTTATTACACGGACACTTCAGTAGGTAAATGACGTTGTCAGTATTACATGTCGTGTGTTTTCTTTGTTCCCAGGGACTTACAAGCCCTATGTCTATGCTCTTTCCATTCAGAGACAGTGGGCAAGCTTTGCAATAGCCACACGAAAAGTGACCGACAATGGGGGGCATTGTACTGTTGTTGCCCCGGCTAGTACTGGAATGAGTGTAAGATCTAGGGCGAGTATTCACAATGGTGTCTTTTATGCTAGCACTTTTCCTAAAAGAAAACAAAGGAACAGGTTGAACCAAACCATTAGAGTTAAGGATGCGCCAATTTTTTAGTATTATTTTCTTGATGTAATTCGACGCTGTATTATAGGTTGTCACACAGACACTCCTATCAACCTTTTCCCACTCAATGGTTTCTAACAGTGCCTCTCTATTACAATTCCTTGCCCGTTTCTGAGCTCTTTGTATCACATGCCGTGGGTAATTCCTGTTCTTCAGTTTTTCGCTTAGTTCTGAGGCCTCACTTTTAAAATCATTGACTGTGGAACAGTTCCTGCGCAAGCGCAGGAACTGTCCGTAAGGGAGATTCTCCCGTAGGGAGCGAGGATGGAAACTCTCAAATGATAACAAGTTATTCCTATCAGTAGGTTTATGATAAACACTACTGGTGAGGCCGCGATTCTCAGCCCTAATACTCAGATCTAAAAAAGGGAGTGAGTCATTCGACATGGTTCCTGTAAAAAACAGGAAAGGATTCCTCTGATTCAACCAGTCAAGAAAGGATTCAGCAGTCGTTCTGTCGCCTCGCCAAATAATGAGCACATCATCAATGTACCTGCGCCATACCCTTATTTGATCACAGTATGGATTCGTTGGCGCATAAACAGTCTCCGCTTCAAAATGGGACACGTACAAACACGCCACACTTGGGGCACAGGAACTCCCCATGGAGGTTCCATGGATTTGAAGATAAAAATTGTCCTCATATTTGAAGAAGTTTTTCGTTAGTGCTAATTCAAGGAGGCACAGAATGAATGCCCTCGGGGTCTGATAATTCCATTCTGAAGTAAATAAGATGTTCTCTATCACTCTCAGAGTTCTTGCTGGGGAATATTAGTATAAAGCGACTCTATGTGTGGTGAGATGGAATAGAATGTCAGAACCTTCCTAAAGAGTGTTAGGGTGTATGGGGGTTGTATGGGTGGTGAGATGGAATAGAATGTAAGATCCTTCCTAAAGAGTGTCAGGGTGTGTGGGTTTGTATGGGTGGTGAGATGGGATAGAATGTAAGACCCTTCCTAGAGAGTGTCAGGGTGTATGGGGGTTGTATGGGTGGTGAGATGGAATAGAATGTAAGACCCTTCCTAGAGAGTGTCAGGGTGTATGGGGTTTTTATGGGTGGTGAGATGGAATAGAATGTAAGACCCTTCCTAGAGAGTGTCAGGGTGTATGGGGGTTGTATGGGTGGTGAGATGGAATAGAATGTAAGACCCTTCCTAGAGAGTGTCAGGGTGTATGGGGGTTGTATGGGTGGTGAGATGGAATAGAATGTAAGACCCTTCCTAGAGAGTGTCAGGGTGTATGGGGGTTGTATGGGTGGTGAGATGGAATAGAATGTAAGACCCTTCCTAGAGAGTGGCAGGGTGTATGGGGGTTGTATGGGTGGTGAGATGGAATAGAATGTAAGACCCTTCCTAGAGAGTGTTAGGGTGTATGAGGGTTGTATGGGTGGTGAGATGGAATAGAATGTAAGAACCTTTGTAGAGAGTGTTAGGGTGTATGGGGGTTGTATGGGTGGTGAGATGGGATAGAATGTAAGACCCTTCCTAGAGAGTGTCAGAGTGTATGGGGGTTGTATGGGTGGTGAGATGGAATAGAATGTAAGAACCTTTGTAGAGAGTGTTAGGGTGTATGAGGGTTGTATGGGTGGTGAGATGGAATAGAATGTAAGAACCTTCGTAGAGAGTGTTAGGGTGTATGGGGGTTGTATGGGTGGTGAGATGGGATGGAATGTAAGACCCTTCCTAGAGAGTGTCAGAGTGTATGGGGGTTGTATGGGTGGTGAGATGGAATAGAATGTAAGACCCTTCCTAGAGAGTGTCAGAGTGTATGGGGGTTGTATGGATGGTGAGATGGAATAGAATGTAAGACCCTTCCTAGAGAGTGTCAGAGTGTATGGGGGTTGTATGGGTGGTGAGATGGAATAGAATGTAAGAACCTTCGTAGAGAGTGTTAGGGTGTATGAGGGTTGTATGGGTGGTGAGATGGAATAGAATGTAAGAACCTTCGTAGAGAGTGTTAGGGTGTATGGGGGGGGTTGTATGGGTGGTGAGATGGAATAGAATGTAAGGCCCTTCCTATAGAGTGTCAGGGTGTATGGGGGTTGTATGGGTGGTGAGATGGAATAGAATGTAAGACCCTTCCTAGAGAGTGTCAGGGTGTATGGGGGTTGTATGGGTGGTGAGATGGAATAGAATGTAAGAACCTTCGTAGAGAGTGTTAGGGTGTATGGGGGTTGTATGGGTGGTGAGATGGAATAGAATGTAAGACCCTTCCCAGAGAGTGTCAGGGTGTATGGGGGTTGTATGGGTGGTGAGATGGAATAGAATGTAAGAACCTTCCTAGAGAGTGTCAGGGTGTATGGGGGTTGTATGGGTGGTGAGATGGAATAGAATGTAAGACCCTTCCTAGAGAGTGTCAGGGTGTATGGGGGTTGTATGGGTGGTGAGATGGGATAGAATGTAAGACCCTTCTTAGAGAGTGTCAGAGTGTATGGGGGTTGTATGGGTGGTGAGATGGAATAGAATGTAAGACCCTTTCTAGAGAGTGTCAGGGTGTATGGGGGTTGTATGGGTGGTGAGATGGGATAGAATGTAAGACCCTTCCTAGAGAGTGTCAGGGTGTATGGGGGTTGTATGGGTGGTCAGATTAGAAGTTTTCTGTAGAGAGAGGACTCCTGGTAGCTGCTTGGTGTCTGGGGTATTAAGCGAATACAGTCATTTGCAGCCACTTCACGTTCTGTCTTCATGTACCCTCCTAGGGTACACTACGTGGGATTAGCATCTTATTCTTACTACATTGACTATGAACGTAGTTGATGCAACGCACTGGATGGACGTTTCGGTTACTTGGACATCCTTTTAACACAAAAGCTGAGACAGACGTTATTTATTTTGTACTGAACTGCGTCATCGTCACCACGATCTTTATTTGCTTGAATATATAACCACAAAAGAGACAGGATAGAAAAACATAATACAGCCGCATATTCCTTAAGACCCCGATTAACAAAGACATCATAGAGGTAAATATCAGGGAAGAAATTATTAATCATCATAAAACATTCTGAGCTGTTAAAAATATTCAACTCGCTAAAAGATCTGACCATAAAAACATTTCAAAACAATACAATTGTAGAGTGCAAAAGTAAGAGACATTACGTACTACATGGCCCGGGCCGACAGATCCAGTGTGCATCATATCAAAAATTAAATCTTGCTGAGATTTAAAAATGATACAAGTATAAAGTGCAGTATTATTTCGGCAAACCTCAACACAGTAACGAGAAATACATTGCAGAACCCTACTATTCAAGACAAAGATTCTCTCAACATGATTGATAATTGAATACATTTAGCTACGGCCAGGCAAGTTGGTGTAGAAGAAGGTGACGGCAAAAACCATGAATGTAGGTCTACACTGTCTAAAGCTGGCCAGCTTCAGACCAGGGAGCAGCAGCTGCTTTCTTAATGCTGTATAACATTTACAAAATAAAAAAAATGGATTGTACTCTGTGGTGAGCAATCACCAGACTGACATAGTGTAAGCTTATCAGAATATTCACCTGTGGTCTTGCACGCAACAAGGTAATGCAAAGTCTGACGTCTAAACCGTATTAGAAAACATCTGCGCTGTAGGTTAGCGATCGAAGTAAGATAAGGTGCAAAACTAAGAGGAGGTTGAATTAAAAATTTGTTCTTACCAGTCAGCTTCTGAAGTTCGCATCTGGCTCTGGCATTATTACCAAAGTCATAAACACGAGCCTTGACACTGACCTTACAAGGCAGAGATATTTTGTGTGGCTTGCTGAGCAACTCAGGCATATCCAAACTATGGCATACGATCTTTATGTGAAGCCAACCAAAGGATCTTAAGGGCTTTATCTAATATAAGAGAATCATTCAGAATCAGCCGATTAAGACCGTGTTCATGCTTTGTCGGTATGGACAACCACAAACGCAATGGTGGCAGGCAAATGTAATTAACGATATCTCCTAGCTCAGATTCAGTGTGGTAAACATAGGTTGAGGTACTTTTGCGTACAGCGAGTAGCTGCCTCAAAAATCAATTTTCCAAATTCTGCAAATCGGGGTATTCCCTCACACCCCAGAGACTGGCGCCATAATTTTCAATGGGGAAACTTTTAGCTTTAAATACTGCCACTAACTCATTCATCTGCTAAATCCCCAACTTGTAGGCAAAACTGAAAAGTGCTTCAATACTCATTGCAAACTCAGAGCTCCTAACCCGTGCCTCTGCTTTCCAATTACAGGCTTCATCCATTAAAACATCGAAATAGGGAAAAGTGGGCACTGATTCAATCTTGGAGTTATTCAAGAAAAAGGCTTACTTCTGCACCTAGTAACACCATAAGTTATAGTATGGGTTTTAGTCTGGTTAATTGAAAGATCTAGATCTGAACTGAACTTAGTAAAATGATCAAGTTACCTTCAGAGCCCTACAGGAGTTCTGGCAATGAGCACCGCATCGTCTGCATAAAGAAATGGCGGGATAAGGCAGGAACCTGTTCGTGGAGAATCGACGTCCAAACTAGCCTACTGTTTCTCATGTCCAGTAACGTAAAGTGAAAACAAGCTTTATCGCCTCAGTCATTCCACCGTTTGGCCCATATCTTACACTAGCGGTGACTTCAGCATGCCGTTGCCTGAGGAAACAAATGAGAAGTCCATGCGCCCCCATACTGAGCATCATTTGCCAAAGCTTTGATCTATTTACATGATCACATGTAGAGCTCAAGTCCATAAACGCTAGATACAAATTGCTTGGCTTAGCTGTGCTATACTTGCCAATAAGTAGATACAGATTAAGACATTGTTTAGTGGTAGCAATGCCCGATCGAAAACCATGCTGCAGGTCTGAAAGAACATGATTATCTTGGACCCATGTTTCAAGACGATCAAGGGCCACCATCCTGCCTATAGTTTAAGCTGTACTGTCAATCAAGGATATAGGCTGATAGAACTTAGGATCAGGTTTATCCCCTTCTTAAAAATTGGAACTTTCGTGGCATGGGACCAAGATCGCGGAGGGCCTTGCCTGGAAATAGCCTTTAATGCATTGGTCAGTAGAGAGGTCAGAGGTCAATGTCAATCTTAAACAGATCCACTGGCACCCCATCTGGGCCTGGTGCCTTGCCACCAGGACACTTGTTTAGGGCTGTGATCACATCAGGGGCCGTATTACAATAAGTGCCCCGGGGGCACAAGGGGCGCTTGTGCCCGCTTTGCGCGCCCCTGGGGGCACTTTGGCATTATAGAAGGGGGCGCAGATGCTTGTGCGTCCCCTTCTCTAATACCGATAGCGCTGGCGCACTTAAAGTGCCAGCGCTACCTTCAGAGGCTGTTCCTTCATTTGCATAGGGGCGTGCCCTATGCAAATGAGGGAATTCCTTTGACTCTGTGCGCACGCCATATTACAGAAGCGGGCGCAGAGTCAAAGCAGCCCTCAGGAGGCGCACTGACAGTGCGCCATTTAAAAGGTGGCGCATTGTCAGTGCGCCTCCCGAGAGCAGCCCTCTGCAGGGGGTACCAGACATCCCCTTAAAGGCGGGTGCAGTCAGTGACTGTACCCGCCTGCAAGGGGATCTCTATTACCCTGTAAAAGTGCAGGCGGGTGCCACCTGCACTGTGAAAACACGGAGCAGGTGCTCCGTGTTTTCACATGTATGCGCTGCCCTGGGGGCAGCGCGAGTTCGCGGCTGCCCTGGGGGCAGCGCATACATCATAATAGGGTGCATTGTGATTGTTTGCGCCGGCGCACCGTTTAAAAGGTGCGCCGGACGCAAACAATCACAATGCATAATACGGCCCCAGATAACTCCATACCCATGCTTCCAGTGACCCTGTCAATGAGCCCCCATCTATCATCGGAGAAATATGAATTAGCACAGGGGACAGAATATAAATTTGAAAAATGGATTAGCCATTTATCAGGGAGAATCAGGGCATCTCGACCCGACTGGCAGTCAGGAGAGATTTGCAGCCGTCTGATCTAAGAGCCTTTTTCCTACATACAAGCTCCCTTTTATATATATGTCAGCACTGGCAGCTTCCTCAATGCTCCTATGTACTGCTTTTAATGCCCTAAGCAGGTCATTATGTGCCTTGGAACAAGGTGTCGACTTGCCTCTAGCACCCCGAAAGGGCCAGTCAGAAACTCCCTGATGGAGCTTGACAGCCTGACATATGAATTGACAATGACCTCAGACTCCAGTCCATCATCCAGGCAATCAAGGAGCATGTTCTGGTTCCTTGTTGCGATTCAACAAACAAATTAGTCACTTTGGGGAGTCGCTCAACTCCAGGATCTAAGATCGATGAATTCCTGGATATTTATGAGTAGCTCAACCAGTTGTTCTTATTCAACATACTTAAGGGTTATAGTCTGTGCACAAGGACCTACCTACAAGAGGCCCCAGGAGTGTGGCATGTTTCCAGCTGACTGCAGCTCGAGAACTAACCTGCTGATGAAATGAGGTTGTGATGCACGAGGTGCAAGGTGTGTTGTGTGTTCTCTGCTGACCACAGCTTGAAGACTGTCTTGATGGAGTGAAAGGAGTGAGGTGAGTTTTCTGCTGACCACAGCTTGAGGGCTGTCTTGATGGAGTGCAGGGTGTGAGGTGAGTTCTCTGCTGACCACAGCTTGAGGACTAATCTGATGGAGTGGAAGGTGTGAGGTGAGTTTTCTGCTGACCACAGCTTGAGGACTGTCTTGATGGAGTGGAAGGTGTGAGGTGAGTTCTCTGCTGACCACAGCTTGAGGACTAATCTGATGGAGGTGTGAGGTGTGTTCTCTGCTGACCACAGGTTGAGGATTGTCGTGATGGAGTGGAAGGTGTGAGGTGAGTTCTCTGCTGACCACAGCTTGAGGACTAATCTGATGGAGGTGTGAGGTGTGTTCTCTGCTGACCACAGCTTGGGGACTGTCTTGATGGAGTGCAATGTGTGTGGTGTGTTCTCTGCTGACCACAGCTTGAGAACTGTCTTGATGGAGTGGAAGATGTGAGGTGAGTTCTCTGCTGACCACAGGTTGGGGACTGTCTTGATGGAGTGGAAGGTGTGAGGTGAGTTCTCTGCTGACCACAGCTTGGGGACTGTCTTGATGGAGTGCAATGTGTGTGGTGTGTTCTCTGCTGACCACAGCTTGAGAACTGTCTTGATGGAGTGGAAGATGTGAGGTGAGTTCTCTGCTGACCACAGCTTGAGGACTAATCTGATGGAGGTGTGAGGTGTGTTCTCTGCTGACCACAGCTTGGGGACTGTCTTAATGGAGTGCAAGGAGTGAGGTGTGTTCTCTGCTGACCACAGATTGAGGGCTATCTTGATGGAGTGGAAGGTGTGAGGTGTGTTCTCTGCTGACTACAGCTTGGGGACTATCTTGATAGAGTGCAAGGTGTGAGGTGTGTTCTCTGTTGACCACAGCTTGAGGACTAATCTGATGGAGGTGTGAGGTGTGCAGCAAGCCTCAAGTGATCAAGAATTGTCTTGTCTGCCAGCAAAGGTGCATCTGCTAGAAGCTGAAGCGCACAGGAAACATAATCTTTAAAGAACCCAAATGCATGCCCTCACGTTTTATTCTTAAATCACATCTTTCTTCTGACGTTGTGTTCTGGTTGCATGGCAACTCCCACAAGAAATACGCCCAGATATATGGAACATCAGCTGTGCTGAGGTGCATCACAAGGGATATCTAAGACACTCTTTGAACTTTTAACCTGGACCTTTTGAGCGGTGAGAGGGGTAGTGATTTCAACATACTTAAATTTGATTCACATGAAACATATTTTTTAGGTTGTCAGACTCCTTAAAACGTTATTCAGAATGTGTGCGAAAAATCAAAGTGGAAATCCTACGCTAAGAAAAAAGACTGGTTAATGATACATTTAGATTTTCTTGGGTACTGGGTTGGGTACCGGAGTAGCACTTGGGAGGTGCTATATCAAGTTCCGAAAAATTAGACGAGCACTAGAGTGTATTAGACTTCGATTTTTTAATGAATGTGTGACTTAGTTTAACCCACAGTTCACCCAACTGTCATTTAACCAGTTTCTTATTTCTCTGGATATTAAATCAATAAGAGGACTTATCTCCTTATTGTTTAATATTAGGCTCAAGTTCTTCCTGGGTTTCATGATCCTCCGCCATTTTTCCTGTCTTCAGCAGGTGAACCAGTGCTCAACTGGGTTAAGTGGCAGAAGGTGTTGACTCATTATGCTAGACTATGAGGATAATGTCTGAGTGTCTTTATAACTTCATTGATTAGGGCCAGGAAGTATTTGATCATGTTCCTCGTCTCAGCAGTTAAAATGCAGTAGATCTGCATTATTTCCCCAAAGTTCACTTGATACTAAAGAGATGTCACTTTGGGAGGAGAGAGCAGGGTTTTAATAAGTCAGTAGAGTGTTATGTCCTCTTGCATGTTTACAGTAACTCTGAAAGATTCATCAGAGACCAATTTATGGTAGATTGCAAAAGTGAAAGAAGGAGAGAGATGAACTCTGGCAAAAGGTGACCCAGATCTTAGTGAGGTGTTAGCCATTGCAAAGAAGAGTGAACATTCAATTGTATGTGTGGAGGAGAAAAAGAAGGGTAATGGGCGTTCTGAGAAGGTTCAGAGTGTCACACAGAGAATGGTGAATGATGCCCATAAAAGAGGCTTTCACTGCAAATGTTTAGATATTGAAATTTCGGGCACATGACCAATGATAAAAACTAACCAGCGTGATCCGTTGTATGTAAATTGTGCAGGTAGAAAGGCCATCATACGAAGTTTTGTAAGAAGTATTGCAGGTCCAAGAACTACAAAGGAAAAGTTAGAGGAATTGACCTGAAAAGATGCTCTTTTGGAGCAGAGAAGAGATGTGAAGAGATACTATTACAAATAGGAGGAGCCAGTAAATACTGACCTCTGGACTGTGTGAGAGTGAACGGTGCAGAATTTTGCATGTTGCTTGACTATGGGGCAAAACTAGCTTTCACACTTAGGGATTTTTTCAATAAACATTTCAGAAGTGAGGACAAGTTGTACAAGGCTGACATCATACACTTGCATATGAGGAAAGCCTAATCAACTCAAAGGGTATTTTCTTGGTTAATTAGAATACAAGGATAGGTTTGCTGTGGGCAAGATTTTTGTCTCCAGTAGAGATGACAGCATCATTAACTGGTTTCCCCAAATAGACATGGGATTGATTTTGGATCAAATTGTGATCCCCCATAAAGTTAGGAGAACTTTATATATATATAAAGTATAATAATAGTGAGCTTGCTGTGAGAATGCGAAAGGAATTTTCAAAGATGTTAGTGATCCACTCAGTTGTTTAAAGGGCTACATTTATGATATAACTCTCAAAAAATGTCCAAGCTGTAGTCGGTAAGGTAAGTGGTGTTCCAATTACAGTGAGAAAAACAATGTTAGATGAATTAGAAAGACTGAAGAAAGAAGAAATAATTGAAGAGGTGGAAGCGATGGACTGGTTGCCACCTGTGTTAATAGCATACAAAGCCTTTGCTGATTTGAGAATGTGTATCGATTTTACAGAGATCAATAAATGTGTAGTAGTAGACAGGTATCCCCTTACAAACATCAGTAACAACATTTGATCTCACACCTGCATACAACGAGATCAAACTTCATGAGCAGGCCAAGGATTTAACAGCATTTATCACTCCATTTGGAATTTTTAGTTACTTAAGGATGTCTTTGGAACTCATTTTCACAGCTTCAGTGTTCCAGTGAGCTATGGAGAAGGCGTTGAAGGGCATCTCTGAAGTCAAACTTTTCCAAGATGATATTCTAATCTGCGGTTTCTCCAGACAGAGCATGAAGATCGACTCAGAACACTTTTGGGTAGGCTTTGTCAAGTGGCTTAGTTTAAAATCTCCCCACTGCAAATTTGATAGGAGAGAGACTGTGTATTTAGGTCATTGAATTATGTGTGAACACATTTAGCTAAAGGAGGAATTACTGAAGACCATTCAAGATCTACTTAAACCAGGAAACAAAGATAAATTATGTTTTTGGGGATGACAGAATATTATAATAAGTTTGTGCCACAGTTTGCTGATCTCACCAGAAATCTAAGCTTGTTGCTAAGGAGCTAGGTGTGTAGCTAGCTGTTGAGTACAGCAAGGAGTTTGAGGACATAAAAAGTAGATTATCAGAGGCTCCAATTCTTCAGAGCTTTGACCCTAGAGGCAAATCTACTTTGGTAACTGATGCCCACTCAAAAGGATTATGAGCAGTGTTGAAACAAGGTGAGGGTGACGATGAAAGAACCATGATTCTCATATTACAGTGTTTTTAAAGACCCTTAATTGATGATTAGCTCATTGAAAAGGAAGCCTTATGTATATTTTGGGCAATAAGGAAACTGAAGATTGAAGAAGTTTTTGTGGGGAAGTAGGTTTGTTGTAAAAAGTGATCACAAACCTTCAAGAGAAGTGTTTACAAAAAAGGCATTGCCACTGTGTCAAATAGGATCTGAAAATGGGTGCGCTCATTGCAAGAACTTGATTTTGATGGTTAGACATTCCTGGAGCGAAGGGTTATGTGGCAGACTGTCTCTCCAAGTTAGTTTTGAAAGAAAGTATTGATGAAGAGGATGATAGTGAAGAAATGTAGAGGATTTTAAGGTGTGTGAAATTTTAGATGGAGTTGTAGGTGTGGGTGAAGGTGAGTGGAAATGATTAGTTGGTTGTGATGAGATGTTGCAAGAGCATTCGGTTCACTTCATAATAAGAAAGGCTGGAAGTCAAAAGACTGTTGCAGTCTGGAATGTAGAAAGTTACGGAGATCAGGGAGAATCTTTTTGAGCAACAATGTTTGAGCTAGAGAGGCGAGAAGCAGGGGTGGGCGGAGTTCGCACAGTTTCATTGCGCGGAATTCCGCGAAGTCACCAAAAAACTCAGTGGAATTCCGCGTAATTCCGCAGGCAGGCGGAGTATTGGTATTGCTTGGCCATCAATAGCAATTACCCATAAAAAAGTACGAGCGCTGCAGCTGCAACGGATAAGTGTGTCATCATGCACAGCGTTAGTCTGTAATGCGCAGAAGAGGGCCTACTTACCATTTTGTGGGAGAGGATGGCTTCCAGTCTGCACCGATGCCGATTAGATCGATGTGATGATGACTGATGATGACTCTGAGTGAGTGACCCTCTGCTGCACCTATTCCAGCCGGTATGGCATGGCAATGTCATCATGACGACGGATGACAGGGAGGGACATGTTCCAACTTCCGACTCCGACACATAGCGAAAAGGAGGAGGGAAGCAACCAAAAGGGATGGGGAGACATGGACATAGAAAGGGGACTGCAGTGCACGCATAGCGCCAGATGCATAATTAAAAAAAACAATACACTTTTGTGCCGTAAAAAGTTTGTTGTCTTTTTTTTTATTCAATGATGTACTGTACTTGAAGGGAAGCCCACCCTTCCTGTAGTTTTGCTTGCACTTTCTTCGCCATACCAGTCCCTTTTCCATGTTGCCGCTGTATTGAAGGGCACAGTCAGCGGCTGGATCTGACATCACCTCCCCGGGCACCACAGCTTGCAGTATTAGTGTGAGCACCGGGGCAGGGCTACGAACTTGGTGCCACGTCAGGGCTAAAATGGGGGCGGCGGAACACCGACATGAACCCGGCACACAACGAGTATCCGTGAGAGTAGGTCCTTTCAGCCGCAGCCGCAGTCATGGAAGCCCCGGTATGGACCAGCAAAGCCCCTCCCTCTCCATTCATTGTGAGCAGGGGTGAGTGTCCAGCGCGTCGCTAAACTGAGCTCCACTCGGCCGGCAGTAGGTGGAGTTTTTTTTACAAACTCTGCGCTCCCCATGCAGCCTGGAGTTGCAAAACTCCGTGAGCCCTGCCGGCGGAGCTGAGTTTGCTGCCCACCCTTAGCTAGAAGCTGATACCACCTAGTGCAATTAAAAGTTCATTGGTGGATTTAGCACTTCTGTGATACCTAGGGATAAGCAAAATCAAGGAAAGGATGAATTTCTGGTGGCCTGGTCTAGATATTCAGTTAGAGAGAGCTTTTAGAAACTGTGTGGACCCTTTACATAGTGACAGGTTTTGTAAGACCAGGAGGCAGTCCATGGTCATGATGATGTTATGAGAAAAAACCCTAGGAAGATACAGCAAAACCTAGAGTGGGACCTATAAGTAGCAAGGAGTGTAGGAAGCTGGCTCTGTATATACTGTACCAAAGTAAGGTATACTGTGCACAGACTCCAGGGGATCCCCATAGGCTTACAGAGGTAAAAGTAGATAATACCTTACTCTCTATTTGTGGTAGTGGGGGTGAGCAGTAAGGCTTTATCAGAGGGTAGTGTTAAGCATCTATTGTACACATTCAGGCAAGAAATGATGTCACACACTCAAAGACTGAACTCAGACCAATTGTTTGTAGTAAAAATATTTCTTTAGTTGTATTTTATTTTTATAACCAAGCAGGACTTGGTACAGATAAATAGAACTGCACTTTTAAAGACAGATTGACCAACAAGCAAGCTAGTTGAGTATGACTTTTGTTACAGGTTTGTAAAATATTTTAAGTACAGTTGAAATTTCTATTGGATTACCTTTGATTACTTTTTAGAGTACTTTTTGGATTACTTTTTCTACTCAGTGTGATATGCCTAGATATCACACTAGGACATTTCATAGATAAAAGATAGGTAAAACAGTTTTCATAAAAACACAGTTTCTTATGTTTCTATACACACACCCTCAACACTTAGAATTTTTTAAGAGGAAAACAGTCAATGCAATCTTATGGAGAAAAATTAGGTTATCGGTTTGCAGGTAAGCAATAGGTCTTTATGGCTGAGTTTCTGGGGTTAGAACCAGGGTTTCCCCAGGGTCAAGGATGCACTCAAAAAGCACCCTCAGCAGAACTAGGGCGGCCGGGTGCAGAGTGCTAAGGGCTAATGTTAGCCTATGGGGATAGGGGGCTGTCGGTTGGTGGCTGCTCTCGAGTAAGCCACAGGGTTGAGGGAGCACAGCTCCTAGGGTTAAGCTCAGGGCAAAGGGTGATCCGAGTTAGCACACAAGGTGCACCCACAGGGGCGGCCGGGTGCAGAGTGCTGATTTGGCTTGGGTGCCCTGTTGTTTTCAAAGGGAGTTGCCGGTTTTGGATTTTGGCAGCAGGCTCGGTCCAGGAAGTCTTCCGCGAGGAACCAACAGCTGGGCAGGTAAGTTAGAGGGCTCAGGGACGTTGGTGCACCTAAGGCCCTCTTCTCCAGGGCGCAGGGTGGCTGGATGCAGGGGTGCCTTTTGAGGTCAGATTTCACCTTACCGGACCACTCGCAGTTGGAGGGCGTCTCCGTGCAGAGGCTGCAGACGAGGTCAGGGAGTCCTGGAGGGATCAACCCATGATAGACTCGGACTCTGGAGCACTAGGGGACCTCGCTAGGACTGGTGGGCCACTCAGACTCTGGCCGTAGGCGACGTGTGCAGTGGTGGTTCCAGGAGTCAGGTTTCTTTGTCTTCAGCAGGCTCGGAGTCTTTCTTTAGAGATTCTTTTAAACACAGCTGCTGCTCACAGGAGATCCAGTCTTTGTTGAAGGCAGCCAGTCCTCCCAGGGGTTCTGGAGGTCGCTGGCTGCAGGACAAGGTGACTTTTGGCTCAGGATCTCTGGAAACTGCAGAAGGGCCGGTAGGGCTGGGGCCATGTCAGTTCTTTGCTGCAGTCTCCTCTGCTGTGCATCTTCTTTCGTTCTTCTTTGTAGGTTGCAGGAATCTGCCTTCAGGCCTGCCACCTAAATACTATATATAGGGGGTGTTTTAGGGGTCTCGAGGGGGAAACATCCATTACAACGCAGTCATTACAACGACCTACCTTTACAACGCAACTGTTACAACGCAACTGCCTTTACATTGCATGCCATTACAATGCATGCCATTACAACGCATGCCATTACAACGCATTATAAGGTAAGTAATGGAGATTGTTTTAGTATTAGGGTGGGTATGGGTTTTGGGGTACTTAGGAATAGTAATTTTTAACCCTACACTATCCAACACTTTCCCTACTGTTGCACTCACTGGAGTGGGAATAGTAATTTACCCCTAAACTATCCAAAACTTACCCTACTGTTGCTCTAAAAGTATTATGCGTTGTAAGGGTATGAGTTGTAATGGTATGCATTGTAATGGAATGCGTTGTAATGGTAGTTTTAAAAAATGCGTTATAATGCCATGCGTTGTAAAATCATGCAATGTAATGGTAGTTGCGATGTAAAGACTGTGTTGTAAAAGCATGCGTTACAATTGCATGTGTTGTAACGTCATATATTCGTCTCGAGGTAGTAGCCAATGGTCTACTGACCTTAGGGTGACTACACTCTAGGTGTGCTCACCCCACATAGGGGAGTGGGCACATTCCTTTATCCTGATTGGAGAGTGCCTGCCATCTGCAAGATGGCGGGCACTGAAGAGTGGGCTTCACCCCGCCTCCCCCGCCTAGAGGGGTGGGGTTGGCAGAGGTGGGCACACCTTCTGGGCTGCTCTAACGTTTCCTGCCTATCCTCCTGCCGAAAAGGGGGTGAGACAGGAAGGGGGTGTGCACCTGATAGCAGGAGAGGCTGGGGGTCGCGTTACAAAGGCGACAAGGCCTTTGAAGCTCCCCTGCCACAGATGGCTCTTCCTGGCCTGGGGGAGGTGTGAACACCCCCGCCCAGGAAAGGCTTTGTTTCTAGGCCCAGGGAGTGAAGGCTCCCACCCCAGGGGTCCAGAAACTTGTCTTGTGGTGGCAGGCTGGTGTGTACCAGTCAGGGAACCCAACAGAGGCTGGTCGTTTTTCAGGGGGCATCTCTAAGATGCCCTCTGAGCACATTTTGCATTAAATCCCACACTGGCATCAGTGTGGGTTTATTATGCTGAGAAGTTTGCTACCAAACTTCCTAGAATTCAGTAAAGCCATTATGGTGCTGTGGAGTTCGTAATGACAAACTCCCAGACCATATACTCTTTATGGCTTTACTGCACTTACGATGTCTAAGAATGGACCTAGACACTATAGGGGTACAGGGCTCATGCACCTGTACCCTCACCAGTTGTATAGTGCACCCAGCTAGAGGGGTGTCTTACCTATACCATAGGCAGTGGGTTGCAGGCATGGCACATAGTGTGCCATGTCGACGCTTCACTTTTCTCTGCACCAAAACACGCAGCTTGCAATGGCAGTGTGTGTGTGTAAAGGTACAGGGCCTCTAAGGGTGGCACAATATGTGCTGCAGCCCTTAACGGCCTTCCCTGGTGACAGTGCCCTTTTACAAGGGACTTACATGTGGCCAGAAATTTGCCCATTGGGGGTACAAAGGTACAGTTTTGGGAAAGAACACAGACCCTGAGAACCTGATTGGCAGGGACCCAGGGCACATCAAGTCAAAATGCATCAGACATCAGACAAAAAGTGTGGGGGGGTTTACTGCAACAGAATCCCACTTTCCTACAAGGATGGTCAAAAGTATTATAGTTTTGATTGACATGTAATCCAGGTGTCCAGAAGTTTGTATCATTATTGACATTGAAACACACAATGTGACTAAGTTCTTGAGCACGGTTTGTAGCAGGAAGGGTCTACCTGGGACAGTCATGAAAGGCAATGCTGTCCAACTAGTGTAGTCCGAGATGGAAGAGTTTTTAGTGAAAAGGAGCACAAATCACCCAGAGGCAAATGGAATGATAGAGAGATTAAACAGGGCACTTGAGATACCTTACAGATTGCAACAGTGAATGGGAAGGACGGGAGAGAAGAGATTCTTTCAAGGTTTGAAGTATATATGCCCCCCCTGCACCATTCTGTCAGAGACGTCCTGTTTGAGCTGTTCAGAGGAAGAAAATCAAATGTTTTGGTGTGTTCTGCAAGGATGATTAATAAGAATATAGGTCATAAGACAGAGAATGAGTGGGGAGAGAGAACTTGCAAAGATCCATGAGAGAAAAAGGTGGTTTAATAGGAAGCATGCAGTCCAAAATACAAAGGTTTGCATTGGGGATATGGTCAGAATTAAAAACTCTGAAGGTATAAAAAACTTGTCTAAATATTCTGTGCCCATGCGAGTGATCAAGCTATTCCACAATGCCATGAAGACTGAAGATTCTCAATTTGCAATCTGAGTAGAATGGCTGTTCTTGAACGCAGTGTGGCTTTTAAGAAATATGGTTCTGAGAAGAGCAGGAGTCTGAAAGTTCAATGACCCAAAAGGAATTGAGAAGGATGAATAGAGTACAGAAGACACCAACATATTTGCAGGATTATAGCTGTGATCCAGGCAAGTAAAGAGGTCATCGTTTGTGCCACCACACATTTTAGACATTATTTAGCATATTCAAGTGTGCCTTGACTGTATATTACTTGCATTATGTATTATATGTTTGAGAAATCTTTCTGTCTCCTTCATACAATGTTCTTAACAAAGATATCTTGTGCTTTTAATGTTTTCTTTTTTGTTTGTAAACATCTTGTTATTTCCCTATTTTATAGGAGTGAGATGTGTAGTATCTTATGTGTAGGAAAAGCATATTGGAACCTTCATAGAGAATGTTATAATGTAATGAATTGCACGGGTGATGAGATCAGAGAAAGAGAGAAGTCACAGCAGCTGCATGGTGGCTGTGGCGTTGAACAAATAAACTTTAATTTCTGTGATCCTAGAGCCTGCTGTATGGGATAACCATCTTTACTACAAGTGGTATGTTACAAAAAATGGACTACCTTTCAGGAAGCGGTTGAATGCGTCACATTGTCTTGCTTTGTTAAAGCTGCACTTCTGTTGCTCTGCATTAATAGTACAATGTTCATTCGGTGTAATGGTGGTGACTGATCTTCTTAATAAAACTGCAGAGTCGCCATCTTAGATCAGGAGTATCTCCACCCCTGAACACAAGAGGTACAATAGTTGCATCCAGCTGGTCGTCATCTCTTTCCTTGACTATGGGTTGTGCAGAGTTGATGCCATGAGCAACACGATGGACAGAAGGCCGTAGAGGCTCTCAGAGCTGCTCTCATTCGTGAGCTCCCTCCTTGTCCTGCATATTTAGGGGCTCTGAGTTCAAGATGTGGTTATAATCAGAAAGTTTTTGCTTGAGCTGCTGTTTGGGTATCTAGAATCTTAGTTCCCGATTTAGAGTTTGGCGGCCAGGGTACTCCATCACAGTGTCAACGGCGTACCCTGTTCGCCAAACCCTCAGTCTGCACGCCTCATTTAGAGATGGGTGGATCATAAATTTTCCGCCAACTGAGCCACTGTTGTCTCCATCTGCAGAAAACTTCCTCCAATAGCCTAACGGAGTATAGGTTGTGGGAGGAATGACCTTACACCACCTGCCCTTTTTAGATTGGATGTGTAATGCTTTTTTTCCCTGTCCTTCACCACCAGGAGAAATCTGGTGGTAGCGGACACAAAAAAAATAATGAACCCCCAGACCCTGGGACAAAAATTCCCACTCCCAGGAACTGGAGGGAGAGGGGGGCACCCATTTTTTCCCTTTCAGAAATAAACTCCCTTGTTTCTGAAAAACTAAAAAAGTTAAAAATTGGTGAATGGCCATCAAACCTACGGTGGCCGTCCACCAAATCTTTTCATATAGTATCAAAATACAGACCCTTTATAAGAATTGCATATGATGTACATCTAGGTATTGTACGGGCGGACATTACAGTTTGGAACTGAAAGCTTGATGCTGCTTGACTTGCACCAGGGCCAGCTTTAGGGCAGTGCAACCGGTGCGGCCACACTGGGTGCTGATATGGAGGGGGGGTGCTGACCTGGAGGGGGGGGGGTGCTGTGTTCAGCAATACCTTACGATTTAAAAGCACCTGCTGCAGAGTCCCTTGTGCGTCTAGCTTTCCGGCAGCAATACAAATGTCAAAATAACTCTTGTGATTAACGTTCCTGCTAGAGAAAGAGATCAAAGTTTTGTCTAGTGGCAGTTTTGCCTCACCATAAAGTAGCGCAGAGGGTTGGTATGCCTGCTGCAAAGAACAGATCTGTATTTTATGTGAATAGCTTAGTGGATTAGTAAAGCCAGCCTTTACCAGCGCTTTAAAACAAATGAAATGTATGTGAGAGAGGGGCGAGGGGCACTTTTGCCGGATGGAAGTGAGGGAATCTGAGGAGGAGGTCATTGGAGGGGGAGCGCCCGGCACCACCAGCACTAAAGCCAGCCCTGACTTGTGTTTCGTTATATATGTACATATTTTCCTCAGCGTAGATCTGCCCTTTGAGGGTCAGCCTTAGCAGAGTTACTCTCAGCCTCATAGCTGAGAAGGAGAGACCCTCGCTCCTGTGTCTCACCCACAGCACCAAGGTGCGCTGTTTAGGGAAGGGTACCAAGCCCTCTGCCCAGAAGTCAGCTGACCCAAACCAGGAAGTACAGAGCTGCCAGCTACCATACTGAAGGCCACAGCACAGTGGGTTAAGGCCATCCATCCAGCACATGGCGGTAACCCACCCTCCACTGACCTGTGACGTCAGCCTTCACTCCCTCCCTTCTCCTACCACCAGCATCATCAAACTGGACTTGATGTCACTTCTCCAACTCCACCCACTGTGAAGGCAGCAGAGGAACCAGGCTGAAAGGTGGAGGGATACCAGTGACCTCCGTCAGTGGTGCCCACCCGAAGGCCTGCATCACGGTGGGGGATCAAGTTGAGTTGGGTGTTCACTGAGTATTAGAAAGTAGACATTGAACACCCATCAGGTGTTGGTCCAGCCATTACAACGTCAAGAGACGCTTTGAAGTCACAGCGCAATGACAATGAGCACATGGCCAAACAGGGCTAGGAAGAACCCTTTCTTAGGACACCAAAGAGTGAGTGATAATATTGGTAAAACAAAACTCATTTAAAGGTATGTTATTGTAACTGATGATCAGCCAATGGACCCAGTGGAAATAACCTACATTAGGTACCACCTTTTTCAATTAACACTTGTAAGAGCCTTTGATCTGAGCAAAGAATGTCTTTGTGGAGCTAACATTACTATCTTTCTTAAATGTGTTGAAACATCACAAGTACCTGACTTGCTACTGTCGAGGGAATGTCTAGGAGGCGATGTTGTGCTAAATCACTATAGGATATTATTGCTTTGGGCGTTCACATAGACACTATATGACATAAAGGACACTGTAGGGCATGCCGGAAGTTCCTAACTTGTTCCTTCCTAGATATGTGACTGGGCAGAACAGTAGACACTGCTGAGTCAATGATGGCAATGTAACTGTAGGTTAGTTTTTCACACGCATCCAATTTTGATTTCAATGTTTAAATGTTGACAGTAGTTTACTAATTTGCCAATTACTGACATATGTATATCTTGATCTACTTATAGGAACGAAAAAGGAAATCAATAATGCAAAATTGCACTCTGAAGTTCCGAAGTTAGAGAGAA
>CAWUFW010000236.1:4734641-4916034 GCA_963921515.1 Calotriton arnoldi | reverse complement strand
CTGAATGGCGAATACCGAATGTATGTATACTACCTCAACCATCTAATGTTTAATAACTGTATATTGTAAAGCGCTCGGATACCTCCGGGACTAGCCAGCGCTATATAAATCCTTTCAAATGTTGACTACTAGTCACCTATGCTACCCATATACTACTACCTACCTCCTTTGTACGGAATGGCGAATACCGAACGTAGGCATAGGACACTCAACCATCTAATGTGTCTAATAACTGTATACTGTAAAGCGCTCTGATACCTCCGGGTCTGCCAGCGCTATACAAATCCTTTCAAATGCTGACTACTGGTCACCTATGCTACCCATATACTACTACCTACCTCCTTTGTACTGAATGGCGAATACCGAATGTATGTATACTACCTCAACCATCTAATGTCTAATAACCCTGCATATTGTAAAGACGCTCTGATACCTCCGGGTCTCAGCCAGCGCTATATAGATCTCTTTCAAATGTTGACTACTAGTCACCTATGCTACCCATATACTACTACCTACCTCTTTGTACTGAATGGCGAATACCGAATGTATGTATACTACCTCAACCATCTAATGTCTAATAACTGTATATTGTAAAGCGCTCTGATACCTCCGGGTCTAGCCAGCGCTATATAAATCCTTTCAAATGTTGACTACTAGTCACCTATGCTACCCATATACTCACTACCTACCTCCTTTGTACTGAATGGCGAATACCGAATGTATGTATACTACCTCAACCATCTAATGTCTAATAACTGTATATTGTAAAGCGCTCTGATACCTCCGGGACTAGCCAGCGCTATATAAATCCTTTCAAATGTTGACTACTAGTCACCTATGCTACCCATATACTACTACCTACCTCCTTTGTACTGAATGGCGAATACCGAATGTATGTATACTACCTCAACCATCTAATGTCTAATAACTGTATATTGTAAAGCGCTCTGATACCTCCGGGACTAGCCAGCGCTATATAAATCCTTTCAAATGTTGACTACTAGTCACCTATGCTACCCATATACTACTACCTACCTCCTTTGTACTGAATGGCGAATACCGAATGTATGTATACTACCTCAACCATCTAATGTCTAATAACTGTATATTGTAAAAGCGCTCTGATACCTCCGGGACTAGCCAGCGCTATATAAATCCTTTCAAATGTTGACTACTAGTCACCTATGCTACCCATATACTCCTATCTACCTCTTTGTACTGAATGGCGAATACCGAATGTATGTATACTACCTCAACCATCTAATGTTTAATAACTGTATATTGTAAAGCGCTCTGATACCTCCGGGTCTAGCCAGCGCTATATAAATCCTTTCAAATGTTGACTACTAGTCACCTATGCTACCCATATACTACTACCTACCTCCTTTGTACTGAATGGCGAATACCGAATGTATGTATACTACCTCAACCATCTAATGTCTAATAACTGTATATTGTAAAGCGCTCTGATACCTCCGGGACTAGCCAGCGCTTATATAAATCCTTTCAAATGTTGACTACTAGTCACCTATGCTACCCATATACTACTACCTACCTCCTTGTACTGAATGGCGAATACCGAATGTATGTATACTACCTCAACCATCTAATGTTTAATAACTGTATATTGTAAAGCGCTCTGATACCTCCGGGACTAGCCAGCGCTATATAAATCCTTTCAAATGTTGACTACTAGTCACCTATGCTACCCATATACTACTATCTACCTCCTTTGTACTGAATGGCGAATACCGAATGTATGTATACTACCTCAACCATCTAATGTCTAATAACTGTATATTGTAAAGCGCTCTGATACCTCCGGGTCTAGCCAGCGCTATATAAATCCTTTCAAATGTTGACTACTAGTCACCTATGCTACCCATATACTACTACCTACCTCCTTTGTACTGAATGGCGAATACCGAATGTATGTATACTACCTCAACCATCTAATGTCTAATAACTGTATATTGTAAAGCGCTCTGATACCTCCGGGACTAGCCAGCGCTATATAAATCCTTTCAAATGTTGACTACTAGTCACCTATGCTACCCATATACTACTACCTACCTCCTTTGTACTGAATGGCGAATACCGAATGTATGTATACTACCTCAACCATCTAATGTCTAATAACTGTATATTGTAAAGCGCTCTGATACCTCCGGGACTAGCCAGCGCTATATAAATCCTTTCAAATGTTGACTACTAGTCACCTATGCTACCCATATACTACTACCTACCTCCTTTGTACTGAATGGCGAATACCGAATGTATGTATACTACCTCAACCATCTAATGTTTAATAACTGTATATTGTAAAGCGCTCTGATACCTCCGGGACTAGCCAGCGCTATATAAATCCTTTCAAATGTTGACTACTAGTCACCTATGCTACCCATATACTACTACCTACCTCTTTTGTACTGAATGGCGAATACCGAATGTATGTATACTACCTCAACCATCTAATGTCTAATAACTGTATATTGTAAAGCGCTCTGATACCTCCGGGACTAGCCAGCGCTATATAAATCCTTTCAAATGTTGACTACTAGTCACCTATGCTACCCATATACTACTATCTACCTCCTTTGTACTGAATGGCGAATACCGAATGTATGTATACTACCTCAACCATCTAATGTCTAATAACTGTATATTGTAAAGCGCTCTGATACCTCCGGGACTAGCCAGCGCTATATAAATCCTTTCAAATGTTGACTACTAGTCACCTATGCTACCCATATACTACTACCTACCTCCTTTGTACTGAATGGCGAATACCGAATGTATGTATACTACCTCAACCATCTAATGTCTAATAACTGTATATTGTAAAGCGCTCTGATACCTCCGGGTCTCGCCAGCGCTATATAAATCCTTTCAAATGTTGACTACTAGTCACCTATGCTACCCATATACTACTACCTACCTCCTTTGTACTGAATGGCGAATACCGAATGTATGTATACTACCTCAACCATCTAATGTCTAATAACTGTATATTGTAAAGCGCTCTGATACCTCCGGGACTAGCCAGCGCTATATAAATCCTTTCAAATGTTGACTACTAGTCACCTATGCTACCCATATACTACTACCTACCTCCTTTGTACTGAATGGCGAATACCGAATGTATGTATACTACCTCAACCATCTAATGTCTAATAACTGTATATTGTAAAGCGCTCTGATACCTCCGGGTCTAGCCAGCGCTATATAAATCCTTTCAAATGTTGACTACTAGTCACCTATGCTACCCATATACTACTACCTACCTCCTTTGTACTGAATGGCGAATACCGAATGTATGTATACTACCTCAACCATCTAATGTCTAATAACTGTATATTGTAAAGCGCTCTGATACCTCCGGGTCTAGCCAGCGCTATATAAATCCTTTCAAATGTTGACTACTAGTCACCTATGCTACCCATATACTACTACCTACCTCCTTTGTACTGAATGGCGAATACCGAATGTATGTATACTACCTCAACCATCTAATGTCTAATAACTGTATATTGTAAAGCGCTCTGATACCTCCGGGACTAGCCAGCGCTATATAAATCCTTTCAAATGTTGACTACTAGTCACCTATGCTACCCATATACTACTATCTACCTCCTTTGTACTGAATGGCGAATACCGAATGTATGTATACTACCTCAACCATCTAATGTCTAATAACTGTATATTGTAAAGCGCTCTGATACCTCCGGGACTAGCCAGCGCTATATAAATCCTTTCAAATGTTGACTACTAGTCACCTATGCTACCCATATACTACTACCTACCTCCTTTGTACTGAATGGCGAATACCGAATGTATGTATACTACCTCAACCATCTAATGTCTAATAACTGTATATTGTAAAGCGCTCTGATACCTCCGGGTCTAGCCAGCGCTATATAAATCCTTTCAAATGTTGACTACTAGTCACCTATGCTACCCATATACTACTATCTACCTCCTTTGTACTGAATGGCGAATACCGAATGTATGTATACTACCTCAACCATCTAATGTCTAATAACTGTATATTGTAAAGCGCTCTGATACCTCCGGGACTAGCCAGCGCTATATAAATCCTTTCAAATGTTGACTACTAGTCACCTATGCTACCCATATACTACTACCTACCTCCTTTGTACTGAATGGCGAATACCGAATGTATGTATACTACCTCAACCATCTAATGTCTAATAACTGTATATTGTAAAGCGCTCTGATACCTCCGGGACTAGCCAGCGCTATATAAATCCTTTCAAATGTTGACTACTAGTCACCTATGCTACCCATATACTACTACCTACCTCCTTTGTACTGAATGGCGAATACCGAATGTATGTATACTACCTCAACCATCTAATGTCTAATAACTGTATATTGTAAAGCGCTCTGATACCTCCGGGTCTAGCCAGCGCTATATAAATCCTTTCAAATGTTGACTACTAGTCACCTATGCTACCCATATACTACTACCTACCTCCTTTGTACTGAATGGCGAATACCGAATGTATGTATACTACCTCAACCATCTAATGTCTAATAACTGTATATTGTAAAGCGCTCTGATACCTCCGGGACTAGCCAGCGCTATATAAATCCTTTCAAATGTTGACTACTAGTCACCTATGCTACCCATATACTACTACCTACCTCCTTTGTACTGAATGGCGAATACCGAATGTATGTATACTACCTCAACCATCTAATGTTTAATAACTGTATATTGTAAAGCGCTCTGATACCTCCGGGACTAGCCAGCGCTATATAAATCCTTTCAAATGTTGACTACTAGTCACCTATGCTACCCATATACTACTACCTACCTCCTTTGTACTGAATGGCGAATACCGAATGTATGTATACTACCTCAACCATCTAATGTCTAATAACTGTATATTGTAAAGCGCTCTGATACCTCCGGGACTAGCCAGCGCTATATAAATCCTTTCAAATGTTGACTACTAGTCACCTATGCTACCCATATACTACTACCTACCTCCTTTGTACTGAATGGCGAATACCGAATGTATGTATACTACCTCAACCATCTAATGTCTAATAACTGTATATTGTAAAGCGCTCTGATACCTCCGGGTCTAGCCAGCGCTATATAAATCCTTTCAAATGTTGACTACTAGTCACCTATGCTACCCATATACTACTACCTACCTCCTTTGTACTGAATGGCGAATACCGAATGTATGTATACTACCTCAACCATCTAATGTCTAATAACTGTATATTGTAAAGCGCTCTGATACCTCCGGGACTAGCCAGCGCTATATAAATCCTTTCAAATGTTGACTACTAGTCACCTATGCTACCCATATACTACTACCTACCTCCTTTGTACTGAATGGCGAATACCGAATGTATGTATACTACCTCAACCATCTAATGTCTAATAACTGTATATTGTAAAGCGCTCTGATACCTCCGGGACTAGCCAGCGCTATATAAATCCTTTCAAATGTTGACTACTAGTCACCTATGCTACCCATATACTACTACCTACCTCCTTTGTACTGAATGGCGAATACCGAATGTATGTATACTACCTCAACCATCTAATGTCTAATAACTGTATATTGTAAAGCGCTCTGATACCTCCGGGACTAGCCAGCGCTATATAAATCCTTTCAAATGTTGACTACTAGTCACCTATGCTACCCATATACTACTACCTACCTCCTTTGTACTGAATGGCGAATACCGAATGTATGTATACTACCTCAACCATCTAATGTCTAATAACTGTATATTGTAAAGCGCTCTGATACCTCCGGGTCTAGCCAGCGCTATATAAATCCTTTCAAATGTTGACTACTAGTCACCTATGCTACCCATATACTACTACCTACCTCCTTTGTACTGAATGGCGAATACCGAATGTATGTATACTACCTCAACCATCTAATGTCTAATAACTGTATATTGTAAAGCGCTCTGATACCTCCGGGACTAGCCAGCGCTATATAAATCCTTTCAAATGTTGACTACTAGTCACCTATGCTACCCATATACTACTACCTACCTCCTTTGTACTGAATGGCGAATACCGAATGTATGTATACTACCTCAACCATCTAATGTCTAATAACTGTATATTGTAAAGCGCTCTGATACCTCCGGGACTAGCCAGCGCTATATAAATCCTTTCAAATGTTGACTACTAGTCACCTATGCTACCCATATACTACTACCTACCTCCTTTGTACTGAATGGCGAATACCGAATGTATGTATACTACCTCAACCATCTAATGTTTAATAACTGTATATTGTAAAGCGCTCTGATACCTCCGGGACTAGCCAGCGCTATATAAATCCTTTCAAATGTTGACTACTAGTCACCTATGCTACCCATATACTACTACCTACCTCCTTTGTACTGAATGGCGAATACCGAATGTATGTATACTACCTCAACCATCTAATGTCTAATAACTGTATATTGTAAAGCGCTCTGATACCTCCGGGACTAGCCAGCGCTATATAAATCCTTTCAAATGTTGACTACTAGTCACCTATGCTACCCATATACTACTACCTACCTCTTTTGTACTGAATGGCGAATACCGAATGTATGTATACTACCTCAACCATCTAATGTCTAATAACTGTATATTGTAAAGCGCTCTGATACCTCCGGGACTAGCCAGCGCTATATAAATCCTTTCAAATGTTGACTACTAGTCACCTATGCTACCCATATACTACTACCTACCTCCTTTGTACTGAATGGCGAATACCGAATGTATGTATACTACCTCAACCATCTAATGTTTAATAACTGTATATTGTAAAGCGCTCTGATACCTCCGGGACTAGCCAGCGCTATATAAATCCTTTCAAATGTTGACTACTAGTCACCTATGCTACCCATATACTACTACCTACCTCCTTTGTACTGAATGGCGAATACCGAATGTATGTATACTACCTCAACCATCTAATGTTTAATAACTGTATATTGTAAAGCGCTCTGATACCTCCGGGACTAGCCAGCGCTATATAAATCCTTTCAAATGTTGACTACTAGTCACCTATGCTACCCATATACTACTACCTACCTCCTTTGTACTGAATGGCGAATACCGAATGTATGTATACTACCTCAACCATCTAATGTCTAATAACTGTATATTGTAAAGCGCTCTGATACCTCCGGGTCTAGCCAGCGCTATATAAATCCTTTCAAATGTTGACTACTAGTCACCTATGCTACCCATATACTACTACCTACCTCCTTTGTACTGAATGGCGAATACCGAATGTATGTATACTACCTCAACCATCTAATGTCTAATAACTGTATATTGTAAAGCGCTCTGATACCTCCGGGACTAGCCAGCGCTATATAAATCCTTTCAAATGTTGACTACTAGTCACCTATGCTACCCATATACTACTACCTACCTCCTTTGTACTGAATGGCGAATACCGAATGTATGTATACTACCTCAACCATCTAATGTCTAATAACTGTATATTGTAAAGCGCTCTGATACCTCCGGGACTAGCCAGCGCTATATAAATCCTTTCAAATGTTGACTACTAGTCACCTATGCTACCCATATACTACTACCTACCTCCTTTGTACTGAATGGCGAATACCGAATGTATGTATACTACCTCAACCATCTAATGTTTAATAACTGTATATTGTAAAGCGCTCTGATACCTCCGGGTCTAGCCAGCGCTATATAAATCCTTTCAAATGTTGACTACTAGTCACCTATGCTACCCATATACTACTACCTACCTCCTTTGTACTGAATGGCGAATACCGAATGTATGTATACTACCTCAACCATCTAATGTCTAATAACTGTATATTGTAAAGCGCTCTGATACCTCCGGGACTAGCCAGCGCTATATAAATCCTTTCAAATGTTGACTACTAGTCACCTATGCTACCCATATACTACTACCTACCTCCTTTGTACTGAATGGCGAATACCGAATGTATGTATACTACCTCAACCATCTAATGTCTAATAACTGTATATTGTAAAGCGCTCTGATACCTCCGGGACTAGCCAGCGCTATATAAATCCTTTCAAATGTTGACTACTAGTCACCTATGCTACCCATATACTACTACCTACCTCCTTTGTACTGAATGGCGAATACCGAATGTATGTATACTACCTCAACCATCTAATGTCTAATAACTGTATATTGTAAAGCGCTCTGATACCTCCGGGACTAGCCAGCGCTATATAAATCCTTTCAAATGTTGACTACTAGTCACCTATGCTACCCATATACTACTACCTACCTCTTTTGTACTGAATGGCGAATACCGAATGTATGTATACTACCTCAACCATCTAATGTTTAATAACTGTATATTGTAAAGCGCTCTGATACCTCCGGGACTAGCCAGCGCTATATAAATCCTTTCAAATGTTGACTACTAGTCACCTATGCTACCCATATACTACTACCTACCTCCTTTGTACTGAATGGCGAATACCGAATGTATGTATACTACCTCAACCATCTAATGTCTAATAACTGTATATTGTAAAGCGCTCTGATACCTCCGGGTCTAGCCAGCGCTATATAAATCCTTTCAAATGTTGACTACTAGTCACCTATGCTACCCATATACTACTACCTACCTCCTTTGTACTGAATGGCGAATACCGAATGTATGTATACTACCTCAACCATCTAATGTCTAATAACTGTATATTGTAAAGCGCTCTGATACCTCCGGGACTAGCCAGCGCTATATAAATCCTTTCAAATGTTGACTACTAGTCACCTATGCTACCCATATACTACTACCTACCTCCTTTGTACTGAATGGCGAATACCGAATGTATGTATACTACCTCAACCATCTAATGTTTAATAACTGTATATTGTAAAGCGCTCTGATACCTCCGGGTCTAGCCAGCGCTATATAAATCCTTTCAAATGTTGACTACTAGTCACCTATGCTACCCATATACTACTACCTACCTCCTTTGTACTGAATGGCGAATACCGAATGTATGTATACTACCTCAACCATCTAATGTTTAATAACTGTATATTGTAAAGCGCTCTGATACCTCCGGGACTAGCCAGCGCTATATAAATCCTTTCAAATGTTGACTACTAGTCACCTATGCTACCCATATACTACTACCTACCTCCTTTGTACTGAATGGCGAATACCGAATGTATGTATACTACCTCAACCATCTAATGTCTAATAACTGTATATTGTAAAGCGCTCTGATACCTCCGGGACTAGCCAGCGCTATATAAATCCTTTCAAATGTTGACTACTAGTCACCTATGCTACCCATATACTACTATCTACCTCCTTTGTACTGAATGGCGAATACCGAATGTATGTATACTACCTCAACCATCTAATGTCTAATAACTGTATATTGTAAAGCGCTCTGATACCTCCGGGACTAGCCAGCGCTATATAAATCCTTTCAAATGTTGACTACTAGTCACCTATGCTACCCATATACTACTACCTACCTCCTTTGTACTGAATGGCGAATACCGAATGTATGTATACTACCTCAACCATCTAATGTCTAATAACTGTATATTGTAAAGCGCTCTGATACCTCCGGGACTAGCCAGCGCTATATAAATCCTTTCAAATGTTGACTACTAGTCACCTATGCTACCCATATACTACTACCTACCTCCTTTGTACTGAATGGCGAATACCGAATGTATGTATACTACCTCAACCATCTAATGTCTAATAACTGTATATTGTAAAGCGCTCTGATACCTCCGGGACTAGCCAGCGCTATATAAATCCTTTCAAATGTTGACTACTAGTCACCTATGCTACCCATATACTACTACCTACCTCCTTTGTACTGAATGGCGAATACCGAATGTATGTATACTACCTCAACCATCTAATGTCTAATAACTGTATATTGTAAAGCGCTCTGATACCTCCGGGACTAGCCAGCGCTATATAAATCCTTTCAAATGTTGACTACTAGTCACCTATGCTACCCATATACTACTACCTACCTCCTTTGTACTGAATGGCGAATACCGAATGTATGTATACTACCTCAACCATCTAATGTCTAATAACTGTATATTGTAAAGCGCTCTGATACCTCCGGGACTAGCCAGCGCTATATAAATCCTTTCAAATGTTGACTACTAGTCACCTATGCTACCCATATACTACTACCTACCTCCTTTGTACTGAATGGCGAATACCGAATGTATGTATACTACCTCAACCATCTAATGTCTAATAACTGTATATTGTAAAGCGCTCTGATACCTCCGGGTCTAGCCAGCGCTATATAAATCCTTTCAAATGTTGACTACTAGTCACCTATGCTACCCATATACTACTATCTACCTCCTTTGTACTGAATGGCGAATACCGAATGTATGTATACTACCTCAACCATCTAATGTCTAATAACTGTATATTGTAAAGCGCTCTGATACCTCCGGGACTAGCCAGCGCTATATAAATCCTTTCAAATGTTGACTACTAGTCACCTATGCTACCCATATACTACTACCTACCTCCTTTGTACTGAATGGCGAATACCGAATGTATGTATACTACCTCAACCATCTAATGTCTAATAACTGTATATTGTAAAGCGCTCTGATACCTCCGGGTCTAGCCAGCGCTATATAAATCCTTTCAAATGTTGACTACTAGTCACCTATGCTACCCATATACTACTACCTACCTCCTTTGTACTGAATGGCGAATACCGAATGTATGTATACTACCTCAACCATCTAATGTCTAATAACTGTATATTGTAAAGCGCTCTGATACCTCCGGGACTAGCCAGCGCTATATAAATCCTTTCAAATGTTGACTACTAGTCACCTATGCTACCCATATACTACTACCTACCTCCTTTGTACTGAATGGCGAATACCGAATGTATGTATACTACCTCAACCATCTAATGTCTAATAACTGTATATTGTAAAGCGCTCTGATACCTCCGGGACTAGCCAGCGCTATATAAATCCTTTCAAATGTTGACTACTAGTCACCTATGCTACCCATATACTACTACCTACCTCCTTTGTACTGAATGGCGAATACCGAATGTATGTATACTACCTCAACCATCTAATGTCTAATAACTGTATATTGTAAAGCGCTCTGATACCTCCGGGACTAGCCAGCGCTATATAAATCCTTTCAAATGTTGACTACTAGTCACCTATGCTACCCATATACTACTACCTACCTCCTTTGTACTGAATGGCGAATACCGAATGTATGTATACTACCTCAACCATCTAATGTCTAATAACTGTATATTGTAAAGCGCTCTGATACCTCCGGGTCTAGCCAGCGCTATATAAATCCTTTCAAATGTTGACTACTAGTCACCTATGCTACCCATATACTACTACCTACCTCCTTTGTACTGAATGGCGAATACCGAATGTATGTATACTACCTCAACCATCTAATGTCTAATAACTGTATATTGTAAAGCGCTCTGATACCTCCGGGTCTAGCCAGCGCTATATAAATCCTTTCAAATGTTGACTACTAGTCACCTATGCTACCCATATACTACTACCTACCTCCTTTGTACTGAATGGCGAATACCGAATGTATGTATACTACCTCAACCATCTAATGTCTAATAACTGTATATTGTAAAGCGCTCTGATACCTCCGGGACTAGCCAGCGCTATATAAATCCTTTCAAATGTTGACTACTAGTCACCTATGCTACCCATATACTACTACCTACCTCCTTTGTACTGAATGGCGAATACCGAATGTATGTATACTACCTCAACCATCTAATGTCTAATAACTGTATATTGTAAAGCGCTCTGATACCTCCGGGTCTAGCCAGCGCTATATAAATCCTTTCAAATGTTGACTACTAGTCACCTATGCTACCCATATACTACTACCTACCTCCTTTGTACTGAATGGCGAATACCGAATGTATGTATACTACCTCAACCATCTAATGTCTAATAACTGTATATTGTAAAGCGCTCTGATACCTCCGGGTCTAGCCAGCGCTATATAAATCCTTTCAAATGTTGACTACTAGTCACCTATGCTACCCATATACTACTACCTACCTCCTTTGTACTGAATGGCGAATACCGAATGTATGTATACTACCTCAACCATCTAATGTCTAATAACTGTATATTGTAAAGCGCTCTGATACCTCCGGGACTAGCCAGCGCTATATAAATCCTTTCAAATGTTGACTACTAGTCACCTATGCTACCCATATACTACTACCTACCTCCTTTGTACTGAATGGCGAATACCGAATGTATGTATACTACCTCAACCATCTAATGTCTAATAACTGTATATTGTAAAGCGCTCTGATACCTCCGGGACTAGCCAGCGCTATATAAATCCTTTCAAATGTTGACTACTAGTCACCTATGCTACCCATATACTACTACCTACCTCCTTTGTACTGAATGGCGAATACCGAATGTATGTATACTACCTCAACCATCTAATGTCTAATAACTGTATATTGTAAAGCGCTCTGATACCTCCGGGACTAGCCAGCGCTATATAAATCCTTTCAAATGTTGACTACTAGTCACCTATGCTACCCATATACTACTACCTACCTCCTTTGTACTGAATGGCGAATACCGAATGTATGTATACTACCTCAACCATCTAATGTCTAATAACTGTATATTGTAAAGCGCTCTGATACCTCCGGGACTAGCCAGCGCTATATAAATCCTTTCAAATGTTGACTACTAGTCACCTATGCTACCCATATACTACTACCTACCTCCTTTGTACTGAATGGCGAATACCGAATGTATGTATACTACCTCAACCATCTAATGTCTAATAACTGTATATTGTAAAGCGCTCTGATACCTCCGGGTCTAGCCAGCGCTATATAAATCCTTTCAAATGTTGACTACTAGTCACCTATGCTACCCATATACTACTACCTACCTCCTTTGTACTGAATGGCGAATACCGAATGTATGTATACTACCTCAACCATCTAATGTCTAATAACTGTATATTGTAAAGCGCTCTGATACCTCCGGGACTAGCCAGCGCTATATAAATCCTTTCAAATGTTGACTACTAGTCACCTATGCTACCCATATACTACTACCTACCTCCTTTGTACTGAATGGCGAATACCGAATGTATGTATACTACCTCAACCATCTAATGTCTAATAACTGTATATTGTAAAGCGCTCTGATACCTCCGGGTCTCGCCAGCGCTATATAAATCCTTTCAAATGTTGACTACTAGTCACCTATGCTACCCATATACTACTACCTACCTCCTTTGTACTGAATGGCGAATACCGAATGTATGTATACTACCTCAACCATCTAATGTCTAATAACTGTATATTGTAAAGCGCTCTGATACCTCCGGGTCTAGCCAGCGCTATATAAATCCTTTCAAATGTTGACTACTAGTCACCTATGCTACCCATATACTACTACCTACCTCCTTTGTACTGAATGGCGAATACCGAATGTATGTATACTACCTCAACCATCTAATGTCTAATAACTGTATATTGTAAAGCGCTCTGATACCTCCGGGACTAGCCAGCGCTATATAAATCCTTTCAAATGTTGACTACTAGTCACCTATGCTACCCATATACTACTACCTACCTCCTTTGTACTGAATGGCGAATACCGAATGTATGTATACTACCTCAACCATCTAATGTCTAATAACTGTATATTGTAAAGCGCTCTGATACCTCCGGGACTAGCCAGCGCTATATAAATCCTTTCAAATGTTGACTACTAGTCACCTATGCTACCCATATACTACTACCTACCTCCTTTGTACTGAATGGCGAATACCGAATGTATGTATACTACCTCAACCATCTAATGTCTAATAACTGTATATTGTAAAGCGCTCTGATACCTCCGGGACTAGCCAGCGCTATATAAATCCTTTCAAATGTTGACTACTAGTCACCTATGCTACCCATATACTACTACCTACCTCCTTTGTACTGAATGGCGAATACCGAATGTATGTATACTACCTCAACCATCTAATGTCTAATAACTGTATATTGTAAAGCGCTCTGATACCTCCGGGACTAGCCAGCGCTATATAAATCCTTTCAAATGTTGACTACTAGTCACCTATGCTACCCATATACTACTACCTACCTCCTTTGTACTGAATGGCGAATACCGAATGTATGTATACTACCTCAACCATCTAATGTCTAATAACTGTATATTGTAAAGCGCTCTGATACCTCCGGGTCTAGCCAGCGCTATATAAATCCTTTCAAATGTTGACTACTAGTCACCTATGCTACCCATATACTACTACCTACCTCTTTTGTACTGAATGGCGAATACCGAATGTATGTATACTACCTCAACCATCTAATGTTTAATAACTGTATATTGTAAAGCGCTCTGATACCTCCGGGACTAGCCAGCGCTATATAAATCCTTTCAAATGTTGACTACTAGTCACCTATGCTACCCATATACTACTACCTACCTCCTTTGTACTGAATGGCGAATACCGAATGTATGTATACTACCTCAACCATCTAATGTCTAATAACTGTATATTGTAAAGCGCTCTGATACCTCCGGGACTAGCCAGCGCTATATAAATCCTTTCAAATGTTGACTACTAGTCACCTATGCTACCCATATACTACTACCTACCTCCTTTGTACTGAATGGCGAATACCGAATGTATGTATACTACCTCAACCATCTAATGTCTAATAACTGTATATTGTAAAGCGCTCTGATACCTCCGGGACTAGCCAGCGCTATATAAATCCTTTCAAATGTTGACTACTAGTCACCTATGCTACCCATATACTACTACCTACCTCCTTTGTACTGAATGGCGAATACCGAATGTATGTATACTACCTCAACCATCTAATGTCTAATAACTGTATATTGTAAAGCGCTCTGATACCTCCGGGTCTAGCCAGCGCTATATAAATCCTTTCAAATGTTGACTACTAGTCACCTATGCTACCCATATACTACTACCTACCTCCTTTGTACTGAATGGCGAATACCGAATGTATGTATACTACCTCAACCATCTAATGTCTAATAACTGTATATTGTAAAGCGCTCTGATACCTCCGGGACTAGCCAGCGCTATATAAATCCTTTCAAATGTTGACTACTAGTCACCTATGCTACCCATATACTACTACCTACCTCCTTTGTACTGAATGGCGAATACCGAATGTATGTATACTACCTCAACCATCTAATGTTTAATAACTGTATATTGTAAAGCGCTCTGATACCTCCGGGTCTAGCCAGCGCTATATAAATCCTTTCAAATGTTGACTACTAGTCACCTATGCTACCCATATACTACTACCTACCTCCTTTGTACTGAATGGCGAATACCGAATGTATGTATACTACCTCAACCATCTAATGTTTAATAACTGTATATTGTAAAGCGCTCTGATACCTCCGGGACTAGCCAGCGCTATATAAATCCTTTCAAATGTTGACTACTAGTCACCTATGCTACCCATATACTACTACCTACCTCCTTTGTACTGAATGGCGAATACCGAATGTATGTATACTACCTCAACCATCTAATGTCTAATAACTGTATATTGTAAAGCGCTCTGATACCTCCGGGTCTCGCCAGCGCTATATAAATCCTTTCAAATGTTGACTACTAGTCACCTATGCTACCCATATACTACTACCTACCTCCTTTGTACTGAATGGCGAATACCGAATGTATGTATACTACCTCAACCATCTAATGTCTAATAACTGTATATTGTAAAGCGCTCTGATACCTCCGGGACTAGCCAGCGCTATATAAATCCTTTCAAATGTTGACTACTAGTCACCTATGCTACCCATATACTACTACCTACCTCCTTTGTACTGAATGGCGAATACCGAATGTATGTATACTACCTCAACCATCTAATGTCTAATAACTGTATATTGTAAAGCGCTCTGATACCTCCGGGACTAGCCAGCGCTATATAAATCCTTTCAAATGTTGACTACTAGTCACCTATGCTACCCATATACTACTACCTACCTCCTTTGTACTGAATGGCGAATACCGAATGTATGTATACTACCTCAACCATCTAATGTCTAATAACTGTATATTGTAAAGCGCTCTGATACCTCCGGGACTAGCCAGCGCTATATAAATCCTTTCAAATGTTGACTACTAGTCACCTATGCTACCCATATACTACTACCTACCTCCTTTGTACTGAATGGCGAATACCGAATGTATGTATACTACCTCAACCATCTAATGTCTAATAACTGTATATTGTAAAGCGCTCTGATACCTCCGGGACTAGCCAGCGCTATATAAATCCTTTCAAATGTTGACTACTAGTCACCTATGCTACCCATATACTACTATCTACCTCCTTTGTACTGAATGGCGAATACCGAATGTATGTATACTACCTCAACCATCTAATGTCTAATAACTGTATATTGTAAAGCGCTCTGATACCTCCGGGACTAGCCAGCGCTATATAAATCCTTTCAAATGTTGACTACTAGTCACCTATGCTACCCATATACTACTATCTACCTCCTTTGTACTGAATGGCGAATACCGAATGTATGTATACTACCTCAACCATCTAATGTCTAATAACTGTATATTGTAAAGCGCTCTGATACCTCCGGGACTAGCCAGCGCTATATAAATCCTTTCAAATGTTGACTACTAGTCACCTATGCTACCCATATACTACTACCTACCTCCTTTGTACTGAATGGCGAATACCGAATGTATGTATACTACCTCAACCATCTAATGTCTAATAACTGTATATTGTAAAGCGCTCTGATACCTCCGGGACTAGCCAGCGCTATATAAATCCTTTCAAATGTTGACTACTAGTCACCTATGCTACCCATATACTACTATCTACCTCCTTTGTACTGAATGGCGAATACCGAATGTATGTATACTACCTCAACCATCTAATGTCTAATAACTGTATATTGTAAAGCGCTCTGATACCTCCGGGACTAGCCAGCGCTATATAAATCCTTTCAAATGTTGACTACTAGTCACCTATGCTACCCATATACTACTACCTACCTCCTTTGTACTGAATGGCGAATACCGAATGTATGTATACTACCTCAACCATCTAATGTCTAATAACTGTATATTGTAAAGCGCTCTGATACCTCCGGGACTAGCCAGCGCTATATAAATCCTTTCAAATGTTGACTACTAGTCACCTATGCTACCCATATACTACTACCTACCTCCTTTGTACTGAATGGCGAATACCGAATGTATGTATACTACCTCAACCATCTAATGTCTAATAACTGTATATTGTAAAGCGCTCTGATACCTCCGGGTCTAGCCAGCGCTATATAAATCCTTTCAAATGTTGACTACTAGTCACCTATGCTACCCATATACTACTATCTACCTCCTTTGTACTGAATGGCGAATACCGAATGTATGTATACTACCTCAACCATCTAATGTCTAATAACTGTATATTGTAAAGCGCTCTGATACCTCCGGGTCTAGCCAGCGCTATATAAATCCTTTCAAATGTTGACTACTAGTCACCTATGCTACCCATATACTACTACCTACCTCCTTTGTACTGAATGGCGAATACCGAATGTATGTATACTACCTCAACCATCTAATGTCTAATAACTGTATATTGTAAAGCGCTCTGATACCTCCGGGTCTCGCCAGCGCTATATAAATCCTTTCAAATGTTGACTACTAGTCACCTATGCTACCCATATACTACTATCTACCTCCTTTGTACTGAATGGCGAATACCGAATGTATGTATACTACCTCAACCATCTAATGTCTAATAACTGTATATTGTAAAGCGCTCTGATACCTCCGGGACTAGCCAGCGCTATATAAATCCTTTCAAATGTTGACTACTAGTCACCTATGCTACCCATATACTACTACCTACCTCCTTTGTACTGAATGGCGAATACCGAATGTATGTATACTACCTCAACCATCTAATGTCTAATAACTGTATATTGTAAAGCGCTCTGATACCTCCGGGTCTAGCCAGCGCTATATAAATCCTTTCAAATGTTGACTACTAGTCACCTATGCTACCCATATACTACTACCTACCTCCTTTGTACTGAATGGCGAATACCGAATGTATGTATACTACCTCAACCATCTAATGTCTAATAACTGTATATTGTAAAGCGCTCTGATACCTCCGGGACTAGCCAGCGCTATATAAATCCTTTCAAATGTTGACTACTAGTCACCTATGCTACCCATATACTACTACCTACCTCCTTTGTACTGAATGGCGAATACCGAATGTATGTATACTACCTCAACCATCTAATGTCTAATAACTGTATATTGTAAAGCGCTCTGATACCTCCGGGACTAGCCAGCGCTATATAAATCCTTTCAAATGTTGACTACTAGTCACCTATGCTACCCATATACTACTATCTACCTCCTTTGTACTGAATGGCGAATACCGAATGTATGTATACTACCTCAACCATCTAATGTCTAATAACTGTATATTGTAAAGCGCTCTGATACCTCCGGGACTAGCCAGCGCTATATAAATCCTTTCAAATGTTGACTACTAGTCACCTATGCTACCCATATACTACTACCTACCTCCTTTGTACTGAATGGCGAATACCGAATGTATGTATACTACCTCAACCATCTAATGTCTAATAACTGTATATTGTAAAGCGCTCTGATACCTCCGGGTCTAGCCAGCGCTATATAAATCCTTTCAAATGTTGACTACTAGTCACCTATGCTACCCATATACTACTACCTACCTCCTTTGTACTGAATGGCGAATACCGAATGTATGTATACTACCTCAACCATCTAATGTCTAATAACTGTATATTGTAAAGCGCTCTGATACCTCCGGGACTAGCCAGCGCTATATAAATCCTTTCAAATGTTGACTACTAGTCACCTATGCTACCCATATACTACTACCTACCTCCTTTGTACTGAATGGCGAATACCGAATGTATGTATACTACCTCAACCATCTAATGTCTAATAACTGTATATTGTAAAGCGCTCTGATACCTCCGGGACTAGCCAGCGCTATATAAATCCTTTCAAATGTTGACTACTAGTCACCTATGCTACCCATATACTACTACCTACCTCCTTTGTACTGAATGGCGAATACCGAATGTATGTATACTACCTCAACCATCTAATGTCTAATAACTGTATATTGTAAAGCGCTCTGATACCTCCGGGACTAGCCAGCGCTATATAAATCCTTTCAAATGTTGACTACTAGTCACCTATGCTACCCATATACTACTACCTACCTCCTTTGTACTGAATGGCGAATACCGAATGTATGTATACTACCTCAACCATCTAATGTCTAATAACTGTATATTGTAAAGCGCTCTGATACCTCCGGGACTAGCCAGCGCTATATAAATCCTTTCAAATGTTGACTACTAGTCACCTATGCTACCCATATACTACTACCTACCTCCTTTGTACTGAATGGCGAATACCGAATGTATGTATACTACCTCAACCATCTAATGTCTAATAACTGTATATTGTAAAGCGCTCTGATACCTCCGGGACTAGCCAGCGCTATATAAATCCTTTCAAATGTTGACTACTAGTCACCTATGCTACCCATATACTACTACCTACCTCCTTTGTACTGAATGGCGAATACCGAATGTATGTATACTACCTCAACCATCTAATGTCTAATAACTGTATATTGTAAAGCGCTCTGATACCTCCGGGACTAGCCAGCGCTATATAAATCCTTTCAAATGTTGACTACTAGTCACCTATGCTACCCATATACTACTACCTACCTCCTTTGTACTGAATGGCGAATACCGAATGTATGTATACTACCTCAACCATCTAATGTCTAATAACTGTATATTGTAAAGCGCTCTGATACCTCCGGGACTAGCCAGCGCTATATAAATCCTTTCAAATGTTGACTACTAGTCACCTATGCTACCCATATACTACTATCTACCTCCTTTGTACTGAATGGCGAATACCGAATGTATGTATACTACCTCAACCATCTAATGTCTAATAACTGTATATTGTAAAGCGCTCTGATACCTCCGGGACTAGCCAGCGCTATATAAATCCTTTCAAATGTTGACTACTAGTCACCTATGCTACCCATATACTACTACCTACCTCTTTTGTACTGAATGGCGAATACCGAATGTATGTATACTACCTCAACCATCTAATGTCTAATAACTGTATATTGTAAAGCGCTCTGATACCTCCGGGTCTAGCCAGCGCTATATAAATCCTTTCAAATGTTGACTACTAGTCACCTATGCTACCCATATACTACTACCTACCTCCTTTGTACTGAATGGCGAATACCGAATGTATGTATACTACCTCAACCATCTAATGTCTAATAACTGTATATTGTAAAGCGCTCTGATACCTCCGGGACTAGCCAGCGCTATATAAATCCTTTCAAATGTTGACTACTAGTCACCTATGCTACCCATATACTACTACCTACCTCTTTTGTACTGAATGGCGAATACCGAATGTATGTATACTACCTCAACCATCTAATGTCTAATAACTGTATATTGTAAAGCGCTCTGATACCTCCGGGACTAGCCAGCGCTATATAAATCCTTTCAAATGTTGACTACTAGTCACCTATGCTACCCATATACTACTACCTACCTCCTTTGTACTGAATGGCGAATACCGAATGTATGTATACTACCTCAACCATCTAATGTCTAATAACTGTATATTGTAAAGCGCTCTGATACCTCCGGGACTAGCCAGCGCTATATAAATCCTTTCAAATGTTGACTACTAGTCACCTATGCTACCCATATACTACTACCTACCTCCTTTGTACTGAATGGCGAATACCGAATGTATGTATACTACCTCAACCATCTAATGTCTAATAACTGTATATTGTAAAGCGCTCTGATACCTCCGGGACTAGCCAGCGCTATATAAATCCTTTCAAATGTTGACTACTAGTCACCTATGCTACCCATATACTACTACCTACCTCCTTTGTACTGAATGGCGAATACCGAATGTATGTATACTACCTCAACCATCTAATGTCTAATAACTGTATATTGTAAAGCGCTCTGATACCTCCGGGACTAGCCAGCGCTATATAAATCCTTTCAAATGTTGACTACTAGTCACCTATGCTACCCATATACTACTACCTACCTCCTTTGTACTGAATGGCGAATACCGAATGTATGTATACTACCTCAACCATCTAATGTCTAATAACTGTATATTGTAAAGCGCTCTGATACCTCCGGGACTAGCCAGCGCTATATAAATCCTTTCAAATGTTGACTACTAGTCACCTATGCTACCCATATACTACTACCTACCTCTTTTGTACTGAATGGCGAATACCGAATGTATGTATACTACCTCAACCATCTAATGTCTAATAACTGTATATTGTAAAGCGCTCTGATACCTCCGGGACTAGCCAGCGCTATATAAATCCTTTCAAATGTTGACTACTAGTCACCTATGCTACCCATATACTACTACCTACCTCCTTTGTACTGAATGGCGAATACCGAATGTATGTATACTACCTCAACCATCTAATGTCTAATAACTGTATATTGTAAAGCGCTCTGATACCTCCGGGACTAGCCAGCGCTATATAAATCCTTTCAAATGTTGACTACTAGTCACCTATGCTACCCATATACTACTACCTACCTCCTTTGTACTGAATGGCGAATACCGAATGTATGTATACTACCTCAACCATCTAATGTCTAATAACTGTATATTGTAAAGCGCTCTGATACCTCCGGGACTAGCCAGCGCTATATAAATCCTTTCAAATGTTGACTACTAGTCACCTATGCTACCCATATACTACTACCTACCTCTTTTGTACTGAATGGCGAATACCGAATGTATGTATACTACCTCAACCATCTAATGTCTAATAACTGTATATTGTAAAGCGCTCTGATACCTCCGGGACTAGCCAGCGCTATATAAATCCTTTCAAATGTTGACTACTAGTCACCTATGCTACCCATATACTACTACCTACCTCCTTTGTACTGAATGGCGAATACCGAATGTATGTATACTACCTCAACCATCTAATGTCTAATAACTGTATATTGTAAAGCGCTCTGATACCTCCGGGTCTAGCCAGCGCTATATAAATCCTTTCAAATGTTGACTACTAGTCACCTATGCTACCCATATACTACTACCTACCTCCTTTGTACTGAATGGCGAATACCGAATGTATGTATACTACCTCAACCATCTAATGTTTAATAACTGTATATTGTAAAGCGCTCTGATACCTCCGGGTCTAGCCAGCGCTATATAAATCCTTTCAAATGTTGACTACTAGTCACCTATGCTACCCATATACTACTACCTACCTCCTTTGTACTGAATGGCGAATACCGAATGTATGTATACTACCTCAACCATCTAATGTCTAATAACTGTATATTGTAAAGCGCTCTGATACCTCCGGGACTAGCCAGCGCTATATAAATCCTTTCAAATGTTGACTACTAGTCACCTATGCTACCCATATACTACTACCTACCTCCTTTGTACTGAATGGCGAATACCGAATGTATGTATACTACCTCAACCATCTAATGTCTAATAACTGTATATTGTAAAGCGCTCTGATACCTCCGGGACTAGCCAGCGCTATATAAATCCTTTCAAATGTTGACTACTAGTCACCTATGCTACCCATATACTACTACCTACCTCCTTTGTACTGAATGGCGAATACCGAATGTATGTATACTACCTCAACCATCTAATGTCTAATAACTGTATATTGTAAAGCGCTCTGATACCTCCGGGACTAGCCAGCGCTATATAAATCCTTTCAAATGTTGACTACTAGTCACCTATGCTACCCATATACTACTACCTACCTCCTTTGTACTGAATGGCGAATACCGAATGTATGTATACTACCTCAACCATCTAATGTCTAATAACTGTATATTGTAAAGCGCTCTGATACCTCCGGGACTAGCCAGCGCTATATAAATCCTTTCAAATGTTGACTACTAGTCACCTATGCTACCCATATACTACTACCTACCTCCTTTGTACTGAATGGCGAATACCGAATGTATGTATACTACCTCAACCATCTAATGTCTAATAACTGTATATTGTAAAGCGCTCTGATACCTCCGGGTCTAGCCAGCGCTATATAAATCCTTTCAAATGTTGACTACTAGTCACCTATGCTACCCATATACTACTATCTACCTCCTTTGTACTGAATGGCGAATACCGAATGTATGTATACTACCTCAACCATCTAATGTCTAATAACTGTATATTGTAAAGCGCTCTGATACCTCCGGGTCTAGCCAGCGCTATATAAATCCTTTCAAATGTTGACTACTAGTCACCTATGCTACCCATATACTACTATCTACCTCCTTTGTACTGAATGGCGAATACCGAATGTATGTATACTACCTCAACCATCTAATGTCTAATAACTGTATATTGTAAAGCGCTCTGATACCTCCGGGTCTCGCCAGCGCTATATAAATCCTTTCAAATGTTGACTACTAGTCACCTATGCTACCCATATACTACTATCTACCTCCTTTGTACTGAATGGCGAATACCGAATGTATGTATACTACCTCAACCATCTAATGTCTAATAACTGTATATTGTAAAGCGCTCTGATACCTCCGGGTCTAGCCAGCGCTATATAAATCCTTTCAAATGTTGACTACTAGTCACCTATGCTACCCATATACTACTACCTACCTCCTTTGTACTGAATGGCGAATACCGAATGTATGTATACTACCTCAACCATCTAATGTCTAATAACTGTATATTGTAAAGCGCTCTGATACCTCCGGGACTAGCCAGCGCTATATAAATCCTTTCAAATGTTGACTACTAGTCACCTATGCTACCCATATACTACTATCTACCTCCTTTGTACTGAATGGCGAATACCGAATGTATGTATACTACCTCAACCATCTAATGTCTAATAACTGTATATTGTAAAGCGCTCTGATACCTCCGGGACTAGCCAGCGCTATATAAATCCTTTCAAATGTTGACTACTAGTCACCTATGCTACCCATATACTACTACCTACCTCCTTTGTACTGAATGGCGAATACCGAATGTATGTATACTACCTCAACCATCTAATGTCTAATAACTGTATATTGTAAAGCGCTCTGATACCTCCGGGACTAGCCAGCGCTATATAAATCCTTTCAAATGTTGACTACTAGTCACCTATGCTACCCATATACTACTATCTACCTCCTTTGTACTGAATGGCGAATACCGAATGTATGTATACTACCTCAACCATCTAATGTCTAATAACTGTATATTGTAAAGCGCTCTGATACCTCCGGGTCTAGCCAGCGCTATATAAATCCTTTCAAATGTTGACTACTAGTCACCTATGCTACCCATATACTACTATCTACCTCCTTTGTACTGAATGGCGAATACCGAATGTATGTATACTACCTCAACCATCTAATGTCTAATAACTGTATATTGTAAAGCGCTCTGATACCTCCGGGTCTAGCCAGCGCTATATAAATCCTTTCAAATGTTGACTACTAGTCACCTATGCTACCCATATACTACTACCTACCTCCTTTGTACTGAATGGCGAATACCGAATGTATGTATACTACCTCAACCATCTAATGTCTAATAACTGTATATTGTAAAGCGCTCTGATACCTCCGGGACTAGCCAGCGCTATATAAATCCTTTCAAATGTTGACTACTAGTCACCTATGCTACCCATATACTACTATCTACCTCCTTTGTACTGAATGGCGAATACCGAATGTATGTATACTACCTCAACCATCTAATGTCTAATAACTGTATATTGTAAAGCGCTCTGATACCTCCGGGTCTAGCCAGCGCTATATAAATCCTTTCAAATGTTGACTACTAGTCACCTATGCTACCCATATACTACTATCTACCTCCTTTGTACTGAATGGCGAATACCGAATGTATGTATACTACCTCAACCATCTAATGTCTAATAACTGTATATTGTAAAGCGCTCTGATACCTCCGGGTCTAGCCAGCGCTATATAAATCCTTTCAAATGTTGACTACTAGTCACCTATGCTACCCATATACTACTACCTACCTCCTTTGTACTGAATGGCGAATACCGAATGTATGTATACTACCTCAACCATCTAATGTCTAATAACTGTATATTGTAAAGCGCTCTGATACCTCCGGGTCTAGCCAGCGCTATATAAATCCTTTCAAATGTTGACTACTAGTCACCTATGCTACCCATATACTACTACCTACCTCCTTTGTACTGAATGGCGAATACCGAATGTATGTATACTACCTCAACCATCTAATGTCTAATAACTGTATATTGTAAAGCGCTCTGATACCTCCGGGTCTCGCCAGCGCTATATAAATCCTTTCAAATGTTGACTACTAGTCACCTATGCTACCCATATACTACTATCTACCTCCTTTGTACTGAATGGCGAATACCGAATGTATGTATACTACCTCAACCATCTAATGTCTAATAACTGTATATTGTAAAGCGCTCTGATACCTCCGGGTCTAGCCAGCGCTATATAAATCCTTTCAAATGTTGACTACTAGTCACCTATGCTACCCATATACTACTATCTACCTCCTTTGTACTGAATGGCGAATACCGAATGTATGTATACTACCTCAACCATCTAATGTCTAATAACTGTATATTGTAAAGCGCTCTGATACCTCCGGGTCTCGCCAGCGCTATATAAATCCTTTCAAATGTTGACTACTAGTCACCTATGCTACCCATATACTACTACCTACCTCCTTTGTACTGAATGGCGAATACCGAATGTATGTATACTACCTCAACCATCTAATGTCTAATAACTGTATATTGTAAAGCGCTCTGATACCTCCGGGTCTAGCCAGCGCTATATAAATCCTTTCAAATGTTGACTACTAGTCACCTATGCTACCCATATACTACTATCTACCTCCTTTGTACTGAATGGCGAATACCGAATGTATGTATACTACCTCAACCATCTAATGTCTAATAACTGTATATTGTAAAGCGCTCTGATACCTCCGGGTCTAGCCAGCGCTATATAAATCCTTTCAAATGTTGACTACTAGTCACCTATGCTACCCATATACTACTATCTACCTCCTTTGTACTGAATGGCGAATACCGAATGTATGTATACTACCTCAACCATCTAATGTCTAATAACTGTATATTGTAAAGCGCTCTGATACCTCCGGGACTAGCCAGCGCTATATAAATCCTTTCAAATGTTGACTACTAGTCACCTATGCTACCCATATACTACTACCTACCTCCTTTGTACTGAATGGCGAATACCGAATGTATGTATACTACCTCAACCATCTAATGTCTAATAACTGTATATTGTAAAGCGCTCTGATACCTCCGGGTCTCGCCAGCGCTATATAAATCCTTTCAAATGTTGACTACTAGTCACCTATGCTACCCATATACTACTATCTACCTCCTTTGTACTGAATGGCGAATACCGAATGTATGTATACTACCTCAACCATCTAATGTCTAATAACTGTATATTGTAAAGCGCTCTGATACCTCCGGGTCTAGCCAGCGCTATATAAATCCTTTCAAATGTTGACTACTAGTCACCTATGCTACCCATATACTACTACCTACCTCCTTTGTACTGAATGGCGAATACCGAATGTATGTATACTACCTCAACCATCTAATGTCTAATAACTGTATATTGTAAAGCGCTCTGATACCTCCGGGTCTCGCCAGCGCTATATAAATCCTTTCAAATGTTGACTACTAGTCACCTATGCTACCCATATACTACTACCTACCTCCTTTGTACTGAATGGCGAATACCGAATGTATGTATACTACCTCAACCATCTAATGTCTAATAACTGTATATTGTAAAGCGCTCTGATACCTCCGGGTCTAGCCAGCGCTATATAAATCCTTTCAAATGTTGACTACTAGTCACCTATGCTACCCATATACTACTACCTACCTCCTTTGTACTGAATGGCGAATACCGAATGTATGTATACTACCTCAACCATCTAATGTCTAATAACTGTATATTGTAAAGCGCTCTGATACCTCCGGGACTAGCCAGCGCTATATAAATCCTTTCAAATGTTGACTACTAGTCACCTATGCTACCCATATACTACTATCTACCTCCTTTGTACTGAATGGCGAATACCGAATGTATGTATACTACCTCAACCATCTAATGTCTAATAACTGTATATTGTAAAGCGCTCTGATACCTCCGGGACTAGCCAGCGCTATATAAATCCTTTCAAATGTTGACTACTAGTCACCTATGCTACCCATATACTACTACCTACCTCCTTTGTACTGAATGGCGAATACCGAATGTATGTATACTACCTCAACCATCTAATGTTTAATAACTGTATATTGTAAAGCGCTCTGATACCTCCGGGACTAGCCAGCGCTATATAAATCCTTTCAAATGTTGACTACTAGTCACCTATGCTACCCATATACTACTACCTACCTCCTTTGTACTGAATGGCGAATACCGAATGTATGTATACTACCTCAACCATCTAATGTCTAATAACTGTATATTGTAAAGCGCTCTGATACCTCCGGGTCTAGCCAGCGCTATATAAATCCTTTCAAATGTTGACTACTAGTCACCTATGCTACCCATATACTACTATCTACCTCCTTTGTACTGAATGGCGAATACCGAATGTATGTATACTACCTCAACCATCTAATGTCTAATAACTGTATATTGTAAAGCGCTCTGATACCTCCGGGTCTAGCCAGCGCTATATAAATCCTTTCAAATGTTGACTACTAGTCACCTATGCTACCCATATACTACTATCTACCTCCTTTGTACTGAATGGCGAATACCGAATGTATGTATACTACCTCAACCATCTAATGTCTAATAACTGTATATTGTAAAGCGCTCTGATACCTCCGGGACTAGCCAGCGCTATATAAATCCTTTCAAATGTTGACTACTAGTCACCTATGCTACCCATATACTACTACCTACCTCCTTTGTACTGAATGGCGAATACCGAATGTATGTATACTACCTCAACCATCTAATGTCTAATAACTGTATATTGTAAAGCGCTCTGATACCTCCGGGTCTCGCCAGCGCTATATAAATCCTTTCAAATGTTGACTACTAGTCACCTATGCTACCCATATACTACTATCTACCTCCTTTGTACTGAATGGCGAATACCGAATGTATGTATACTACCTCAACCATCTAATGTCTAATAACTGTATATTGTAAAGCGCTCTGATACCTCCGGGACTAGCCAGCGCTATATAAATCCTTTCAAATGTTGACTACTAGTCACCTATGCTACCCATATACTACTACCTACCTCCTTTGTACTGAATGGCGAATACCGAATGTATGTATACTACCTCAACCATCTAATGTCTAATAACTGTATATTGTAAAGCGCTCTGATACCTCCGGGTCTCGCCAGCGCTATATAAATCCTTTCAAATGTTGACTACTAGTCACCTATGCTACCCATATACTACTATCTACCTCCTTTGTACTGAATGGCGAATACCGAATGTATGTATACTACCTCAACCATCTAATGTCTAATAACTGTATATTGTAAAGCGCTCTGATACCTCCGGGACTAGCCAGCGCTATATAAATCCTTTCAAATGTTGACTACTAGTCACCTATGCTACCCATATACTACTATCTACCTCCTTTGTACTGAATGGCGAATACCGAATGTATGTATACTACCTCAACCATCTAATGTCTAATAACTGTATATTGTAAAGCGCTCTGATACCTCCGGGTCTAGCCAGCGCTATATAAATCCTTTCAAATGTTGACTACTAGTCACCTATGCTACCCATATACTACTACCTACCTCCTTTGTACTGAATGGCGAATACCGAATGTATGTATACTACCTCAACCATCTAATGTCTAATAACTGTATATTGTAAAGCGCTCTGATACCTCCGGGTCTCGCCAGCGCTATATAAATCCTTTCAAATGTTGACTACTAGTCACCTATGCTACCCATATACTACTACCTACCTCCTTTGTACTGAATGGCGAATACCGAATGTATGTATACTACCTCAACCATCTAATGTCTAATAACTGTATATTGTAAAGCGCTCTGATACCTCCGGGTCTAGCCAGCGCTATATAAATCCTTTCAAATGTTGACTACTAGTCACCTATGCTACCCATATACTACTATCTACCTCCTTTGTACTGAATGGCGAATACCGAATGTATGTATACTACCTCAACCATCTAATGTCTAATAACTGTATATTGTAAAGCGCTCTGATACCTCCGGGTCTAGCCAGCGCTATATAAATCCTTTCAAATGTTGACTACTAGTCACCTATGCTACCCATATACTACTACCTACCTCCTTTGTACTGAATGGCGAATACCGAATGTATGTATACTACCTCAACCATCTAATGTCTAATAACTGTATATTGTAAAGCGCTCTGATACCTCCGGGACTAGCCAGCGCTATATAAATCCTTTCAAATGTTGACTACTAGTCACCTATGCTACCCATATACTACTACCTACCTCCTTTGTACTGAATGGCGAATACCGAATGTATGTATACTACCTCAACCATCTAATGTCTAATAACTGTATATTGTAAAGCGCTCTGATACCTCCGGGACTAGCCAGCGCTATATAAATCCTTTCAAATGTTGACTACTAGTCACCTATGCTACCCATATACTACTACCTACCTCCTTTGTACTGAATGGCGAATACCGAATGTATGTATACTACCTCAACCATCTAATGTCTAATAACTGTATATTGTAAAGCGCTCTGATACCTCCGGGACTAGCCAGCGCTATATAAATCCTTTCAAATGTTGACTACTAGTCACCTATGCTACCCATATACTACTACCTACCTCCTTTGTACTGAATGGCGAATACCGAATGTATGTATACTACCTCAACCATCTAATGTCTAATAACTGTATATTGTAAAGCGCTCTGATACCTCCGGGACTAGCCAGCGCTATATAAATCCTTTCAAATGTTGACTACTAGTCACCTATGCTACCCATATACTACTACCTACCTCCTTTGTACTGAATGGCGAATACCGAATGTATGTATACTACCTCAACCATCTAATGTCTAATAACTGTATATTGTAAAGCGCTCTGATACCTCCGGGACTAGCCAGCGCTATATAAATCCTTTCAAATGTTGACTACTAGTCACCTATGCTACCCATATACTACTACCTACCTCCTTTGTACTGAATGGCGAATACCGAATGTATGTATACTACCTCAACCATCTAATGTCTAATAACTGTATATTGTAAAGCGCTCTGATACCTCCGGGACTAGCCAGCGCTATATAAATCCTTTCAAATGTTGACTACTAGTCACCTATGCTACCCATATACTACTACCTACCTCCTTTGTACTGAATGGCGAATACCGAATGTATGTATACTACCTCAACCATCTAATGTCTAATAACTGTATATTGTAAAGCGCTCTGATACCTCCGGGTCTCGCCAGCGCTATATAAATCCTTTCAAATGTTGACTACTAGTCACCTATGCTACCCATATACTACTACCTACCTCTTTTGTACTGAATGGCGAATACCGAATGTATGTATACTACCTCAACCATCTAATGTTTAATAACTGTATATTGTAAAGCGCTCTGATACCTCCGGGTCTAGCCAGCGCTATATAAATCCTTTCAAATGTTGACTACTAGTCACCTATGCTACCCATATACTACTACCTACCTCCTTTGTACTGAATGGCGAATACCGAATGTATGTATACTACCTCAACCATCTAATGTCTAATAACTGTATATTGTAAAGCGCTCTGATACCTCCGGGACTAGCCAGCGCTATATAAATCCTTTCAAATGTTGACTACTAGTCACCTATGCTACCCATATACTACTACCTACCTCCTTTGTACTGAATGGCGAATACCGAATGTATGTATACTACCTCAACCATCTAATGTCTAATAACTGTATATTGTAAAGCGCTCTGATACCTCCGGGTCTAGCCAGCGCTATATAAATCCTTTCAAATGTTGACTACTAGTCACCTATGCTACCCATATACTACTACCTACCTCCTTTGTACTGAATGGCGAATACCGAATGTATGTATACTACCTCAACCATCTAATGTCTAATAACTGTATATTGTAAAGCGCTCTGATACCTCCGGGACTAGCCAGCGCTATATAAATCCTTTCAAATGTTGACTACTAGTCACCTATGCTACCCATATACTACTACCTACCTCCTTTGTACTGAATGGCGAATACCGAATGTATGTATACTACCTCAACCATCTAATGTCTAATAACTGTATATTGTAAAGCGCTCTGATACCTCCGGGTCTCGCCAGCGCTATATAAATCCTTTCAAATGTTGACTACTAGTCACCTATGCTACCCATATACTACTACCTACCTCCTTTGTACTGAATGGCGAATACCGAATGTATGTATACTACCTCAACCATCTAATGTCTAATAACTGTATATTGTAAAGCGCTCTGATACCTCCGGGACTAGCCAGCGCTATATAAATCCTTTCAAATGTTGACTACTAGTCACCTATGCTACCCATATACTACTACCTACCTCCTTTGTACTGAATGGCGAATACCGAATGTATGTATACTACCTCAACCATCTAATGTCTAATAACTGTATATTGTAAAGCGCTCTGATACCTCCGGGTCTAGCCAGCGCTATATAAATCCTTTCAAATGTTGACTACTAGTCACCTATGCTACCCATATACTACTATCTACCTCCTTTGTACTGAATGGCGAATACCGAATGTATGTATACTACCTCAACCATCTAATGTCTAATAACTGTATATTGTAAAGCGCTCTGATACCTCCGGGTCTAGCCAGCGCTATATAAATCCTTTCAAATGTTGACTACTAGTCACCTATGCTACCCATATACTACTACCTACCTCCTTTGTACTGAATGGCGAATACCGAATGTATGTATACTACCTCAACCATCTAATGTCTAATAACTGTATATTGTAAAGCGCTCTGATACCTCCGGGTCTAGCCAGCGCTATATAAATCCTTTCAAATGTTGACTACTAGTCACCTATGCTACCCATATACTACTACCTACCTCCTTTGTACTGAATGGCGAATACCGAATGTATGTATACTACCTCAACCATCTAATGTCTAATAACTGTATATTGTAAAGCGCTCTGATACCTCCGGGACTAGCCAGCGCTATATAAATCCTTTCAAATGTTGACTACTAGTCACCTATGCTACCCATATACTACTACCTACCTCCTTTGTACTGAATGGCGAATACCGAATGTATGTATACTACCTCAACCATCTAATGTCTAATAACTGTATATTGTAAAGCGCTCTGATACCTCCGGGTCTAGCCAGCGCTATATAAATCCTTTCAAATGTTGACTACTAGTCACCTATGCTACCCATATACTACTACCTACCTCCTTTGTACTGAATGGCGAATACCGAATGTATGTATACTACCTCAACCATCTAATGTCTAATAACTGTATATTGTAAAGCGCTCTGATACCTCCGGGTCTAGCCAGCGCTATATAAATCCTTTCAAATGTTGACTACTAGTCACCTATGCTACCCATATACTACTACCTACCTCCTTTGTACTGAATGGCGAATACCGAATGTATGTATACTACCTCAACCATCTAATGTCTAATAACTGTATATTGTAAAGCGCTCTGATACCTCCGGGTCTCGCCAGCGCTATATAAATCCTTTCAAATGTTGACTACTAGTCACCTATGCTACCCATATACTACTACCTACCTCCTTTGTACTGAATGGCGAATACCGAATGTATGTATACTACCTCAACCATCTAATGTCTAATAACTGTATATTGTAAAGCGCTCTGATACCTCCGGGACTAGCCAGCGCTATATAAATCCTTTCAAATGTTGACTACTAGTCACCTATGCTACCCATATACTACTATCTACCTCCTTTGTACTGAATGGCGAATACCGAATGTATGTATACTACCTCAACCATCTAATGTCTAATAACTGTATATTGTAAAGCGCTCTGATACCTCCGGGTCTCGCCAGCGCTATATAAATCCTTTCAAATGTTGACTACTAGTCACCTATGCTACCCATATACTACTATCTACCTCCTTTGTACTGAATGGCGAATACCGAATGTATGTATACTACCTCAACCATCTAATGTCTAATAACTGTATATTGTAAAGCGCTCTGATACCTCCGGGACTAGCCAGCGCTATATAAATCCTTTCAAATGTTGACTACTAGTCACCTATGCTACCCATATACTACTATCTACCTCCTTTGTACTGAATGGCGAATACCGAATGTATGTATACTACCTCAACCATCTAATGTCTAATAACTGTATATTGTAAAGCGCTCTGATACCTCCGGGTCTCGCCAGCGCTATATAAATCCTTTCAAATGTTGACTACTAGTCACCTATGCTACCCATATACTACTACCTACCTCCTTTGTACTGAATGGCGAATACCGAATGTATGTATACTACCTCAACCATCTAATGTCTAATAACTGTATATTGTAAAGCGCTCTGATACCTCCGGGTCTAGCCAGCGCTATATAAATCCTTTCAAATGTTGACTACTAGTCACCTATGCTACCCATATACTACTACCTACCTCCTTTGTACTGAATGGCGAATACCGAATGTATGTATACTACCTCAACCATCTAATGTCTAATAACTGTATATTGTAAAGCGCTCTGATACCTCCGGGACTAGCCAGCGCTATATAAATCCTTTCAAATGTTGACTACTAGTCACCTATGCTACCCATATACTACTATCTACCTCCTTTGTACTGAATGGCGAATACCGAATGTATGTATACTACCTCAACCATCTAATGTCTAATAACTGTATATTGTAAAGCGCTCTGATACCTCCGGGTCTAGCCAGCGCTATATAAATCCTTTCAAATGTTGACTACTAGTCACCTATGCTACCCATATACTACTACCTACCTCCTTTGTACTGAATGGCGAATACCGAATGTATGTATACTACCTCAACCATCTAATGTCTAATAACTGTATATTGTAAAGCGCTCTGATACCTCCGGGACTAGCCAGCGCTATATAAATCCTTTCAAATGTTGACTACTAGTCACCTATGCTACCCATATACTACTATCTACCTCCTTTGTACTGAATGGCGAATACCGAATGTATGTATACTACCTCAACCATCTAATGTCTAATAACTGTATATTGTAAAGCGCTCTGATACCTCCGGGTCTAGCCAGCGCTATATAAATCCTTTCAAATGTTGACTACTAGTCACCTATGCTACCCATATACTACTACCTACCTCCTTTGTACTGAATGGCGAATACCGAATGTATGTATACTACCTCAACCATCTAATGTCTAATAACTGTATATTGTAAAGCGCTCTGATACCTCCGGGTCTCGCCAGCGCTATATAAATCCTTTCAAATGTTGACTACTAGTCACCTATGCTACCCATATACTACTACCTACCTCTTTTGTACTGAATGGCGAATACCGAATGTATGTATACTACCTCAACCATCTAATGTCTAATAACTGTATATTGTAAAGCGCTCTGATACCTCCGGGACTAGCCAGCGCTATATAAATCCTTTCAAATGTTGACTACTAGTCACCTATGCTACCCATATACTACTATCTACCTCCTTTGTACTGAATGGCGAATACCGAATGTATGTATACTACCTCAACCATCTAATGTCTAATAACTGTATATTGTAAAGCGCTCTGATACCTCCGGGTCTCGCCAGCGCTATATAAATCCTTTCAAATGTTGACTACTAGTCACCTATGCTACCCATATACTACTACCTACCTCCTTTGTACTGAATGGCGAATACCGAATGTATGTATACTACCTCAACCATCTAATGTCTAATAACTGTATATTGTAAAGCGCTCTGATACCTCCGGGTCTCGCCAGCGCTATATAAATCCTTTCAAATGTTGACTACTAGTCACCTATGCTACCCATATACTACTACCTACCTCCTTTGTACTGAATGGCGAATACCGAATGTATGTATACTACCTCAACCATCTAATGTCTAATAACTGTATATTGTAAAGCGCTCTGATACCTCCGGGTCTCGCCAGCGCTATATAAATCCTTTCAAATGTTGACTACTAGTCACCTATGCTACCCATATACTACTATCTACCTCCTTTGTACTGAATGGCGAATACCGAATGTATGTATACTACCTCAACCATCTAATGTCTAATAACTGTATATTGTAAAGCGCTCTGATACCTCCGGGACTAGCCAGCGCTATATAAATCCTTTCAAATGTTGACTACTAGTCACCTATGCTACCCATATACTACTACCTACCTCCTTTGTACTGAATGGCGAATACCGAATGTATGTATACTACCTCAACCATCTAATGTCTAATAACTGTATATTGTAAAGCGCTCTGATACCTCCGGGTCTCGCCAGCGCTATATAAATCCTTTCAAATGTTGACTACTAGTCACCTATGCTACCCATATACTACTACCTACCTCCTTTGTACTGAATGGCGAATACCGAATGTATGTATACTACCTCAACCATCTAATGTCTAATAACTGTATATTGTAAAGCGCTCTGATACCTCCGGGTCTAGCCAGCGCTATATAAATCCTTTCAAATGTTGACTACTAGTCACCTATGCTACCCATATACTACTACCTACCTCCTTTGTACTGAATGGCGAATACCGAATGTATGTATACTACCTCAACCATCTAATGTCTAATAACTGTATATTGTAAAGCGCTCTGATACCTCCGGGTCTCGCCAGCGCTATATAAATCCTTTCAAATGTTGACTACTAGTCACCTATGCTACCCATATACTACTATCTACCTCCTTTGTACTGAATGGCGAATACCGAATGTATGTATACTACCTCAACCATCTAATGTCTAATAACTGTATATTGTAAAGCGCTCTGATACCTCCGGGTCTAGCCAGCGCTATATAAATCCTTTCAAATGTTGACTACTAGTCACCTATGCTACCCATATACTACTACCTACCTCCTTTGTACTGAATGGCGAATACCGAATGTATGTATACTACCTCAACCATCTAATGTCTAATAACTGTATATTGTAAAGCGCTCTGATACCTCCGGGACTAGCCAGCGCTATATAAATCCTTTCAAATGTTGACTACTAGTCACCTATGCTACCCATATACTACTACCTACCTCCTTTGTACTGAATGGCGAATACCGAATGTATGTATACTACCTCAACCATCTAATGTCTAATAACTGTATATTGTAAAGCGCTCTGATACCTCCGGGTCTCGCCAGCGCTATATAAATCCTTTCAAATGTTGACTACTAGTCACCTATGCTACCCATATACTACTACCTACCTCTTTTGTACTGAATGGCGAATACCGAATGTATGTATACTACCTCAACCATCTAATGTCTAATAACTGTATATTGTAAAGCGCTCTGATACCTCCGGGTCTAGCCAGCGCTATATAAATCCTTTCAAATGTTGACTACTAGTCACCTATGCTACCCATATACTACTATCTACCTCCTTTGTACTGAATGGCGAATACCGAATGTATGTATACTACCTCAACCATCTAATGTCTAATAACTGTATATTGTAAAGCGCTCTGATACCTCCGGGTCTCGCCAGCGCTATATAAATCCTTTCAAATGTTGACTACTAGTCACCTATGCTACCCATATACTACTACCTACCTCCTTTGTACTGAATGGCGAATACCGAATGTATGTATACTACCTCAACCATCTAATGTCTAATAACTGTATATTGTAAAGCGCTCTGATACCTCCGGGACTAGCCAGCGCTATATAAATCCTTTCAAATGTTGACTACTAGTCACCTATGCTACCCATATACTACTACCTACCTCCTTTGTACTGAATGGCGAATACCGAATGTATGTATACTACCTCAACCATCTAATGTTTAATAACTGTATATTGTAAAGCGCTCTGATACCTCCGGGACTAGCCAGCGCTATATAAATCCTTTCAAATGTTGACTACTAGTCACCTATGCTACCCATATACTACTACCTACCTCCTTTGTACTGAATGGCGAATACCGAATGTATGTATACTACCTCAACCATCTAATGTCTAATAACTGTATATTGTAAAGCGCTCTGATACCTCCGGGTCTAGCCAGCGCTATATAAATCCTTTCAAATGTTGACTACTAGTCACCTATGCTACCCATATACTACTACCTACCTCCTTTGTACTGAATGGCGAATACCGAATGTATGTATACTACCTCAACCATCTAATGTCTAATAACTGTATATTGTAAAGCGCTCTGATACCTCCGGGACTAGCCAGCGCTATATAAATCCTTTCAAATGTTGACTACTAGTCACCTATGCTACCCATATACTACTACCTACCTCCTTTGTACTGAATGGCGAATACCGAATGTATGTATACTACCTCAACCATCTAATGTCTAATAACTGTATATTGTAAAGCGCTCTGATACCTCCGGGACTAGCCAGCGCTATATAAATCCTTTCAAATGTTGACTACTAGTCACCTATGCTACCCATATACTACTACCTACCTCCTTTGTACTGAATGGCGAATACCGAATGTATGTATACTACCTCAACCATCTAATGTCTAATAACTGTATATTGTAAAGCGCTCTGATACCTCCGGGACTAGCCAGCGCTATATAAATCCTTTCAAATGTTGACTACTAGTCACCTATGCTACCCATATACTACTACCTACCTCCTTTGTACTGAATGGCGAATACCGAATGTATGTATACTACCTCAACCATCTAATGTCTAATAACTGTATATTGTAAAGCGCTCTGATACCTCCGGGTCTCGCCAGCGCTATATAAATCCTTTCAAATGTTGACTACTAGTCACCTATGCTACCCATATACTACTATCTACCTCCTTTGTACTGAATGGCGAATACCGAATGTATGTATACTACCTCAACCATCTAATGTTTAATAACTGTATATTGTAAAGCGCTCTGATACCTCCGGGACTAGCCAGCGCTATATAAATCCTTTCAAATGTTGACTACTAGTCACCTATGCTACCCATATACTACTACCTACCTCCTTTGTACTGAATGGCGAATACCGAATGTATGTATACTACCTCAACCATCTAATGTCTAATAACTGTATATTGTAAAGCGCTCTGATACCTCCGGGTCTCGCCAGCGCTATATAAATCCTTTCAAATGTTGACTACTAGTCACCTATGCTACCCATATACTACTATCTACCTCCTTTGTACTGAATGGCGAATACCGAATGTATGTATACTACCTCAACCATCTAATGTCTAATAACTGTATATTGTAAAGCGCTCTGATACCTCCGGGTCTCGCCAGCGCTATATAAATCCTTTCAAATGTTGACTACTAGTCACCTATGCTACCCATATACTACTACCTACCTCTTTTGTACTGAATGGCGAATACCGAATGTATGTATACTACCTCAACCATCTAATGTTTAATAACTGTATATTGTAAAGCGCTCTGATACCTCCGGGTCTCGCCAGCGCTATATAAATCCTTTCAAATGTTGACTACTAGTCACCTATGCTACCCATATACTACTATCTACCTCCTTTGTACTGAATGGCGAATACCGAATGTATGTATACTACCTCAACCATCTAATGTCTAATAACTGTATATTGTAAAGCGCTCTGATACCTCCGGGTCTAGCCAGCGCTATATAAATCCTTTCAAATGTTGACTACTAGTCACCTATGCTACCCATATACTACTACCTACCTCCTTTGTACTGAATGGCGAATACCGAATGTATGTATACTACCTCAACCATCTAATGTCTAATAACTGTATATTGTAAAGCGCTCTGATACCTCCGGGACTAGCCAGCGCTATATAAATCCTTTCAAATGTTGACTACTAGTCACCTATGCTACCCATATACTACTACCTACCTCCTTTGTACTGAATGGCGAATACCGAATGTATGTATACTACCTCAACCATCTAATGTTTAATAACTGTATATTGTAAAGCGCTCTGATACCTCCGGGACTAGCCAGCGCTATATAAATCCTTTCAAATGTTGACTACTAGTCACCTATGCTACCCATATACTACTACCTACCTCCTTTGTACTGAATGGCGAATACCGAATGTATGTATACTACCTCAACCATCTAATGTCTAATAACTGTATATTGTAAAGCGCTCTGATACCTCCGGGTCTAGCCAGCGCTATATAAATCCTTTCAAATGTTGACTACTAGTCACCTATGCTACCCATATACTACTACCTACCTCCTTTGTACTGAATGGCGAATACCGAATGTATGTATACTACCTCAACCATCTAATGTCTAATAACTGTATATTGTAAAGCGCTCTGATACCTCCGGGACTAGCCAGCGCTATATAAATCCTTTCAAATGTTGACTACTAGTCACCTATGCTACCCATATACTACTACCTACCTCCTTTGTACTGAATGGCGAATACCGAATGTATGTATACTACCTCAACCATCTAATGTCTAATAACTGTATATTGTAAAGCGCTCTGATACCTCCGGGACTAGCCAGCGCTATATAAATCCTTTCAAATGTTGACTACTAGTCACCTATGCTACCCATATACTACTACCTACCTCCTTTGTACTGAATGGCGAATACCGAATGTATGTATACTACCTCAACCATCTAATGTCTAATAACTGTATATTGTAAAGCGCTCTGATACCTCCGGGACTAGCCAGCGCTATATAAATCCTTTCAAATGTTGACTACTAGTCACCTATGCTACCCATATACTACTACCTACCTCCTTTGTACTGAATGGCGAATACCGAATGTATGTATACTACCTCAACCATCTAATGTCTAATAACTGTATATTGTAAAGCGCTCTGATACCTCCGGGTCTAGCCAGCGCTATATAAATCCTTTCAAATGTTGACTACTAGTCACCTATGCTACCCATATACTACTATCTACCTCCTTTGTACTGAATGGCGAATACCGAATGTATGTATACTACCTCAACCATCTAATGTCTAATAACTGTATATTGTAAAGCGCTCTGATACCTCCGGGACTAGCCAGCGCTATATAAATCCTTTCAAATGTTGACTACTAGTCACCTATGCTACCCATATACTACTACCTACCTCCTTTGTACTGAATGGCGAATACCGAATGTATGTATACTACCTCAACCATCTAATGTCTAATAACTGTATATTGTAAAGCGCTCTGATACCTCCGGGACTAGCCAGCGCTATATAAATCCTTTCAAATGTTGACTACTAGTCACCTATGCTACCCATATACTACTATCTACCTCCTTTGTACTGAATGGCGAATACCGAATGTATGTATACTACCTCAACCATCTAATGTTTAATAACTGTATATTGTAAAGCGCTCTGATACCTCCGGGACTAGCCAGCGCTATATAAATCCTTTCAAATGTTGACTACTAGTCACCTATGCTACCCATATACTACTATCTACCTCCTTTGTACTGAATGGCGAATACCGAATGTATGTATACTACCTCAACCATCTAATGTCTAATAACTGTATATTGTAAAGCGCTCTGATACCTCCGGGACTAGCCAGCGCTATATAAATCCTTTCAAATGTTGACTACTAGTCACCTATGCTACCCATATACTACTACCTACCTCCTTTGTACTGAATGGCGAATACCGAATGTATGTATACTACCTCAACCATCTAATGTTTAATAACTGTATATTGTAAAGCGCTCTGATACCTCCGGGACTAGCCAGCGCTATATAAATCCTTTCAAATGTTGACTACTAGTCACCTATGCTACCCATATACTACTACCTACCTCCTTTGTACTGAATGGCGAATACCGAATGTATGTATACTACCTCAACCATCTAATGTCTAATAACTGTATATTGTAAAGCGCTCTGATACCTCCGGGACTAGCCAGCGCTATATAAATCCTTTCAAATGTTGACTACTAGTCACCTATGCTACCCATATACTACTATCTACCTCCTTTGTACTGAATGGCGAATACCGAATGTATGTATACTACCTCAACCATCTAATGTTTAATAACTGTATATTGTAAAGCGCTCTGATACCTCCGGGTCTCGCCAGCGCTATATAAATCCTTTCAAATGTTGACTACTAGTCACCTATGCTACCCATATACTACTACCTACCTCCTTTGTACTGAATGGCGAATACCGAATGTATGTATACTACCTCAACCATCTAATGTCTAATAACTGTATATTGTAAAGCGCTCTGATACCTCCGGGACTAGCCAGCGCTATATAAATCCTTTCAAATGTTGACTACTAGTCACCTATGCTACCCATATACTACTACCTACCTCCTTTGTACTGAATGGCGAATACCGAATGTATGTATACTACCTCAACCATCTAATGTTTAATAACTGTATATTGTAAAGCGCTCTGATACCTCCGGGACTAGCCAGCGCTATATAAATCCTTTCAAATGTTGACTACTAGTCACCTATGCTACCCATATACTACTACCTACCTCCTTTGTACTGAATGGCGAATACCGAATGTATGTATACTACCTCAACCATCTAATGTCTAATAACTGTATATTGTAAAGCGCTCTGATACCTCCGGGACTAGCCAGCGCTATATAAATCCTTTCAAATGTTGACTACTAGTCACCTATGCTACCCATATACTACTACCTACCTCCTTTGTACTGAATGGCGAATACCGAATGTATGTATACTACCTCAACCATCTAATGTCTAATAACTGTATATTGTAAAGCGCTCTGATACCTCCGGGACTCGCCAGCGCTATATAAATCCTTTCAAATGTTGACTACTAGTCACCTATGCTACCCATATACTACTACCTACCTCCTTTGTACTGAATGGCGAATACCGAATGTATGTATACTACCTCAACCATCTAATGTCTAATAACTGTATATTGTAAAGCGCTCTGATACCTCCGGGACTAGCCAGCGCTATATAAATCCTTTCAAATGTTGACTACTAGTCACCTATGCTACCCATATACTACTACCTACCTCCTTTGTACTGAATGGCGAATACCGAATGTATGTATACTACCTCAACCATCTAATGTTTAATAACTGTATATTGTAAAGCGCTCTGATACCTCCGGGACTAGCCAGCGCTATATAAATCCTTTCAAATGTTGACTACTAGTCACCTATGCTACCCATATACTACTACCTACCTCCTTTGTACTGAATGGCGAATACCGAATGTATGTATACTACCTCAACCATCTAATGTTTAATAACTGTATATTGTAAAGCGCTCTGATACCTCCGGGACTAGCCAGCGCTATATAAATCCTTTCAAATGTTGACTACTAGTCACCTATGCTACCCATATACTACTATCTACCTCCTTTGTACTGAATGGCGAATACCGAATGTATGTATACTACCTCAACCATCTAATGTCTAATAACTGTATATTGTAAAGCGCTCTGATACCTCCGGGACTAGCCAGCGCTATATAAATCCTTTCAAATGTTGACTACTAGTCACCTATGCTACCCATATACTACTATCTACCTCCTTTGTACTGAATGGCGAATACCGAATGTATGTATACTACCTCAACCATCTAATGTCTAATAACTGTATATTGTAAAGCGCTCTGATACCTCCGGGACTAGCCAGCGCTATATAAATCCTTTCAAATGTTGACTACTAGTCACCTATGCTACCCATATACTACTATCTACCTCTTTTGTACTGAATGGCGAATACCGAATGTATGTATACTACCTCAACCATCTAATGTCTAATAACTGTATATTGTAAAGCGCTCTGATACCTCCGGGTCTCGCCAGCGCTATATAAATCCTTTCAAATGTTGACTACTAGTCACCTATGCTACCCATATACTACTATCTACCTCTTTGTACTGAATGGCGAATACCGAATGTATGTATACTACCTCAACCATCTAATGTCTAATAACTGTATATTGTAAAGCGCTCTGATACCTCCGGGTCTAGCCAGCGCTATATAAATCCTTTCAAATGTTGACTACTAGTCACCTATGCTACCCATATACTACTACCTACCTCCTTTGTACTGAATGGCGAATACCGAATGTATGTATACTACCTCAACCATCTAATGTCTAATAACTGTATATTGTAAAGCGCTCTGATACCTCCGGGACTAGCCAGCGCTATATAAATCCTTTCAAATGTTGACTACTAGTCACCTATGCTACCCATATACTACTATCTACCTCCTTTGTACTGAATGGCGAATACCGAATGTATGTATACTACCTCAACCATCTAATGTCTAATAACTGTATATTGTAAAGCGCTCTGATACCTCCGGGTCTCGCCAGCGCTATATAAATCCTTTCAAATGTTGACTACTAGTCACCTATGCTACCCATATACTACTACCTACCTCCTTTGTACTGAATGGCGAATACCGAATGTATGTATACTACCTCAACCATCTAATGTCTAATAACTGTATATTGTAAAGCGCTCTGATACCTCCGGGACTAGCCAGCGCTATATAAATCCTTTCAAATGTTGACTACTAGTCACCTATGCTACCCATATACTACTACCTACCTCCTTTGTACTGAATGGCGAATACCGAATGTATGTATACTACCTCAACCATCTAATGTTTAATAACTGTATATTGTAAAGCGCTCTGATACCTCCGGGACTAGCCAGCGCTATATAAATCCTTTCAAATGTTGACTACTAGTCACCTATGCTACCCATATACTACTACCTACCTCTTTTGTACTGAATGGCGAATACCGAATGTATGTATACTACCTCAACCATCTAATGTCTAATAACTGTATATTGTAAAGCGCTCTGATACCTCCGGGTCTAGCCAGCGCTATATAAATCCTTTCAAATGTTGACTACTAGTCACCTATGCTACCCATATACTACTACCTACCTCCTTTGTACTGAATGGCGAATACCGAATGTATGTATACTACCTCAACCATCTAATGTCTAATAACTGTATATTGTAAAGCGCTCTGATACCTCCGGGTCTAGCCAGCGCTATATAAATCCTTTCAAATGTTGACTACTAGTCACCTATGCTACCCATATACTACTACCTACCTCCTTTGTACTGAATGGCGAATACCGAATGTATGTATACTACCTCAACCATCTAATGTCTAATAACTGTATATTGTAAAGCGCTCTGATACCTCCGGGACTAGCCAGCGCTATATAAATCCTTTCAAATGTTGACTACTAGTCACCTATGCTACCCATATACTACTACCTACCTCCTTTGTACTGAATGGCGAATACCGAATGTATGTATACTACCTCAACCATCTAATGTTTAATAACTGTATATTGTAAAGCGCTCTGATACCTCCGGGACTAGCCAGCGCTATATAAATCCTTTCAAATGTTGACTACTAGTCACCTATGCTACCCATATACTACTACCTACCTCCTTTGTACTGAATGGCGAATACCGAATGTATGTATACTACCTCAACCATCTAATGTTTAATAACTGTATATTGTAAAGCGCTCTGATACCTCCGGGACTAGCCAGCGCTATATAAATCCTTTCAAATGTTGACTACTAGTCACCTATGCTACCCATATACTACTACCTACCTCCTTTGTACTGAATGGCGAATACCGAATGTATGTATACTACCTCAACCATCTAATGTCTAATAACTGTATATTGTAAAGCGCTCTGATACCTCCGGGACTAGCCAGCGCTATATAAATCCTTTCAAATGTTGACTACTAGTCACCTATGCTACCCATATACTACTATCTACCTCCTTTGTACTGAATGGCGAATACCGAATGTATGTATACTACCTCAACCATCTAATGTCTAATAACTGTATATTGTAAAGCGCTCTGATACCTCCGGGTCTAGCCAGCGCTATATAAATCCTTTCAAATGTTGACTACTAGTCACCTATGCTACCCATATACTACTACCTACCTCCTTTGTACTGAATGGCGAATACCGAATGTATGTATACTACCTCAACCATCTAATGTCTAATAACTGTATATTGTAAAGCGCTCTGATACCTCCGGGACTAGCCAGCGCTATATAAATCCTTTCAAATGTTGACTACTAGTCACCTATGCTACCCATATACTACTACCTACCTCCTTTGTACTGAATGGCGAATACCGAATGTATGTATACTACCTCAACCATCTAATGTCTAATAACTGTATATTGTAAAGCGCTCTGATACCTCCGGGTCTAGCCAGCGCTATATAAATCCTTTCAAATGTTGACTACTAGTCACCTATGCTACCCATATACTACTATCTACCTCCTTTGTACTGAATGGCGAATACCGAATGTATGTATACTACCTCAACCATCTAATGTCTAATAACTGTATATTGTAAAGCGCTCTGATACCTCCGGGTCTCGCCAGCGCTATATAAATCCTTTCAAATGTTGACTACTAGTCACCTATGCTACCCATATACTACTACCTACCTCCTTTGTACTGAATGGCGAATACCGAATGTATGTATACTACCTCAACCATCTAATGTTTAATAACTGTATATTGTAAAGCGCTCTGATACCTCCGGGACTAGCCAGCGCTATATAAATCCTTTCAAATGTTGACTACTAGTCACCTATGCTACCCATATACTACTATCTACCTCTTTGTACTGAATGGCGAATACCGAATGTATGTATACTACCTCAACCATCTAATGTCTAATAACTGTATATTGTAAAGCGCTCTGATACCTCCGGGTCTCGCCAGCGCTATATAAATCCTTTCAAATGTTGACTACTAGTCACCTATGCTACCCATATACTACTACCTACCTCTTTTGTACTGAATGGCGAATACCGAATGTATGTATATTACCTCAACCATCTAATGTCTAATAACTGTATATTGTAAAGCGCTCTGATACCTCCGGGTCTCGCCAGCGCTATATAAATCCTTTCAAATGTTGACTACTAGTCACCTATGCTACCCATATACTACTACCTACCTCCTTTGTACTGAATGGCGAATACCGAATGTATGTATACTACCTCAACCATCTAATGTCTAATAACTGTATATTGTAAAGCGCTCTGATACCTCCGGGACTAGCCAGCGCTTATATAAATCCTTTCAAATGTTGACTACTAGTCACCTATGCTACCCATATACTACTATCTACCTCCTTTGTACTGAATGGCGAATACCGAATGTATGTATACTACCTCAACCAACTAATGTTTAATAACTGTATATTGTAAAGCGCTCTGATACCTCCGGGACTAGCCAGCGCTATATAAATCCTTTCAAATGTTGACTACTAGTCACCTATGCTACCCATATACTACTACCTACCTCTTTGTACTGAATGGCGAATACCGAATGTATGTATACTACCTCAACCATCTAATGTCTAATAACTGTATATTGTAAAGCGCTCGGATACCTCCGGGACTAGCCAGCGCTATATAAATCCTTTCAAATGTCGACTACTAGTCACCTATGCTACCCATATACTACTACCTACCTCTTTGTACTGAATGGCGAATACCGAATGTATGTATACTACCTCAACCATCTAATGTCTAATAACTGTATATTGTAAAGCGCTCTGATACCTCCGGGTCTCGCCAGCGCTATATAAATCCTTTCAAATGTTGACTACTAGTCACCTATGCTACCCATATACTACTATCTACCTCCTTTGTACTGAATGGCGAATACCGAATGTATGTATACTACCTCAACCATCTAATGTCTAATAACTGTATATTGTAAAGCGCTCTGATACCTCCGGGACTAGCCAGCGCTATATAAATCCTTTCAAATGTTGACTACTAGTCACCTATGCTACCCATATACTACTACCTACCTCCTTTGTACTGAATGGCGAATACCGAATGTATGTATACTACCTCAACCATCTAATGTCTAATAACTGTATATTGTAAAGCGCTCTGATACCTCCGGGACTAGCCAGCGCTATATAAATCCTTTCAAATGTTGACTACTAGTCACCTATGCTACCCATATACTACTATCTACCTCTTTGTACTGAATGGCGAATACCGAATGTATGTATACTACCTCAACCATCTAATGTCTAATAACTGTATATTGTAAAGCGCTCTGATACCTCCGGGTCTCACCAGCGCTATATAAATCCTTTCAAATGTTGACTACTAGTCACCTATGCTACCCATATACTACTACCTACCTCCTTTGTACTGAATGGCGAATACCGAATGTATGTATACTCCCTCAACCATCTAATGTCTAATAACTGTATATTGTAAAGTGCTCTGATACCTCCGGGTCTAGCCAGCGCTATATAAATCCTTTCAAATGTTGCCTACTAGTCACCTATGCTACCCATATACTACTATCTACCTCCTTTGTACTGAATGGCGAATACCGAATGTATGTATACTACCTCAACCATCTAATGTCTAATAACTGTATATTGTAAAGCGCTCTGATACCTCCGGGTCTAGCCAGCGCTATATAAATCCTTTCAAATGATGCCTACTAGTCACCTATGCTACCCATATACTACTATCTACCTCCTTTGTACTGAATGGCGAATACCGAATGTATGTATATTACCTCAACCAACTAATGTTTAATAACTGTATATTGTAAAGCGCTCTGATACCTCCGGGTCTCGCCAGCGCTATATAAATCCTTTCAAATGTTGACTACTAGTCACCTATGCTACCCATATACTACTACCTACCTCTTTTGTACTGAATGGCGAATACCGAATGTATGTATATTACCTCAACCATCTAATGTCTAATAACTGTATATTGTAAAGCGCTCTGATACCTCCGGGTCTCGCCAGCGCTATATAAATCCTTTCAAATGTTGACTACTAGTCACCTATGCTACCCATATACTACTACCTACCTCCTTTGTACTGAATGGCGGAATACCGAATGTATGTATACTACCTCAACCAACTAATGTCTAATAACTGTATATTGTAAAGCGCTCTGATACCTCCGGGACTAGCCAGCGCTATATAAATCCTTTCAAATGTTGACTACTAGTCACCTATGCTACCCATATACTACTACCTACCTCTTTGTACTGAATGGCGAATACCGAATGTATGTATACTACCTCAACCATCTAATGTCTAATAACTGTATATTGTAAAGCGCTCTGATACCTCCGGGTCTAGCCAGCGCTATATAAATCCTTTCAAATGTTGACTACTAGTCACCTATGCTACCCATATACTACTATCTACCTCCTTTGTACTGAATGGCGAATACCGAATGTATGTATACTACCTCAACCATCTAATGTCTAATAACTGTATATTGTAAAGCGCTCTAATACCTCCGGGACTAGCCAGCGCTATATAAATCCTTTCAAATGTTGACTACTAGTCACCTATGCTACCCATATACTACTACCTACCTCCTTTGTACTGAATGGCGAATACCGAATGTATGTATACTACCTCAACCATCTAATGTTTAATAACTGTATATTGTAAAGCGCTCTGATACCTCCGGGACTAGCCAGCGCTATATAAATCCTTCCAAATGTTGACTACTAGTCACCTATGCTACCCATATACTACTATCTACCTCTTTTTGTACTGAATGGCGAATACCGAATGTATGTATACTACCTCAACCATCTAATGTCTAATAACTGTATATTGTAAAGCGCTCTGATACCTCCGGGACTAGCCAGCGCTATATAAATCCTTTCAAATGTTGACTACTAGTCACCTATGCTACCCATATACTACTACCTACCTCCTTTGTACTGAATGGCGAATACCGAATGTATGTATACTACCTCAACCATCTAATGTCTAATAACTGTATACTGTAAAGCGCTCTGATACCTCCGGGTCTCGCCAGCGCTATATAAATCCTTTCAAATGTTGACTACTAGTCACCTATGCTACCCATATACTACTACCTACCTCCTTTGTACTGAATGGCGAATACCGAATGTATGTATACTACCTCAACCATCTAATGTCTAATAACTGTATATTGTAAAGCGCTCTGATACCTCCGGGTCTCGCCAGCGCTATATAAATCCTTTCAAATGTTGACTACTAGTCACCTATGCTACCCATATACTACTACCTACCTCTTTGTACTGAATGGCGAATACCGAATGTATGTATACTACCTCAACCATCTAATGTTTAATAACTGTATATTGTAAAGCGCTCGGATACCTCCGGGTCTCGCCAGCGCTTATATAAATCCTTTCAAATGTTGACTACTAGTCACCTATGCTACCCATATACTACTATCTACCTCCTTTGTACTGAATGGCGAATACCGAATGTATGTATACTACCTCAACCATCTAATGTCTAATAACTGTATATTGTAAAGCGCTCTGATACCTCCGGGTCTAGCCAGCGCTATATAAATCCTTTCAAATGTTGACTACTAGTCACCTATGCTACCCATATACTACTACCTACCTCTTTGTACTGAATGGCGAATACCGAATGTATGTATACTACCTCAACCATCTAATGTCTAATAACTGTATATTGTAAAGCGCTCTGATACCTCCGGGACTAGCCAGCGCTATATAAATCCTTTCAAATGTTGACTACTAGTCACCTATGCTACCCATATACTCCTATCTACCTCTTTTGTACTGAATGGCGAATACCGAATGTATGTATACTACCTCAACCATCTAATGTCTAATAACTGTATATTGTAAAGCGCTCTGATACCTCCGGGACTAGCCAGCGCTATATAAATCCTTTCAAATGTTGACTACTAGTCACCTATGCTACCCATATACTACTACCTACCTCTTTGTACTGAATGGCGAATACCGAATGTATGTATACTACCTCAACCATCTAATGTTTAATAACTGTATATTGTAAAGCGCTCTGATACCTCCGGGTCTCGCCAGCGCTATATAAATCCTTTCAAATGTTGACTACTAGTCACCTATGCTACCCATATACTACTACCTACCTCCTTTGTACTGAATGGCGAATACCGAATGTATGTATACTACCTCAACCAACTAATGTTTAATAACTGTATATTGTAAAGCGCTCTGATACCTCCGGGTCTAGCCAGCGCTTTATAAATCCTTTCAAATGTTGACTACTAGTCACCTATGCTACCCATATACTACTACCTACCTCCTTTGTACTGAATGGCGAATACCGAATGTATGTATACTACCTCAACCATCTAATGTCTAATAACTGTATATTGTAAAGCGCTCTGATACCTCCGGGACTAGCCAGCGCTATATAAATCCTTTCAAATGTTGACTACTAGTCACCTATGCTACCCATATACTACTATCTACCTCTTTGTACTGAATGGCGAGTACCGAATGTATGTATACTACCTCAACCATCTAATGTCTAATAACTGTATATATATAAAGCGCTCTGATACCTCCGGGTCTCGCCAGCGCTATATAAATCCTTTCAAATGTTGACTACTAGTCACCTATGCTACCCATATACTACTACCTACCTCTTTTGTACTGAATGGCGAATACCGAATGTATGTATACTACCTCAACCATCTAATGTCTAATAACTGTATACTGTAAAGCGCTCTGATACCTCCGGGTCTCGCCAGCGCTATATAAATCCTTTCAAATGTTGACTACTAGTCACCTATGCTACCCATATACTACTATCTACCTCCTTTGTACTGAATGGCGAATACCGAATGTATGTATACTACCTCAACCATCTAATGTTTAATAACTGTATATTGTAAAGCGCTCTGATACCTCCGGGACTAGCCAGCGCTTTATAAATCCTTTCAAATGTTGACTACTAGTCACCTATGCTACCCATATACTACTACCTACCTCCTTTGTACTGAATGGCGAATACCGAATGTATGTATACTCAACCATCTAATGTTTAATAACTGTATATTGTAAAGCGCTCTGATACCTCCGGGACTAGCCAGCGCTATATAAATCCTTTCAAATGTTGACTACTAGTCACCTATGCTACCCATATACTACTATCTACCTCTTTTGTACTGAATGGCGAATACCGAATGTATGTATACTACCTCAACCATCTAATGTCTAATAACTGTATATTGTAAAGCGCTCTGATACCTCCGGGTCTAGCCAGCGCTATATAAATCCTTTCAAATGTTGACTACTAGTCACCTATGCTACCCATATACTACTACCTACCTCCTTTGTACTGAATGGCGAATACCGAATGTATGTATACTACCTCAACCATCTAATGTCTAATAACTGTATATTGTAAAGCGCTCTGATACCTCCGGGACTAGCCAGCGCTATATAAATCCTTTCAAATGTTGACTACTAGTCACCTATGCTACCCATATACTACTATCTACCTCTTTGTACTGAATGGCGAATACCGAATGTATGTATACTACCTCAACCATCTAATGTCTAATAACTGTATATTGTAAAGCGCTCTGATACCTCCGGGTCTAGCCAGCGCTATATAAATCCTTTCAAATGTTGACTACTAGTCACCTATGCTACCCATATACTACTACCTACCTCTTTTGTACTGAATGGCGAATACCGAATGTATGTATACTACCTCAACCATCTAATGTCTAATAACTGTATATTGTAAAGCGCTCGGATACCTCCGGGACTAGCCAGCGCTATATAAATCCTTTCAAATGTTGACTACTAGTCACCTATGCTACCCATATACTACTACCTACCTCCTTTGTACTGAATGGCGAATACCGAATGTATGTATACTACCTCAACCATCTAATGTTTAATAACTGTATATTGTAAAGCGCTCTGATACCTCCGGGACTAGCCAGCGCTATATAAATCCTTTCAAATGTTGACTACTAGTCACCTATGCTACCCATATACTACTACCTACCTCCTTTGTACTGAATGGCGAATACCGAATGTATGTATACTACCTCAACCATCTAATGTCTAATAACTGTATATTGTAAAGCGCTCTGATACCTCCGGGTCTAGCCAGCGCTATATAAATCCTTTCAAATGTTGACTACTAGTCACCTATGCTACCCATATACTCCTATCTACCTCTTTTGTACTGAATGGCGAATACCGAATGTATGTATACTACCTCAACCAACTAATGTTTAATAACTGTATATTGTAAAGCGCTCTGATACCTCCGGGACTAGCCAGCGCTATATAAATCCTTTCAAATGTTGACTACTAGTCACCTATGCTACCCATATACTACTACCTACCTCCTTTGTACTGAATGGCGAATACCGAATGTATGTATACTACCTCAACCATCTAATGTCTAATAACTGTATATTGTAAAGCGCTCTGATACCTCCGGGACTAGCCAGCGCTATATAAATCCTTTCAAATGTTGACTACTAGTCACCTATGCTACCCATATACTACTACCTACCTCCTTTGTACTGAATGGCGAATACCGAATGTATGTATACTACCTCAACCATCTAATGTTTAATAACTGTATATTGTAAAGCGCTCTGATACCTCCGGGTCTAGCCAGCGCTATATAAATCCTTTCAAATGTTGACTACTAGTCACCTATGCTACCCATATACTACTATCTACCTCCTTTGTACTGAATGGCGAATACCGAATGTATGTATACTACCTCAACCATCTAATGTTTAATAACTGTATATTGTAAAGCGCTCTGATACCTCCGGGACTAGCCAGCGCTATATAAATCCTTTCAAATGTTGACTACTAGTCACCTATGCTACCCATATACTACTACCTACCTCCTTTGTACTGAATGGCGAATACCGAATGTATGTATACTACCTCAACCATCTAATGTTTAATAACTGTATATTGTAAAGCGCTCGGATACCTCCGGGACTAGCCAGCGCTATATCAATCCTTTCAAATGTTGACTACTAGTCACCTATGCTACCCATATACTACTACCTACCTCTTTTGTACTGAATGGCGAATACCGAATGTATGTATACTACCTCAACCAACTAATGTTTAATAACTGTATATTGTAAAGCGCTCTGATACCTCCGGGACTAGCCAGCGCTATATAAATCCTTTCAAATGTTGACTACTAGTCACCTATGCTACCCATATACTACTACCTACCTCTTTTGTACTGAATGGCGAATACCGAATGTATGTATACTACCTCAACCATCTAATGTCTAATAACTGTATATTGTAAAGCGCTCTGATACCTCCGGGACTAGCCAGCGCTATATAAATCCTTTCAAATGTTGACTACTAGTCACCTATGCTACCCATATACTACTACCTACCTCTTTGTACTGAATGGCGAATACTGAATGTATGTATACTACCTCAACCATCTAATGTCTAATAACTGTATATTGTAAAGCGCTCTGATACCTCCGGGTCTCGCCAGCGCTATATAAATCCTTTCAAATGATGACTACTAGTCACCTATGCTACCCATATACTACTATCTACCTCCTTTGTACTGAATGGCGAATACCGAATGTATGTATACTACCTCAACCATCTAATGTTTAATAACTGTATATTGTAAAGCGCTCTGATACCTCCGGGACTAGCCAGCGCTATATAAATCCTTTCAAATGTTGACTACTAGTCACCTATGCTACCCATATACTACTACCTACCTCCTTTGTACTGAATGGCGAATACCGAATGTATGTATACTACCTCAACCAACTAATGTTTAATAACTGTATATTGTAAAGCGCTCTGATACCTCCGGGTCTCGCCAGCGCTATATAAATCCTTTCAAATGTTGACTACTAGTCACCTATGCTACCCATATACTCCTATCTACCTCCTTTGTACTGAATGGCGAATACCGAATGTATGTATACTACCTCAACCATCTAATGTCTAATAACTGTATATTGTAAAGCGCTCTGATACCTCCGGGACTCGCCAGCGCTATATAAATCCTTTCAAATGTTGACTACTAGTCACCTATGCTACCCATATACTACTACCTACCTCTTTTGTACTGAATGGCGAATACCGAATGTATGTATACTACCTCAACCATCTAATGTTTAATAACTGTATATTGTAAAGCGCTCGGATACCTCCGGGACTAGCCAGCGCTATATAAATCCTTTCAAATGTTGACTACTAGTCACCTATGCTACCCATATACTACTATCTACCTCCTTTGTACTGAATGGCGAATACCGAATGTATGTATACTACCTCAACCATCTAATGTCTAATAACTGTATATTGTAAAGCGCTCTGATACCTCCGGGTCTAGCCAGCGCTATATAAATCCTTTCAAATGTCGACTACTAGTCACCTATGCTACCCATATACTACTACCTACCTCTTTTGTACTGAATGGCGAATACCGAATGTATGTATACTACCTCAACCATCTAATGTCTAATAACTGTATATTGTAAAGCGCTCTGATACCTCCGGGTCTCGCCAGCGCTATATAAATCCTTTCAAATGTTGACTACCAGTCACCTATGCTACCCATATACTACTACCTACCTCTTTGTACTGAATGGCGAATACCGAATGTATGTATACTACCTCAACCATCTAATGTTTAATAACTGTATATTGTAAAGCGCTCTGATACCTCCGGGTCTCGCCAGCGCTATATAAATCCTTTCAAATGTTGACTACTAGTCACCTATGCTACCCATATACTACTACCTACCTCCTTTGTACTGAATGGCGAATACCGAATGTATGTATACTACCTCAACCATCTAATGTCTAATAACTGTATATTGTAAAGCGCTCTGATACCTCCGGGACTAGCCAGCGCTATATAAATCCTTTCAAATGTTGACTACTAGTCACCTATGCTACCCATATACTACTACCTACCTCTTTTGTACTGAATGGCGAATACCGAATGTATGTATACTACCTCAACCAACTAATGTTTAATAACTGTATATTGTAAAGCGCTCTGATACCTCCGGGACTAGCCAGCGCTATATAAATCCTTTCAAATGTTGACTACTAGTCACCTATGCTACCCATATACTACTACCTACCTCTTTTGTACTGAATGGCGAATACCGAATGTATGTATACTACCTCAACCAACTAATGTTTAATAACTGTATATTGTAAAGCGCTCTGATACCTCCGGGTCTCGCCAGCGCTATATAAATCCTTTCAAATGTTGACTACTAGTCACCTATGCTACCCATATACTACTACCTACCTCCTTTGTACTGAATGGCGAATACCGAATGTATGTATACTACCTCAACCATCTAATGTCTAATAACTGTATATTGTAAAGCGCTCTGATACCTCCGGGTCTAGCCAGCGCTATATAAATCCTTTCAAATGTTGACTACTAGTCACCTATGCTACCCATATACTACTACCTACCTCCTTTGTACTGAATGGCGAATACCGAATGTATGTATACTACCTCAACCATCTAATGTCTAATAACTGTATATTGTAAAGCGCTCTGATACCTCCGGGTCTAGCCAGCGCTATATAAATCCTTTCAAATGTTGACTACTAGTCACCTATGCTACCCATATACTACTACCTACCTCCTTTGTACTGAATGGCGAATACCGAATGTATGTATACTACCTCAACCATCTAATGTTTAATAACTGTATATTGTAAAGCGCTCTGATACCTCCGGGACTAGCCAGCGCTTTATAAATCCTTTCAAATGTTGACTACTAGTCACCTATGCTACCCATATACTACTACCTACCTCCTTTGTACTGAATGGCGAATACCGAATGTATGTATACTCAACCATCTAATGTTTAATAACTGTATATTGTAAAGCGCTCTGATACCTCCGGGACTAGCCAGCGCTTTATAAATCCTTTCAAATGTTGACTACTAGTCACCTATGCTACCCATATACTACTATCTACCTCCTTTGTACTGAATGGCGAATACCGAATGTATGTATACTACCTCAACCATCTAATGTCTAATAACTGTATATTGTAAAGCGCTCTGATACCTCCGGGTCTAGCCAGCGCTATATAAATCCTTTCAAATGTTGACTACTAGTCACCTATGCTACCCATATACTACTATCTACCTCCTTTGTACTGAATGGCGAATACCGAATGTATGTATACTACCTCAACCATCTAATGTCTAATAACTGTATATTGTAAAGCGCTCTGATACCTCCGGGTCTCGCCAGCGCTATATAAATCCTTTCAAATGTTGACTACTAGTCACCTATGCTACCCATATACTACTACCTACCTCTTTTGTACTGAATGGCGAATACCGAATGTATGTATACTACCTCAACCATCTAATGTCTAATAACTGTATATTGTAAAGCGCTCTGATACCTCCGGGTCTAGCCAGCGCTATATAAATCCTTTCGAATGTTGACTACTAGTCACCTATGCTACCCATATACTAGTATCTACCTCCTTTGTACTGAATGGCGAATACCGAATGTATGTATACTACCTCAACCATCTAATGTTTAATAACTGTATATTGTAAAGCGCTCTGATACCTCCGGGACTAGCCAGCGCTATATAAATCCTTTCAAATGTTGACTACTAGTCACCTATGCTACCCATATACTACTACCTACCTCCTTTGTACTGAATGGCGAATACCGAATGTATGTATACTACCTCAACCATCTAATGTTTAATAACTGTATATTGTAAAGCGCTCTGATACCTCCGGGTCTAGCCAGCGCTATATAAATCCTTTCAAATGTTGACTACTAGTCACCTATGCTACCCATATACTACTACCTACCTCCTTTGTACTGAATGGCGAATACCGAATGTATGTATACTACCTCAACCATCTAATGTTTAATAACTGTATATTGTAAAGCGCTCTGATACCTCCGGGACTAGCCAGCGCTTTATAAATCCTTTCAAATGTTGACTACTAGTCACCTATGCTACCCATATACTACTAACTACCTCCTTTGTACTGAATGGCGAATACCGAATGTATGTATACTACCTCAACCATCTAATGTCTAATAACTGTATATTGTAAAGCGCTCTGATACCTCCGGGACTAGCCAGCGCTATATAAATCCTTTCAAATGATGCCTACTAGTCACCTATGCTACCCATATACTACTACCTACCTCCTTTGTACTGAATGGCGAATACCGAATGTATGTATACTCAACCATCTAATGTTTAATAACTGTATATTGTAAAGCGCTCTGATACCTCCGGGACTAGCCAGCGCTATATAAATCCTTTCAAATGTTGACTACTAGTCACCTATGCTACCCATATACTCCTACCTACCTCCTTTGTACTGAATGGCGAATACCGAATGTATGTATACTACCTCAACCATCTAATGTTTAATAACTGTATATTGTAAAGCGCTCTGATACCTCCGGGTCTCGCCAGCGCTTTATAAATCCTTTCAAATGTTGACTACTAGTCACCTATGCTACCCATATACTACTACCTACCTCTTTGTACTGAATGGCGAATACCGAATGTATGTATACTACCTCAACCATCTAATGTTTAATAACTGTATATTGTAAAGCGCTCTGATACCTCCGGGTCTCGCCAGCGCTATATAAATCCTTTCAAATGTTGACTACTAGTCACCTATGCTACCCATATACTACTACCTACCTCCTTTGTACTGAATGGCGAATACCGAATGTATGTATACTACCTCAACCATCTAATGTTTAATAACTGTATATTGTAAAGCGCTCTGATACCTCCGGGACTAGCCAGCGCTATATAAATCCTTTCAAATGTTGACTACTAGTCACCTATGCTACCCATATACTACTATCTACCTCTTTGTACTGAATGGCGAATACCGAATGTATGTATACTACCTCAACCATCTAATGTCTAATAACTGTATATTGTAAAGCGCTCTGATACCTCCGGGACTAGCCAGCGCTATATAAATCCTTTCAAATGTCGACTACTAGTCACCTATGCTACCCATATACTACTATCTACCTCTTTGTACTGAATGGCGAATACCGAATGTATGTATACTACCTCAACCATCTAATGTCTAATAACTGTATATTGTAAAGCGCTCTGATACCTCCGGGTCTAGCCAGCGCTATATAAATCCTTTCAAATGTTGACTACTAGTCACCTATGCTACCCATATACTACTACCTACCTCTTTGTACTGAATGGCGAATACCGAATGTATGTATACTACCTCAACCATCTAATGTCTAATAACTGTATATTGTAAAGCGCTCTGATACCTCCGGGTCTCGCCAGCGCTATATAAATCCTTTCAAATGTTGACTACTAGTCACCTATGCTACCCATGTACTACTATCTACCTCCTTTGTACTGAATGGCGAATACCGAATGTATGTATACTACCTCAACCATCTAATGTCTAATAACTGTATATTGTAAAGCGCTCTGATACCTCCGGGTCTCGCCAGCGCTATATAAATCCTTTCAAATGTTGCCTACTAGTCACCTATGCTACCCATATACTACGATCTACCTCCTTTGTACTGAATGGCGAATACCGAATGTATGTATACTACCTCAACCATCTAATGTTTAATAACTGTATATTGTAAAGCGCTCTGATACCTCCGGGACTAGCCAGCGCTATATAAATCCTTTCAAATGTTGACTACTAGTCACCTATGCTACCCATATACTACTACCTACCTCCTTTGTACTGAATGGCGAATACCGAATGTATGTATACTACCTCAACCATCTAATGTCTAATAACTGTATATTGTAAAGCGCTCTGATACCTCCGGGTCTAGCCAGCGCTATATAAATCCTTTCAAATGTTGACTACTAGTCACCTATGCTACCCATATACTACTATCTACCTCCTTTGTACTGAATGGCGAATACCGAATGTATGTATACTACCTCAACCATCTAATGTCTAATAACTGTATATTGTAAAGCGCTCTGATACCTCCGGGTCTAGCCAGCGCTATATAAATCCTTTCAAATGTTGACTACTAGTCACCTATGCTACCCATATACTACTACCTACCTCCTTTGTACTGAATGGCGAATACCGAATGTATGTATACTACCTCAACCATCTAATGTCTAATAACTGTATATTGTAAAGCGCTCTGATACCTCCGGGTCTAGCCAGCGCTATATAAATCCTTTCAAATGTTGACTACTAGTCACCTATGCTACCCATATACTACTACCTACCTCTTTGTACTGAATGGCGAATACCGAATGTATGTATACTACCTCAACCATCTAATGTTTAATAACTGTATATTGTAAAGCGCTCTGATACCTCCGGGTCTCGCCAGCGCTATATAAATCCTTTCAAATGTTGACTACTAGTCACCTATGCTACCCATATACTACTACCTACCTCCTTTGTACTGAATGGCGAGTACCGAATGTATGTATACTACCTCAACCATCTAATGTCTAATAACTGTATATTGTAAAGCGCTCTGATACCTCCGGGTCTCGCCAGCGCTATATAAATCCTTTCAAATGTTGACTACTAGTCACCTATGCTACCCATATACTACTACCTACCTCCTTTGTACTGAATGGCGAATACCGAATGTATGTATACTACCTCAACCATCTAATGTCTAATAACTGTATATTGTAAAGCGCTCTGATACCTCCGGGACTAGCCAGCGCTATATAAATCCTTTCAAATGTTGACTACTAGTCACCTATGCTACCCATATACTACTACCTACCTCCTTTGTACTGAATGGCGAATACCGAATGTATGTATACTACCTCAACCATCTAATGTCTAATAACTGTATATTGTAAAGCGCTCTGATACCTCCGGGACTAGCCAGCGCTATATAAATCCTTTCAAATGTTGACTACTAGTCACCTATGCTACCCATATACTACTACCTACCTCCTTTGTACTGAATGGCGAATACCGAATGTATGTATACTACCTCAACCATCTAATGTTTAATAACTGTATATTGTAAAGCGCTCTGATACCTCCGGGTCTAGCCAGCGCTATATAAATCCTTTCAAATGTTGACTACTAGTCACCTATGCTACCCATATACTACTACCTACCTCCTTTGTACTGAATGGCGAATACCGAATGTATGTATACTACCTCAACCATCTAATGTGTAATAACTGTATATTGTAAAGCGCTCTGATACCTCCGGGTCTAGCCAGCGCTATATAAATCCTTTCAAATGATGACTACTAGTCACCTATGCTACCCATGTACTACTATCTACCTCCTTTGTACTGAATGGCGAATACCGAATGTATGTATACTACCTCAACCATCTAATGTCTAATAACTGTATATTGTAAAGCGCTCGGATACCTCCGGGACTAGCCAGCGCTATATAAATCCTTTCAAATGTTGACTACTAGTCACCTATGCTACCCATATACTACTACCTACCTCTTTGTACTGAATGGCGAATACCGAATGCATGTATACTACCTCAACCATCTAATGTCTAATAACTGTATATTGTAAAGCGCTCTGATACCTCCGGGTCTCGCCAGCGCTATATAAATCCTTTCAAATGTTGCCTACTAGTCACCTATGCTACCCATATACTACTATCTACCTCTTTGTACTGAATGGCGAATACCGAATGTATGTATACTACCTCAACCATCTAATGTCTAATAACTGTATATTGTAAAGCGCTCTGATACCTCCGGGTCTAGCCAGCGCTATATAAATCCTTTCAAATGTTGACTACTAGTCACCTATGCTACCCATATACTACTACCTACCTCTTTGTACTGAATGGCGAATACCGAATGCATGTATACTACCTCAACCATCTAATGTCTAATAACTGTATATTGTAAAGCGCTCTGATACCTCCGGGTCTCGCCAGCGCTATATAAATCCTTTAAAATGTTGACTACTAGTCACCTATGCTACCCATATACTACGATCTACCTCCTTTGTACTGAATGGCGAATACCGAATGTATGTATACTACCTCAACCATCTAATGTCTAATAACTGTATATTGTAAAGCGCTCTGATACCTCCGGGACTAGCCAGCGCTATATAAATCCTTTCAAATGTTGACTACTAGTCACCTATGCTACCCATATACTACTACCTACCTCCTTTGTACTGAATGGCGAATACCGAATGTATGTATACTACCTCAACCATCTAATGTCTAATAACTGTATATTGTAAAGCGCTCTGATACCTCCCGGGTCTCGCCAGCGCTATATAAATCCTTTCAAATGTTGACTACTAGTCACCTATGCTACCCATATACTCCTATCTACCTCTTTTGTACTGAATGGCGAATACCGAATGTATGTATACTACCTCAACCATCTAATGTCTAATAACTGTATATTGTAAAGCGCTCTGATACCTCCGGGACTAGCCAGCGCTATATAAATCCTTTCAAATGTTGACTACTAGTCACCTATGCTACCCATATACTACTACCTACCTCCTTTGTACTGAATGGCGAATACCGAATGTATGTATACTACCTCAACCATCTAATGTTTAATAACTGTATATTGTAAAGCGCTCTGATACCTCCGGGACTAGCCAGCGCTATATAAATCCTTTCAAATGTTGACTACTAGTCACCTATGCTACCCATATACTACTACCTACCTCTTTGTACTGAATGGCGAATACCGAATGTATGTATACTACCTCAACCATCTAATGTCTAATAACTGTATATTGTAAAGCGCTCTGATACCTCCGGGACTAGCCAGCGCTATATAAATCCTTTCAAATGTTGACTACTAGTCACCTATGCTACCCATATACTACTACCTACCTCCTTTGTACTGAATGGCGAATACCGAATGTATGTATACTACCTCAACCATCTAATGTCTAATAACTGTATATTGTAAAGCGCTCTGATACCTCCGGGTCTCGCCAGCGCTATATAAATCCTTTCAAATGTTGACTACTAGTCACCTATGCTACCCATATACTACTACCTACCTCTTTGTACTGAATGGCGAATACCGAATGTATGTATACTACCTCAACCATCTAATGTCTAATAACTGTATATTGTAAAGCGCTCTGATACCTCCGGGACTAGCCAGCGCTATATAAATCCTTTCAAATGTTGACTACTAGTCACCTATGCTACCCATATACTACTACCTACCTCCTTTCTACTGAATGGCGAATACCGAATGTATGTATACTACCTCAACCATCTAATGTCTAATAACTGTATATTGTAAAGCGCTCTGATACCTCCGGGTCTCGCCAGCGCTATATAAATCCTTTCAAATGTTGACTACTAGTCACCTATGCTACCCATATACTACTACCTACCTCCTTTGTACTGAATGGCGAATACCGAATGTATGTATACTACCTCAACCATCTAATGTCTAATAACTGTATATTGTAAAGCGCTCTGATACCTCCGGGACTCGCCAGCGCTATATAAATCCTTTCAAATGTTGACTACTAGTCACCTATGCTACCCATATACTACTACCTACCTCCTTTGTACTGAATGGCGAATACCGAATGTATGTATACTACCTCAACCATCTAATGTTTAATAACTGTATATTGTAAAGCGCTCTGATACCTCCGGGTCTCGCCAGCGCTATATAAATCCTTTCAAATGTTGACTACTAGTCACCTATGCTACCCATATACTACTACCTACCTCTTTGTACTGAATGGCGAATACCGAATGTATGTATACTACCTCAACCATCTAATGTCTAATAACTGTATATTGTAAAGCGCTCTGATACCTCCGGGACTAGCCAGCGCTATATAAATCCTTTCAAATGTTGACTACTAGTCACCTATGCTACCCATATACTCCTATCTACCTCCTTTGTACTGAATGGCGAATACCGAATGTATGTATACTACTTCAACCATCTAATGTTTAATAACTGTATATTGTAAAGCGCTCTGATACCTCCGGGTCTCGCCAGCGCTATATAAATCCTTTCAAATGTTGACTACTAGTCACCTATGCTACCCATATACTCCTATCTACCTCCTTTGTACTGAATGGCGAATACCGAATGTATGTATACTACCTCAACCATCTAATGTCTAATAACTGTATATTGTAAAGCGCTCTGATACCTCCGGGTCTCGCCAGCGCTATATAAATCCTTTCAAATGTTGACTACTAGTCACCTATGCTACCCATATACTCCTATCTACCTCTTTTGTACTGAATGGCGAATACCGAATGTATGTATACTACCTCAACCATCTAATGTTTAATAACTGTATATTGTAAAGCGCTCTGATACCCGCGTGGGTCATGTTCGCGCTATATAAAACTTTATAAATAAATAAATAAAATAAATTACAACAACTTGCGTATGCGAAACTTATGTAAAAAAAAAAAAGGTTGCATTTGAAATTACTCTGTATTTTTCAGGGTGGAATATTGGTTTCAATTTTTGGCTCTCTGTTGTAATTCAAGAATTCTCGTTTTTATGGAATGCCATAAGATGTACTGAACGCAGAAACAATATTTGTTCTATTGAACTCTTTTTAAAACTGTATGGTTTGTTCTCCAATGTATTTCCTTAATTCTCCTTTCATTGAATGTCATAATATATACTGACCATGGGAATATTACATACAAAATGCGTATTAATATAATAGGATAGGAAAAATGATAGAAATCAGGTTAAACTGAAATTTAAACCAGTCATCTCGCTGTTTCACGAGAAGTAACTAGCTGGCTGTGTTATGTTTTCAGGAATCTAATATATAATGTACTATTCTTGCTATTGTTTATTATCCTTTTTACTCACTACACATTCTGTTGTTTTATTATTTCTTGTTAATTTTTTCCTCTTGTTTTCCTAGCACATAGCCTTGACAAAGCAACTAATGCCGCGAAACATTTGTAGACAAGGGCACTTTCATGATATAAAGATTACCAAATATTGATCTGCAACTAAAAGAACTGATATGAAATAAACTAAGCAATTAAATGAATATAACATAGAAGATTCAGCCACCTCTCGTTTACATTAGAAGGTGCCCACTGCCTTACTGTCTTCCATCTGTATGAGACATTTATATGCTGTTCACACTTGTCCCATCTGGTGCTGTCAGGTTCGTTCTTTCATATCTACAAGCGCCTCGATACCTTCGGGTTTAGAGCGCTATATAAGTATCTTTCTCGTTCCATTTTTCACTACAAAGTTAAGGAAATCCCCTACAATGTAAAAAAAAAAAACTAAGAATGACTACAAGGTCGGCTCTACCCTGAACTGTAGAAGGAAGGAAGGAAGGGTTATTTCCTGTTTGCAGCTTCGCGACGAAGGTTCTGCGTCTTTACTTCCGGGTAATTATCGACTCGGGAGTTTAATCTCGCATTAATTAATTACGAATCCCGATTATTTCTATTGCTTTTGGAAATTACATTGGATGAAATATCTCGATTTCATTCGATGTTATTTTCGTTTTTGACTGCAGATGGCAGTGGTGTACCACACAAAGATCTTAAGTTTATTATTAAAGCCTGTCCCTAGTCTTAAAATGTGTTTAGCTTGAAGACCCGACCCCGTAAACTCTACCTTTTTATTTTCCTTTTTCATTTTTCCAGAAGAGATCTTCGTAAACCCGCTGCATGTTTTAAAACAACCTCTTATTTTCATTTCCCTTCCCCTTACATTTTTAATTAGTTTCTCCCTTCCCGTTGGTTTTCCTCCTGACATTTTGTTAGTTCGATGTGACTGTGGATCAAACCAAAAATATCACGTCACCAGTGGCAATATTTTTTCAAAAGGTTACTTCGGAAGTGGTAGATGGCGAAGATTACACATATTATTTAGGAGCGCCGGGAGTTAAAAGGACAAATTATTATAGGCCCTCACCAAAGATTAGAAGGCAGATTTACTAGCCGTTTATGTAATGCAACGCAGCAAGCAAAGTTGCAGCGCTGCATTACGTGAACGGGAAAGAGTTGAACAGCGCTATATCTACTAAGATGTGCTGCTTTTCAGCTCTCTACCGGCGCTGGCACACTTGAGGACGCCTTGCGTCAACGCAGGCACGCTGGCGCCATGCTGCAGCGGTGCATCCATTACAGTCAGGATTGTTTTTGTGCAGGAAGGGACACCTTCTTGCCAGTGGCGTAGCTAGGCACTCTGCCGCCCGTGGCGGTCCCTGCCTTTTGCCGCCGCCGCCGAGCGCCTGGGGGGGGGGGGTGCTGGCGATAAATTTACCTGCCGCCCCGAAATCTCGTGCCGCCCGGGGCGTACCGCCCCCTCCGCCCCCCCCTTGCTACGCCAGTGCTTCTTGCACAAAAACAATCCTAAGAGGCAATTATCCCTTTTTATGCATGATGCAGAATGTATCGCACATAAGAAGAGAGAGTAACATGTGGAAATAAACATATTTCTCTTCCTTACACCTGTCTGTGTTAGACACACCATTTTGGCACAATCCCAGGTTTACTACCTTCAGTAAATCTGGGATTGTATTAAATTCCATGTATGGATGCACAGGAACGTACATTGCTCCACCCATGGAATGCCTTTTTTTAGTTTGAAAAAGGAACTTTAATTGTGAAAAATGCAACAGAGTATACATAATCAACAAAAGTGGCATACACTTATTAACAATATGTGGAAGAATAGGAAAAATCAAAGAATAGTTGCACATAGAGGAAAAGGGTTACAACATTCGTAAAAAGGGGGGAGTGAAAGGAAATGATGTAGTGACAATATAACCATATATAATAATGAAAGAGCGTAAGAACTTAATACATCTTATTTTTATTTTTTTTTATTTATTTTTTTTAACCGGAAAAGGTTAGCAACATGCAGTGCTTTTAACCCGAGTAAGTTCACATCTGCAAATAAAAAGGGCAACCTAACAGTGAGTCTTAACTCGATTTTAATTGCATGGAACACACTGTTCTCTGCATATCACGGGGTTTATGTTTTGGGACAGTTAACTCTTTTTTCTGCTCTTCTTGTCTCTCTTTTGGACACTCATTTCTTTGTTTCCATGAGTGGGCAACCGATGATGGTATACGTGGGCATACTGGCGAGAACCTGCTGGTAGCCTCCCTGGAGTTGCATACGTGAGGTGCCCTCTCACTCTTTCACTTATTTTTTAGTAAGTGTTCTTCACTCACATGCTGTGGGGGGGGATATGCATGGTTGGGCGGCTTGACTGACAGCGGTTCTTCATTTTTTATAAAAATATTAATTTGAGAGTTCTGGGACTGCGGGAAATTGGACAGGGTGCCAGAGAGTGGGTAGAAAAAGGGATTCCCACGTTAGAAGCAGCTCCTAAGAGTAACATTTAAGAAACTCTCTCATAGCCAGGTCTCTATTGTATTGAGGAACATAAAGGAGACAAAATAGTTATTCAGGACGAATCATCGAAACAGTATAAAACTACATTTGTCTTTTATAACAGACATTTTTATCAATTAGAAGATGATTTTGAAAAGTCCATGGACTCTTCCTTACAACTGTCAATAAATTGTTGAAGTAGGATTGGATCTTCATTGGTAGATATTTTATTCTTGTGAGTTACTTTAAAGAGGCAAGGATGAATTAGGCCGAATCTAGCATTCAAGGCACGTAATGCTGGTCGCATGGCTAGGAAGCTCTTCAGTTTGTCTGCTGTGGCTTTAGCGTAGTCTTGTGAGAAAAATAGCTGGGAGCCTTGCCAAGATATACGACGTTTGAGTTTGACTGCTTGCAAGACTTTGAGTAAATCAGTGTATTCTAGGAAGTATAATATTACGCCTCTCGGTTTGCGCTGGGATAGTGAAGCGTGAGGAATATGGCCAAGTCTATGCGCTCTTTGTATGTTTAACAGAGGGGAGTCCGGAAGTTCAAGGATCTGTGGAAGGAAAGATTGAAAGAAAGATATAGGATTGGAGCCTTCCAAACCTTCTGCCAAACCATAGATTCGAAGGTTGATGCGCCTTTTGCGGTTTTCGAGGTTTTCCACTTGTTTTTGTAGCTGAAGGATTTCTACTTTCATAGGATGAATTTGTTGAGAAGATATTTGTAAGGACTCTACTTGACGCTCCATTGAATTGATTTTGCTGTCAAGAGTAGACCATTTATCTTCTAAGGCTTGTAGACGTGTGTTAGTTTCCTCCATGTAGGGCTTGAGAGCGCGTATCTCATCCAAAAGTAGTTCCAAGGAAGTTGGTGGTGGACAAATGGTTGGCAAAGGAGGATCTTTTTTAATTCTCTTGGCAGATGACAGAATTGAAGATGGAGTTAACTTAGAAGTGTTTTTACCATTTGGTAGAGACAAATGAGACATAGGAGTGGGGGTAAACGCAGGCGGAATGGTCATTGTTTCTGTGAATTGTGAAGATACGTTTTGCTCTAAGTTCTACATGTCGGTTTGCAAAACAGAGAAAGGATTTGAGGATAATATTGCAGTGTCTTTAGAGCGTGAAGTAGGAGTAGAAGTTGAAGCCGTGCCTCTAATAGCTTTGGTTCTCCCCATAGACATGTGTTAATAAGAAAACAATTATGAGTAAAAATTTAAAAAGTCTAAAATGCTGGCACAAAAACGTTGTCGTATAAGCCGTAATATTGGAGCAGGATGGATATATAAACTTTTAGAAATCCTTAAATATAGCTGCAACCATCAGGTATCTGAGTAGCATTAATATTTGAAGATCCAAGGAATAATATGGACGTGTTCGGAGAAATTTCAACAATTGTTGGAAAATAAATAGTCAATTTTGAGTAAAAAGAGTCCCGTAGGATGCCTTTACATAATTTCTCTTCAGAGAAATGGTTATTTATAGCGGAGGCGGTATCGCGCACAAAAATGCAAATCGTCACAAAATGGGGGCTGCGAATCCTGTCACAGAGACGCGCCGCAACTTTTAGAGAAGAGTACGCGATAACAGGGGCTTACCGCTGGTGTCAAAGGGCATCATTTGCAGCAGGAAAGGTTCACATTTTGGATTCCTTGAACGAAATGGGTGCCCAAACTCTACCACCGTTTGAAAAAACGAGCCTCCTCGGATTCCCGTGCAGAGCAGCGTCAACCAGCCGCCATCTTCTTTGGCGCCAGACCACGCCCCCACCCATGGAATGCCTACCACAACAAAATGTAACACAACACAGCGCGAGCCGCTGCATTGCATGATGTTTTTTTACAAAGTCACACAAGGTCGCGCATACAGCCTGGATTTATAAATCACATTTAAGAAGTTGCCTTGCTACGACTTCAGTCGCAGAAGGATGATGCAAGTCCTTAATAAATCTGGGCGTATGAGTGCTGCATTCTCATTCCGTTTTAGGCCAGTGATGTTCCTTTTCTCTCAGTGGTGGCTCACCAACTTGTGGTAAGAGAGAGGAGAAAGGCGACTTGAAAACACACCACAGAGGACACCCTCCTGAAGGAGACATGAAACCCTACCCCGCTGCCTCTCTCTAATGGGCAGGGACAACAGGAAGCATTTCACTGATGCCCTACTAGGAGATTATAGCCTTGGGATGCAGATGTTCATCATGACAAAGGTGGCTGACAGGTCAAGCAATAGCTGCACTGACTATCACAGCTTGCAATAAATATGGTTACTAACATTTCACGCAAAGCAGCACAGTAAGGGAACTTCCTGCGCTACTTTGCATGAAAGGGAGAGATAAGAAATGTTCCATATTTACAAAAATATGGAGCATTTCTGCTCTCTCCAAGCGCTGGTGTACTGTGTGCCGTCCAGCACCAACGCAAGCACACTTGCACCATCGTGCAAGGGTGGCTGCATTACAGGCAGGATTGTTATTTGTGCAGGAAGGCACGTCTTACTGCTCATTAACAATCTTTAGGGGCATTTTCCTCTTCCGCATAACGCAGCATACGTGGACATAGGAAATAACTAGGACAAATAAAGATATTTCCCCTTGTTGCACCTCACTGGGGAAGGCGTAGTATTTTGATGTATTCCTAGGTATACTAGCTTCAGAGGAGAAATAAACCTATTTCTCTTTATTATGCCTCTCTGTTAGACACACCATTTTGGCACAATCCCAGGTTTACCACCATCAGTAAATCTGGGATTGCGCCAAAATCCTTAGGTGGGTGCATGGGAACGCCCATGATCCACCCATAGGATGCCTCACAAGTCGAAATGTAATATAACACAAGAAGCTGATTTGTGTTACATTTCTTTGCAAATACTTCGTTATTCTACACTGCAGTATTTAGGCCGTAGTCTACAGATTGCCAGTCAACACGCTGGTCTGTGGATTTTATAATGCATCTTACCACTTCTTAAGCTCCAGCATTTATGTGTACCCCTGAGCAGATTCAACACCTTTAGAAAATATAAATAAAGAAGAACCGCCCACCCTGAGGCTAATAGGCTGTAGCAGCATCCAATCAACAGCTACAAACACGTCTTCAGCCAATGAAAACCTCTCAGCACTTAGCTGGGCCCCCACCCATCTTTAATGTATGTGCCAAGCTCACTCCTTCAAGCAGGGTAAATCTTTATACCATAGCTGCTATTGGTCCTTCGTCAGACAAGTGCCCTAATCACTGTGCTCTACACTCTCTGTGAGCAGTTTATATAAGTAGCTGGTAAACCCACATAAAGGCAGATGTAATAATCCAGCCTGGAGTTAATTACATTTTTAATCCACATCTGTAGGGTGGCAACCAAAGCGGATTAGACCTCAGCTTGGCTAGCCGGTGAGAAGAGCTACCCACCACCGCTCCCACTTGAGTGCTCGGCCCCTTCTTTCTCTCCTACTTTCTATGTCTCCACTCTATATGTCTTTGTGCCTGGCTCTGGCTGAGCTCAAGGTCCTCCTGAACCTTGAAGCCCAAAACGAGCTGAACTTTCACGTACCTCCTGCCGGTTACCCACGCTCTAACCGAATGGACAAAGAAGGAAAGAGAAAGCAGCGACTTTGCTGTAAAAAAGAGAGTACAAATGTAGTGGCTGAATTGCCCAATGTGAAACTAGAAATTCTGGGATCAATCCCAGCTTCCCCACTTGACCAAACTGTGTGATCCTAGGCAAATATTTTATTTCACTGAGCCTCCTTGTTCTTTATATGAATGCACCTTCAAACATGTGAGCTCAGTGTGTGAGATGTACAAAAGTCGCTTATGTTTCAATTAATACACTATAATGTTGCTCCTTCTATGATAACAATAGCGTGCACATGACAACTGACTTGCCTCGTAGTTCACTAGTGGCATTGTCATCATAAGGGTCATGCATGTTTCTATGTTCATGTTTAAAAATGATCACTTTTAATAAATGCAGTTATATAACCTGAAGTACTAAGTTGAAAGGTTTACACATGGTAAGGAAATACACTTTTTGGAATTTTGAAGAGATTGTATTATACTTTTACATAATATCTGTTGGTTGATTTACATGGGAAATATTTTCACCGCTCGGCTCGTACATGGCCTCTTAGAGCCAAGTCAGTCCTTTGGCTCAGCTCTGCTCTCCCGGTTCATTTATTGGCTTTCCCACCTGTATCCCACCCTCAATCTGACTGTGGATACGATCGCAACCCTCTCCAGGATGCAGAATCAATAAATCCGTCCACCTATCTCTGGTTTCTCTCCAGCACTCCCCAGTCAGTGTGTCACATACACCACTCCTGTTGGCTGAGTCTCGCTCTACCCACTGTTGTCTATATCCTGACTAATGCAAGAACACCCCACCCTTCCCCTCCCATTTGTAGAAACAAACTCCCTCACATGTCATGGAAAGCTGGACTGCCTTCTCCCACATCAGCCTTTTCTTACCCGCCCCATGAGTTTCCCCTAGAGCAGTGCTTAATTTGAGCTGGTGGCTTCCGGTGCTCGGCATCAGCACTTTATTGTTAAAACTGACACCTATGACAGCCTACCACATGGTGGCGCTGTTTGTCTAATTTTGAGAAGAGCACAACAGTTGGTTAATAATTCAATATAAATTAAAATGACTCATACCTGCCACCCAAAGCTATAAGAATAGCTTAGATGGCAGGTATTAGTTATGTTTAATGTATATTAAAAGTCTGAATTGTCACGCTTGTCGGAGTGTGGCGGCTAGTAGTGATAGTACGATCATAGGCAGCGCTGACAGGGGCGATGGATGGTGCAAGCTGCAGTGGCCTCCTGATGAGGGCCCTGGCACTTATTATTTTACAAAGTAAGTACTACCTTAGAGGTGGTTATAGTGACTTCAACAATCTGAGAGTCCACCAGAAGCAGCCCATGTTATTACTGACTTTCCAAAATAAAAGCATAAGGTTTCCTGGGGTGCTCCGAGTGTACCCCAGTCAATGGGTGAGGGTGTCTGCTGCTCATTCACGTGAAGCTACAGGGAGGCTGCTCCTTTTACTTACCAGTAATGTTCATTCCTCTGAATCCGAAATTTCCTCGTCCCAGTCCTAACCAAGTGAGTTTTGCCTCATCTATGACACAGAATTGCCTTAACCAACACTAAAAATAAAACTTATTCGTTTACCTTTGAATCACATCTCTTTGTGGTTCTTCCCCTTTCTTGATTCTCTTTAAAAAGCGACTGTTCCGTTTCCTCCCACTTATTTGCACAAATGAAAGCCCCCTCCTCTGTGCTCAGGACTGGTGCAGTCTCAGGGGGGTTAGGAATCCAGGACTGTGTGTGTGTGAAGAGGAAAACGTGGACTTGGAGTAATGAAGATTACAAATAAGTAACAAGGGCATTACCTCTTCATCCTTCTTCCTCGTCCCAGTCCTAACAAAGTGAGGATCTACCCGAGCAGAGATCTGGCCCAACCACAGGTCTACAGTAAGGGAAGCCAGAAACATCTAACTCAGCCTCTGTACATTCAAATAAAGTGCATTATATACCAGGAGCTCAGAAATGTACAAAGGCATAGGGTGTGGTAGCAGAACTCCTTTTCTGGGCCCTTTACTGTAGGTAACACATCAGACAGAAAAAGAACAGAAGGAAAGGGACTTCCACCTAAACAACCCCTTTCAGCCACAAACCACACATTGTCGGTGTCCAGAAACGAAATCAAGAAGCACAAACTCAGACTATATGGTACCCACTAAAAAGGTCAGTAATGGCATGAATGTCATAAGTAACCAGGAAAAGGGCAACAAACCTGAATGTTTGACATGTCAAAAACTAGGAAACTTTCCTGCCAAGAACACTGGAAACGACAAACAAGCCTCCAAAAACGCCTGTCTAAAAAAAGCATCAAAAACACCTGGATACCAAATGAAGGATGTGTCCAGGCCCAAGAAGCTCCAATCCAAATAAACAAAGAGGGCTGGGATTGGATACTGCCTGAAGCTCCAGAAAGAGAATAGCATCAAACCCATCCTGAGGTGGGAAACAAACAACAAACGTCTGTCTGTAGAGACCACAGGAAGTGAACCTCCAGGAGAATCTTAAAACCTTATGCATATGCTGAAGGAACTCACCAATGACTCTGCAATCAGGCAAGATGGCGGCTCCTCAAGGAGGAACAACCCAGAAAACCAAGCAAGAGGGCACACCAGGATCCTGCAGTTGAAAAGCATCACTTGTGCCCAAACACTTCAGCCGACATTGTGCCATAGTAATGATGCAGCGCGTACAATAAAAACTATTCTCCTCCTAGGTCACTTATAGGTCATCCAGGGGCAAACTCTATTTTCTCACATCCACATGACGATGGGGCCCATAAACATCGCCTAACACACACGCACACTCCTGGATTTCCTTTACACCCTTATGAAATTCTGTACTCCTAGGAGAAGCATGAGAACTAAATGGAGAACACCATTTATGTACCGCTGGAAGGAGCCGGGATATCTTATTACCTTAACTTGTCACTTTCTTTTAGTTATTTCTTAAGATATTCCTGCTCATTGTTTTGTCGATGAATCATTCATGTAAAAATTAGTTCATAGTGATTAAGACCAGCTGAATCACAATAACCAATTACTGATGTCACAATCATTTAGGAAAATAACCACTGAGTCATTTTGGGTTTAAAGAATCTTAAATTTTATATAATTTTTAAAAGCATGAGAAAGAATTTAAACTTTATTCAATTATTCATTCTTAAATTCAAATATTTATTAAGCATAATCAATTTATTGCAGAAAGGAAATTTTTGTCATGAAGCCAAAACCCTAATTACCTGCCTAGCTTCCTAATTTAGCCTAATGATTTCTAACCTAAGTTAAGAATTAGAAATAGCCTGATTCTCATACTCAACTGGAAAATTAAGACAGCAACAGCAACTTCAGCTCGTCAGCATCAGCTACCTGCAACCCGTCTCATCTAACAGTCTTTCAGCATCTCCCGCTCAGTAAGGGATCGATCAGGACCACCCAGCACTGGAAGCCACCAACACGACTCTCCAACTCCTCTCCTGACTGTGACTGCAACCGCGACTGACATTAATTGACCCCTCCCACTAAGAGTAGGCCCTCTTATACCCTAATTCTAACTTTGCTAACTAACTGTTGCAACATTAATAACACGCTTTTCTTTCATTGGTCCATGCATGTCAGCTTATTCATTCTTTTAATCAAGTTCTCTTGGATTCAAGGGTCCTTGGATCATTTCCTTTCCCATACGCTCAAACATATCTTCATCCGTTTCGATCAGTACATTTGTAACTTCTTTCGATACATTCGAGAACTCCGCAGTCATTGTCCTTTCTCTTAAACTTGTTTCCCACGGGCCTTCTGCTGATCATCATGGCACACTATCAGTTCAATTAGGTCACATCAGCCTTGACCATTTCTTGCATCCTAGCGTCTCAGTAACCTCACGAGGTTTAGTTTTTTCTCCGATTTCATGCCGTGTCACATGTCCCCTTGCGCCTGCGCACATCTTCCCACTGGCGGCCATTTTATATCGCCACTCGGTTATACTTTAGAAGCACTAATTTGAGGCAAACAAAACATAATTAAAATAGAGAAAAATAGCCCTTTCGTTTCCCTCCAGTCATCTACGTACCCCAATTAGTTATTACCTAGCAGAAAGCAACATTTAAGCTGTTCCTTACTTACCATCACTATTGTTTTTGCAACGACACGTTTTATTTCTATGAAGCACAAACATGCATTTATTTTTAATTAGTACGCATTTATTTTTACGTTATAATTAGACACACGGACATCCATTAATAGATTATTTAGCACACACTATTGGCATGTTACCATTCCCACACATACAGTGTTGATTAATACATTTAAACGAACATTTTATTTAATTAATTATAAAATCTGTTAGGGGTTAAAAAAATTTATTTTCCCTGCTCCATCAACTCCCCCTTTGGTGATTTTTAAATCACCACATAAAACCCAAGTCATACTTCTTTTCAGGCAGCATGTCTTTCATCCTTTGCTTTCTGTTATCTACACATCTGTTTCTTCTTCATCTTGCCTTTTAGTCTCCTTATACATGCTTTCTTTCATTTTCTCCAACTCAATTTCACCCATTTCTCTCTCTCTCTCTTTCATTATTCTGTTATTTCTTTTTATCTTATTTTGTCTTACTTTTCTTTTTATACATGTTATTACTATTTTCAATACCATGGCTAACAATATAACTACAGTTGCTATTATTATAACTTTCCCTATCATTAGTCTACTCATTCTGGTCAACCAATTTGCTACTGAAGAAAACCCTCTACCAAGTTTTCCCAAAACACTTTCAACCTCCAGTGGAACTAGTTCTTTGTGCAAATTTGTAATATTTGTAATATACTTCTGTATATTTTCACTTTTATCAGGAATGTAAGTACAACAATGTTGGACTTTCAACATTCCACAGACTCCACCCTCTTTTGCCAAAAGAATATCAAGGGCAAGCCGATTTTGCATCACCATAGCTCTCATGGCAACCATTTCGGTATTTACCATTAAGAACCCTCCCGCAGTATCTGTAGACAAACGATCTACTACTGTGGATAACTTCCGAATTTTAAATGCATTCAAAGATATTCCCACTGCTGGTATCAATGCTCCAAAAATATCACCTACAATTTCTGAAAAACTTTTCCTCTTTCTACGTGTAAATCTATTAATCATCTTGTATGTTCCCTTTTCTTCTCTGTCCATGTGAAAAAAATTTGGAAAGACCAGGCCTACATAGCAAGTTCCATACCAATGGTCCGGTAACCTGTAATAAGCTCTATTCCCACAAATATAATAGATACCTGGAAATATTGGATCTTTTCCACCTTTGAATCCCCAACCTCCCAGAATTTGATAATTGTCATGGCAGATACTGGAACCTACAAAGTAATTGTCATAGACTGTCTTATTTCTCCTAATACACAACTTTCCTGTTTGCGGCCAATCTAATGTCATTGCTGCATTTATCTTTTCCCTTCATGATTTCCTTCCTCAAACGTCCATAAGCGTTTTCCTTCCTCTTTTATTGCTTCTTTTTGAAATTTCATTCTTCTTTCTTCAACCATTTCTAAAAATACTTTTTCTTCTTTCTTTAACTCACAGGTAAGGTTGTTACTAACTATTTCTTCTAACGTTAATTTTCTATGTTCTAAAAAGAATTCCCCTAAAACTTTTGCTGGTTTTACTTTGTTAAGTTCTGGTACTACTGGAATGTTTGCAAAGATCTTATCTATATCAGTATAATAAGATTCTAATCTACCTGTTTTATAAAATAAACTTGCTATTACACTACATGTTATCCCATAAGTTAGAGGTAGGTGATGATAAGTCACACCTTCTGACACTGATGCAGGCAACTGCATACAAACATAACAATCTCTCACATCCATTGTCTCTACATATTCATACAACAATTTTGTAAAAACATTCTTTGAAAAATCTGTTAGTGACTTATCCTTATGCAACTCTGCACTACTTCTTAAAATAACTGGTTCTTTAATATTAGTTTCTTTTTCTGGTTTAGTATCATTTTTTGCTTCTATCACAGCTATACTAATAGGAATTGTGATTGCTAAAACTATCCATATGGTCATTAATAACCCTGTACAAAAACAGCACATTTTGCACCATCTTTTTATAAACTCACATTTATCTCTTCCATCCCTATTATTTTCCATTTTTCTTTTTCTATTTGTTAAGTTTCAGAAAATTGTGTCACTACACCTCAGAAATGACTTAGATGCCACTCTGCTCTCAAAAGTCTTTGCTTGGTACTTTCTTTAATTCTCTCCAGAATTCTTTCGTTGTCACATCCGGTGATTTGTCACGTCCAGTAAAATTGTCATGTCCGGCAGAAGCACTATAAGTCTTCACTTTAAGTTTGTTGCATCTCACCTTTTCCCATCCGACTTCTCAGTCTCTGGTTCTCGTGAGTGTTTTCTTCTTCTTTTGTAATCTGTTAGTGCAATATACAGCCACTCAGGTGACTTATACTTTGCATTCACTTTCTTTGTCCTTTTGGACTTTTGTAATCTTTTTCCACTTGGTTTTTCTTGTCCCTTTTGACTTGTTACTTCATTTACTTGTTCAGCACCTTCGTCTCCCGCTCTTATTATTCTATATCTCAATTTTCTTATATAGCTGTTGGGCCAATTATCTCCTTTTCTTGGCCTTTTGGCTTCACCTTCTCTTTCTTCTCTTTCTGATTTCCAATTTCTTTTTCTTGATTCAGTTTTTGCTTTTTCCTCTTCTCCACTTTCTTCTGTTTCTGTTTCAACTGTTTCACTATTGTCTTTTATTTTGAAACTTATGATCTCGTCATCTCCTACTGGTGGATCTGTCTTTTCCTTCTTGTTTTCCCTTATTACTGTCCCTCCTCGGTGTTTTTCCGATTTGGTGTTTTTCTCCTTTCTGCTTCTAAATTTCCCTGTTCTTCTGTTTCTCTATCTGTCCCTATTGCTCCTCGGGGTTCTTCTCGATTTTCTAACTTTTTGTGTACTTCTTTCCCTACTTCATCTATTAATATTGTTTCTGAAGGATTTCCACCATAACTTGTACTTGGTTGTTCATCTAACTCAATTCCTTGCTCAGTTTCTTCTCTAATTGGTTTATGACCCCAAGTTTTCCTTAGGAATTCTTCACGGTTTTCAACTGAATCATCAGATTCTGAAGTTGTGTCAGATATTTCCAGATGTCGACTTACAGGTCGATCTTCAAGTTCTGGAATTTCTGAATTTCTTTCTTCTTCTTCTTCTTCCTCTTCCTCTCTAGAGGTACTCGCAGTTGGGGTTTCCAGATGTCGACTTTCAGGTCGATCTTCAAGTTCTGGCACCCTTTCTCTTATCTTTGTTGTCCCAGCCGTTAAACTTTTATCCCACACTTCCAGACGTCGACTCACATGTCGATCAGTAGGTTCTTGAACTCTGATTGTGTGGCTGGCATGAACCCAGTTTTTCACTCCTGCACACTTGACGGCAGTCGTTGTCACCAGGATTACCTGTCGTGGCTCGTCCCAACGAGGAACTAGACAGTTTCTTCTCCTGTGGACTTTTATGCGGACCCAGTCTCCTGGATTCAAGTCGTGGGCTGGTTTTCTTTCAAGAGTGGTCGCATCCGGTCCAACCTGATGAAACACAGAACGCACCACATCAGCCAGTCCTTTGCAATAATCCAGTACTAGATCATCAGTTATAGTTAATAACTTGTTGACAGGTACGTGTGCTTGTCTCATTGCTCGTCCCATGATCATCTCATGAGGACTGAGTCCAGTTTTCTTTTCAGGGATGCTTCTGATGGTCATCAGAACAAGAGGCAGTGCATCCGGCCATTTGAGTCCTGTAGCTTGACACATTTTTCCCAATCTGTTTTTAATTGTTCCATTAATTTGCTCTACTACCCCAGAAGCCTCTGGTCTGTATGCACAATGTAGTTTTTGTTTAATACTCAATGCTTCACAAATCAATTGGATCAACTCATTTTGAAAATGTGTTCCTCTAACTGTCTCAACCGTGACTGGAAAACCATACCTTGGAATGAACTCTCGCAGCATAAGTTTTGCCACTGTTGTTCCATCATTCCTTCTTGTGGGGTATGCCTCCACCCAACGAGAGAACAAACAGACGACCACTAGAACATATCTTAGTCTGTTACTAGGGGCATCTCGATAAAGTCTAACTGCATTCTAGTGAATGGACCTCCTTCTCGTCCTATTGTTCCTAGACTCACTACTGTTTTTCTTCCTGGGTTAAACTGCTGACAAATAAGACATCTTTGACAAAGACTTTCAGCAATGGCTCTGAATTTTGGGTTATACCAGGTTTGTCTAAAAAGTCTGATCATTGCATCTCTCCCAATATGAGCTTGTCCATGGTACATCCGTGCCATGTCTGCAATCATGCTATCAGGCATAACTGGTCTTTCATCTCTGTATACCCACACACCATTATTTTCCTGTCTTCTACATCCTGCTTTTATCCAGTAATCTTTTTCCTCATCTCTTGCAGTTTCTTGTAACTGCCTTACTTCATCCCATGTCTCGACAGTATTAGTGAAAAGCAAAGGACAAGAGACATGCTCCCTTTCTCTATTTTTTGTTCATGGACGCCATGTTCTCTGCACAATATTTAGCGATCTCATCAGCATAATTATTGCCGACCGCTATGTAATCTTCGTTTTCTTATGCACTTTGCACTTCACTACAGCTATTTGTTTAGGCAACTGTATCGCCTCAAGCAGTTTTTTAACATAATCTCCATTTCTGATAGGTGTTCCTGCAGATGTCAAAAATCCTCTTTGTGACCAAATCTGACCAAAATCATGTACGATGCCGAAACCATATTGGCTATCGGTCACAATCGTGACTCGTACATTTCTTCCCAATTTACATGCTTGAATCAAAGCAATCAGTTCTGCAACTTGTGCAGACCTAACTCCTTTCAGACAAGACGCTTCCATCACAGTTGCCACTGTGCATACCATGTAAGCTGCGCTTAAAACTCCTTCTTTTGTTCTCAAGCATGAACCATCTACAAACATGGCATAATCAGATTCCTTTAACGGTTCATCTTTTATGTCAGCTCTTGGTTTCGTGCAATATTCCAGCACGTTCAGACAATCATGATCTACTTCGTCCTGTTCAATTATATTTTCCTCATCTGGCAATGATGTAGAAGGATTTACATTCATGCATCTATCTATGGTCACATTTTCAGCACTCAAGATGACTTTTTCGTACTTAGTCAGCCGACTATGTGTCATGTACTGTGTTTTTGTTCTTGTCAAAAGAATTTCTACTGAATGGGGAACATATACTCTCAGTGGATACCCCATCACTATACCTTCACTTTGTTCCAGACTTACACAAGTAGCAGCAACTGCTTTCAGACATCCAGGCAATGCTTTTGCTATAGGATCTAAAACAGCTGAAAAATAAGCGATTGGTCTTTTCATTGTGCCATGCTTTTGTACCAGTACTGAAAATGCACATCCATCTCTTTCACTGCAGTACAACTCAAAATCCTTCTCATAATCAGGCATGCCTAAAGCAGGGGCCTCACACAGTTTCTTTTTCAATTCTTTGAAAGATTTCATTTCTTCTTTGTTTAACTCAAAAGGGTCTTTTACATCTTTCTTGGTCAATTTTTGTAATGGTTTTGCAATCAAAGAGAAACCACTTATCCACTGTCGACAATATCCAACCATTCCCAAAAACATTCTTACCTCTCTCTGAGTCATTGGTGCTCTCATTCCTTGAATCATTCTTACTCTTTCTGTCGCTATTTTTCGCACTCCTTTCTCAATTTTATGCCCTAAATACTGGACTTCTTTTTGACAAAACTGTAATTTTGAAGGAGACACTTTATGTCCTCTTTTCTCTAAATGGTTCAGTAAAGCAATTGTGTCACTTACACATGCTTCTTTGGTTTTCGATGCCACCTTCACTTGTGCCCACATTGCCTTCTCTTTCAACTTACGCTGTTTACTCTCTATTTCATCACTACAATACTTAGCATATCTCAGTACCTCATCTACACTTCCATTCTGCCAGTTTATCATGTGTTGCTTAATCATATCACTTATTTCTTGTTTCAGGCCAAACACAAATCGGTATACAAAATGACTCATGTCTTTTTCACTCAATTCTTCATAACCACTATACTGCTTGAAAACCAATAACAATCGCTCATAATATGCATGTACAGACTCCTTACTTTCCTGTGTAGTTCTATCAATTTTTACCCAATCTGTCTCTTTAGGAGGAATCTTATTCTTCAAAAGGTAATCACCTTATCGTACTTCTTCATCACATCAGGACCTGGAGCTCCTGTCTTAGGATCTCTTGGATATTCTGTAGTTGGCCAGTCAACTGTAATCTTACATTCTGACCACAAATCTGTTGGTACCACTATGTCAAACAATCCATCTAAATCTATCCACAACACTTTTGAGACTTTTACAAACCTCTCTACTTGTCGGTACCACTCAACTGGCTTCTCTCTTAACTTTGGAAAGTCATTGGTAAAGGACAGTATGTCCTGCCTAGTCCAGGGAACATGCACGTAACTACCACCTGGAGTTTCTCTCATGGGGTATTCTTTGACAACAGATTCTTTTTCAGTTATCATAAAAGCCAATGAACCTTTGTCTGTAGTTTTCTCATTCTTCTTTGTCCATCTAACCTTCCATCTGTCCACATCACCCCATTTTCTCAACAACACAATTAACTCCTTTATCTGTGTCAGCCTTCCTGCTGTGTTCAAATTTTCAATATCCTTTTCACAAAAGTCTACTCTGTATGGTTTCTGCAACGTTTTCACTTTACGCAAAGTCTATTCCAATCTCACTGGCCACTTCTTCTAGTTTGTCATGTAAATTCTTTGCCCTCCATGTAACACTTTTGCACAGAAACATTATTTCATCATCCTGATAATTTTTATCTTTTCGGTACCAATTGTTCCTAGAATTAATTCTTCCATGTCTATTTTTAATCTGATTACATCTAATGGTTTTTCTTCTGGTTCCTTTATTTTAAATGCCTTCATCCACTCATTTAACTCATCAGAGTCGGACCTATGGGTGTATTATTTAGTTCTATCCAATTACCACTCTTTTCAGGGGTTTCTGTTGCAGATTCTGTTACCATATGCATTTTCCTACCATTGCACTCATTCACCGTCAAATTTGTAGGTGGACTTGGTCTGTAAGTACTAGCCAAATTACTTGTACTTGCACTTTGTTCCATCCTTTCTTTTCTCTCTGAAATTGTGAACTCATGGGAATCACCAAAGATCGTTCATCAATTTTCTGATTCTCAAAAACGGGTATTACTGGACCTATTGATACAGGCACAGTAACTGCTTCCATATTTTTCGTTAATTCTCTAATCTTCTCAGTCAGTTCTTTTGTTGACCTTGCCAATTCGCTTGCATTGTCGCTTTCTATTCCTTCATTTTTAGAAGTTCTCATTTGTTCTTGTGACCTATTTACTTCAATTCTCTTTTCCGGGCTTTTATTTTGCATAGTCTCTATTAGCGGCGCATTTGGTGTCACCACTGTAGAACTCTGCTGATACGGAGGTGGATTTCTATTTAAAATATCTTCCAGCAACTCGTCATCCGTTTCGCTCTCATGCATATACTTTTCTCTCTCTATATGTTTCTTTTTCTCAGTCCGCTTTTTCTTAGTCCCTTCCTCAACTGTAAAAGCTGGAAACAAACCTCCTGTCATGTTAGCACATCTCCATCGTTTTATTCTGTCCTCATGATTTACTCCCCACAATCTTCCAGGCATAAACTCATGATCTCTCATTCCTCTGAATCTCTCTCGTTCATACATCTCATCTTCCCATTCCGTCAACGCCTCAAACTGTGTTGGTCTAGGTCTAGGTTCCAACTTACACATTTTTTCTCGCAAATTTCGCAAAACCGCTACACTAAATGAACCATTCTCAGGGAAAGCTAAAGCACCATCATTCTTCGTATATTTTGCCCAATTTTCCAACCATATGCACGTATGATATCCATATTTCAGCATCATGTGTGAAGCTGCTGATTTCGGCGGAGGAATTACTTGTCCCTCTCTAGTCACAACCTTTTTGTCTTTCTTAAAGAAATTCTTCAATTTCGTCGTCCATGACGTTCTCTCCCTTTCATACTCGTAATACGGCATGTTTTCTATTTGTTTTCTCTTTACGCTAACGCTGTTCTGTGTACTGAACTTCGACCAATTACAGCGCGACTCACACTAACGTACCAATCAGAACAATTCCCACAGTCCGCGAACCAACCAATCCTAGCGCGGCACTTTTCTACGTCACTCCTGCTCTGTGTTCACGTGACTAGCGCACTATCCAATCCTAGCGCGGCACCGTTCCACGTCACTTCTACTCTTTACCCCTCCTTTACAAAATTTATCGGCAATTTTTCTTTTCGCTGTTTTCTTCGTTAGTTACAACAATTAAAACAATTCCATAGTCTGATTCGCTAAACAAAAGTGACAGCTTTGTCCTTTTACACAAGAATCCTGTATTTCCAGTAGGCAGCGCTTACCTCTACCCTACCACAGAATTATGTACTCTCGCCGATAAAGTAGCACTTCCCTCTACCTTACCCTTCTTTCAAACAAACAATTTACTCGTTTCTCTGGGGATAAGACACATGTGGAGACTAGGCTCCTGAGAATTAAGGCCAAAGTTTCACAAGTAAATGTGATTTGCTATTCCAATTACACACTTTTCGCACAGAAATCCCTAACATAACACAACCTGCGTTATTACCAAAATGAATTCAGACCATGTACCAAATTCCATGTGACTTCTCTTGCCACACGTGTTCCACTTCCTACATCCCAGAAGCGTGAAAACTCACATATAACATAACGCGACTCAACATATAGTGTTAGTCATCAAAATAATCAATAATCAATAAACAATAATCACTAAACTAATCTATAGAAAACCATAACTCTGCTACCAAGAAATCTGATGCAGCGCGTACAATAAAAACTATTCTCCTCCTAGGTCATTTATCGGTCATCCAGGGGCAAACTATATTTTCTCACATCCACATGACGATGGGGCCCATAAACATCGCCTAACACACACGCACACACCTGGATTTCCTTTACACCTTTATGAAATTCTGTACTCCTAGGAGAAGCATGAGAACTAAATGGAGAACACCATTTATGTACCGCTGGAAGGAGCCGGGATATCTTATTACCTTAACTTATCACTTTCTTTTAGTTATTTCTTAAGATATTCCTGCTCATTGTTTTGTCGATGAATCATTCATGTAAAAATTAGTTCATAGTGATTAAGACCAGCTGAATCACAATAACCAATTACTGATGTCACAATCATTTAGAAAAATAACCACTGAGTCATTTTGGTTTAAAGAATCTTAAATTTTATATAATTTTAAAAGCATGAGAAAGAATTTAAACTTTATTCAATTATTCATTCTTAAATTCAAATATTTATTAAGCATAATCAATTTATTGCAGAAAGGAAATTTTTGTCATGAAGCCAAAACCCTAATTACCTGCCTAGCTTCCTAATTTAGCCTAATGATTTCTAACCTAAGTTAAGAATTAGAAATAGCCTGATTCTCATACTCAACTGGAAAATTAAGACAGCAACAGCAACTTCAGCTCGTCAGCATCAGCTACCTGCAACCCGTCTCATCTAACAGTCTTTCAGCATCTCCCGCTCAGTAAGGGATCGATCAGGACCACCCAGCACTGGAAGCCACCAACACGACTCTCCAACTCCTCTCCTGACTGTGACTGCAACCGCGACTGACATTAATTGACTCCCTCCCACTAAGAGTAGGCCCTCTTATACCCTAATTCTAACTTTGCTAACTAACTGTTGCAACATTAATAACACGCTTTGCTTTCATTGGTCCATGCATGTCATCTTATTCATTCTTTTAATCAAGTTCTCTTGGATTCAAGGGTCCTTGGATCATTTCCTTTCCCATACGCTCAAACATATTTTCATCCGTTTCGATCAGTACATTTGTAACTTCTTTCGATACATTCGAGAACTCCGCAGTCATTGTCCTTTCTCTTAAACTTGTTTCCCACGGGTCTTCTGCTGATCATCACGGCACACTATCAGTTCAATTAGGTCACATCAGCCTTGACCATTTCTTGCATCCTAGCGTCTCAGTAACCTCACGAGGTTTAGTTTTTCTCCGATTTCATCCCGTGTCACATGTCCCCTTGCGCCTGCGCACATCTTCCCACTGGCGGCCATTTTATATCGCCACTCGGTTATACTTTAGAAGCACTAATTTGAGGCAAACAAAACATAATTAAAAAAGAGAAAAATAGCCCTTTCGTTTCCCTCCCGTCATCTACGTACCCCAATTAGTTATTACCTAGCAGAAAGCAACATTTAAGCTATTCCTTACTTACCATCACTATTGTTTTTGCAACGACACGTTTTATTTCTATGAAGCACAAACATGCATTTATTTTTAATTAGTACGCATTTATTTTTACGTTATAATTAGACACACGGACATCCATTAATAGATTATTTAGCACACACATTGGCATGTTACCATTCCCACACATACAGTGTTGATTAATACATTTAAACAAACATTTTATTAATTATTTATAAAATTTGTTAGGGGTTAAAAAAATTTATTTTCCCTGCTCCATCAGTAACAATAAGGCTGTGAAATCTTTGGGCTCCAACCCGCAGGAAGGTCAAAAGAAGCAGGAATACTGGACTAAAATATGTTGGCACCAAGACCTAGATTTACTAAACCTTTGCATTCCCCTTGCGTCACGCAAAGCGACACAGGGCAACGCAAAGGATTATCTGGAATTCACAAAGCCACGCAAGGCCTGATTTGCGTGGACTTGTGTGGCATTGTAAGGAAATGTAACGAAATGCAGCTGCTTGCACTGCATTACGTTACATTTCATTTCAACTTGGGCGGCGTTCCATGGGTGGAGCATAGGCGGTCCCATGCATCCATCCATACATTTTGGCGCATTCTCAGCTTTACTATAGATAGTAAACCAGGGGTTTGTCAAAAAGCTACGCCTTCCCCAGTGGGGCAGGAAGGAGACATATCTGTATTTCTCCTCATTATTTCCTCTTTCCATATGGGCTTGCATTCTGCAGCACACATAGAAAGAGTAAAATCCCTCTAAGGATTGTTTTTGTGCAGAACGGTGCCCCTTCCTGCACAAGAATAATCCGGCTTGTAACGCAGGCAGCCTTGCACTATGGTGCAAGGCTGCCTGCCTTGGAGCTCAGCTACCTAAAGGTGTCAGCACAAGAAGAGAGGAGAAATGCTCCATATCTTTGTAAATACGGAGCATTTCTCCTCTCTCTCATCTTCACGCAACGCAGCGCAGCGCAGAAACTTTGCTCGCTGGCCTGTGTTGCGTGAAAGATTAGCAAATATGACCCAACTGCTTGCTTGAGGCATTTTTCATGAGCAAATCTGATACTTTGGGCTTTTGCTGGTTAGGCCTAACTAAAGTTGAAAGACATTTATCAAACTGATGATGTTGTAGTCAAGGATTCATGTTATATTAGACATTAAAATAAATGTAATGAACTCGATTTTACATTGTTTTTAAATTCCTTTCTCTTGTGCTTTTTACAAAGTTTAAATGGAAGCCTTCATCTTCTCACAGTTATAAGAAATCTTTGTGTTGTATGCTACTTATTTTTAAATGTTACAACTAGCCTTCATCATTATTTTTTTATTTCTCAATTCATTGTTACTCATTCAGATTTAAATTGTGTTCTGCGAAAAAAGAAGTTGAAACTAGTAGATTTCCACATTTATAAATGATCAAAACCACTCAACCATTAATGCCGGTCAGGGTTTAGTGCCAGGGGTTTATCACAGAACATTCCCCATGCTGTCCACATGCAAGTATTACTGAACGTGTGGTGAGTTGTTCAAAAGAAGTACCACTTTCCATCTTATTCAATTTTTAACAACAAATACATTGGGCCCAATTCACAAAGGCAATCTGAGACAAAAGTCCAACTTTACAACTTTTGGTATTCACAGAGGTCATTTACGGGTCGTATCTTTACATCCACAGTCGGGTCGGAATCTCTGGCTCAAGACATCCTCTCCGGCTCGGGCCGTAATCTCCACACCCGGGGCGGAATCTCTGGCTCGAGCCGGATGAAGTGTAATGAATGGGCTGGAACACAATTTTTACAAAAAGGGACATTAATAACATGAGATAAATGGTAGAGGATGTCATGAAAATCAGTCTGGACAAACCCTTTTCCTTGCCCAAACTGATTTTCATGACATCCTCTACCATCTATCTCACGTTCCTAATGTTCCTTTTTGTAAAAATTGCATTCCGACCCATTGCTTACACTTCATCCTGCCCGGGTGCGGAGATTACGGCCCGAGTACAGCTTGAGCCGGAGATTCGGGCCCGACTGCAGAAGTAAAGATACGACTCGTAAATGACCTCTGTGAATACCAAAACTCGTAAACTTAGACTTTTGTCTCAGATTGTCTTTGTGAATCGAGTCCGAAATTTCGGAGCCCTAAATATAAGCAGGGCCACTGGAACTATGCAGCAATGCATTACTAAATTATGGAGAAGGCTTTACTAAATTATGTAGCAATTGAAGTCAAATTGTGTGGCTTAAAGTGACTCATGTTGTGGCAATATTCTTTCAAATGTTTTACCATTTTATCACACATTAATGCTTTCGGGTAAGAGTTTGACTTCAATAGTTCCAGCTTAATACCTGAATACAGCAGCTTGAATTTCAATACAGAAGAGTAGTGTGCTTCTGTCCTCTCTGCACACTGGCCCTAGCACACCAGCAACTTGCCAAAAGCTATTAGGAACTTCAACACCTGGGTCAGCGCATGTGCTGAGACCCTGGCTCATGCCACGTGCATCTCAAAGGCAAGAGCCTAACTACATTCAGTTGGTACACAGAGGAACTCATGCTGACAAAATACCACTTCAAGCAGCCGAAGCACAAATGGAGAACAAGACTCCACAGATGAAGAGATCTTCAAATCCATCCTAGGACGCTACCACCAGCAGATACGGAACCCCAAGCGCACAGCTCTTGCAGACCGCATAAATGCCAGCACAAACAATAGCAAGGAAATATTTGTCATCATCATCATCAAAGATTTAACAGCGCCACCAGCCACCTCCAGCAACATCACCCCTTCACAAGACCTTTGCAACAAGCTCTGAGAATTATATGAAGGTGAGAAAATCCCCTCCATATAAAGCATCTTCAAACCTCAACCGGACCCCTCCTCAGTCGCAACTCAACTTCCCATTAAGGCCGAAGAATGAACCCTGTGCTCCTGGCTCGCCATCACCACTATCGAAATCACTGCTACCATAGAGACCATCTGCTCGGGGGCCCATCTGACCCTTACCCCACCATGCCTTCACCAAAGGACTCCTACCGATCAGCAACGCACTTATACCCATCCTGAACACCTCCATCGGCTCAGCCACATTACCCACACCTGTAAACATGCCACCGTCATGCCCTTGCTAAAGAAACCATCGGCTGACTCACCCACCCTTTCCAACAACAGACCCATCTCCCTCCTACCATACACAGCAAAAGTCTTAGAGAAACAAATTTACCAACGCCCTACTGACCACCTCAGCTACCACCTGCTCCTTGATGCCACACAGTCTGGATTCAGGCCCAACCACAATACAGAAACAGCACTCATCACCGCCACAGACGACATCTCCATGATCCTTGACAGAGGAGAAACAGCGGACCTCATTCTCTTGAACCTTCCTGCAGCATTTGACACGGTCTCACACCCGGTCCTCGTCAGGCGCCTGCACAAGATTAGCATCCAAACGCCTGCTCTCTGCTGGATCTGCTCCTTTTTAACGTATAGACCACAAGCTGTCAACCTGGCACCTTACTCCTCAGAAGCCTGCAAACTCATCTGCGGGTTGCCTCAAAGTTCATCGCTCAATCCCACCCGCTTCAACGCTTACATGATCCCTCTAACCAACATCATTCACTCACACAACATCCTCTCCTACGCCGATGACATGCAACTCATACTCTCACTTTCGGACAAGACCCCCAACACAAGAAACAAATTCCCCACCTGCATGACACAAGTCACTAAATGGATTAAAGCAAACTGTCTGAAGCTCAACACCGACAAGACAAAAGTAGTGATCTTCAGTAAGAACAACTCACCATGCAACTTCAAATGGTGGCTGGCCAAACTCAAACCCACGCCCAGCACCCACGCCAGGAGCCTCGGAATAATCATCGACAGCAAACTGACATGAACGCACAAGACAATGCGTCGCTGCATCCTGTCGAGGAAGATCTTTAAATGGCTCCCAAGCAACATTTGAAAAACTACGGGACTACGGGAACCCCCTCTATGCTGGGATCACCAAGCTACTTATTAGAAGACTACAAACCATCCTGACCTCGGCAGACAAACTCATCCTCAGCCTCCCAAATATGACTCACATCACACCACAACTCAGGGAGCTCCATTGGCACTCAATACACAAACATGCTCATTTCAAGCTCCTCACACACACATTCAAGGGGTTACACAACTTAGACTCCACCTAGCTGAACAGTCGCTTCTCCTTCCACCAACTGCCCAGACACCTCCGCTCTGCAGGACTCCTACTCACACACATCCCACACATACACAGAATCATATCAGGAGGACGGGCGTTCTCTAACATCGCTTCTAAAGTGTGGAATGGCCTCCCACTGCACATCAGAGCCTCCTCCTTCTCTCTTCTTGAACTCCGCAAGAAGATGAAGACCTGGCTTTTAAATTAACCAACCTACCTTAGGCATGGCTAAGCACACACACACCCGCTCAGTGCCAGGATACCTTCATCTGTGTAGTGCGCTTTACAAATACGCGTAACATAAAAGCAAGCAGTATCCTAAAGGTCACTGTTCTGCTGCACCAAGTGTGACATTTTTTTTAGTAACTTTTAATCCTTTTGTTAAAATCTCAAAATTATGCGGCAGGTGGTGGATTATGTGTGACAGGTGCAGTAAATCCATAATTATGCAGAAAATGGTAGTCACAGAACCATATAATTCCAGTGGCCCTGATTATATAGCTTTCTGGGAAAGTGCTAAAATTGTTTAAAGCTGTTTCTTAGGTCAGGAGGTGCAAGGACTTTCTGTTATTTCTCGTGGTGTTGATAACATCCCTACTTTAAAACACATAAAGTCATAGTGTTTTCAAAGGTAAAGCTGTGCTTGGTTTTTACGTTTATTCAGTGTATTTTCTAGTTTCAGAGAATATCTCAAGTCTAAACCCTCTTCCGTCACCTTCCGTCACCTAAAGCCAGCCTTACCCCCTTATGCATCAAGCCTTCCAATGGAGAAACATGGGGCTACATGTACGAAACCTTTTAGCGTTCGCAAACTTTCCAATTCGCAGAATCAGGCCGTTTCTGACTGATAAAAAGCATTTCTGCATGTACAAAGGCTCTATTTGCGATTCAGTAACCTATTACCGAATCGCAAATAGGGTTTACGATTCAGCATTAGAAAGGTGCGTGTTTAGGGCGTCCCTTCCTATACCTAATATGTGTGAATGTTTTGCAACCAGAATCCAGAATGCGTTGCAAAACAGTCACATTTTACCGCCTCCTTGAAGAAAATGGTAACCCATTCGCACATAGAAAAGGTCCCCTAAGGGACCCCTTCCCCTTTGTGAATGTTGGCAAAAACATTTTTTAAGAGCACGAAGTAGTCCCACTGACCACTTCCTACTCTTAAAAAGTGAAAAAAGACAACTTTTCATTTTTATACCTGAAACTCATCCCGTTTTCCTTTAAGGAAAACGGGCTGCATTAAAAAAAAAAAAGTTGCTTTATTAAAAAGCTAACACAGACATGGTGGTCTGCTGTCCCCAGCACGCCACCATCCCTGTGTTTGCAGCGGTAACCAATGGGTTGAAAATTGCGACCTACCTGAGGAAAATGAATGAGGTAGGTCAATTACATCCCACTGGGAATCGCTAACAGTGTGAAACACACTGTAGTACATCGCTGTTTGCGATTTCCTAATAGCGAATCGCTAAAAGAGAGGGTGAATCAAGTACTCACCTAGGACTCTAAAAAATGTATAGAATCTTAGGGAGTGAGAAAAAGCAAAGAGTGAGTGAATCTCAGGGCAGAGGTTGGGCAGATGTGCTGCCTTTGAATCCTTGAGCCACCTACTTCCATCCACACACCTCCCAGACTAGGGGCTTGATTTAAAATTTGGCGTAAATGGTACTCGGTCGTGTTTGCCCGCCAAACCCTGAGTCCACCAACCTGATTTAGAGACGGCACACCATAACTATTCCATCACTAGAGCCCCATTGGTCAAACGACGGGATATTTCCTCTAACGGCCCAAGGACATTACACCTTCCTGCTTGTTTAGGGTGGACAATGTAATGCCTTTTTTTTGTCTGTCCATCACCATCAGGAAAAACCTAACGGTGAGGTGCAGGATGAAAAGAATAATGACCGTCACCCCCTGGGAGAAAACTTCCAGGGCATGGGGGTCATTCGTTTTTTATTTTTGAAAAGCAAACTCATAGTTTGCTTTTGATAAATTTTAGTTTGGTGGGTGGTCATCAAAACAGACGGCGGCCGTGCACTAAACTTTTCATTACATCGAAAGGCTCCACCGTGAGGGTGGTTTCCTTCAAAGTACAGAGATGACCACAGGGCCGGAGAGAGCATCTTACATTTGGCAGGCGGTGGAGGTAATGTCCTCGGACACTACTCAGGCCCCCAAAGTTCCCATCAGGCCCTGGGTTGTGAAGTGAGTGATGCGGAGGGAACATGTCTGCTCCTCCTGAGCCCTGCCGCCCTTCTCTGGCATTTCACTCTTTCTTAAACCTCCCAGGCAGCCGAGGACTGGTTTCTTTCCAGCATGTTCCAACGCGCCTCCTCTTCCCTCTGACCCACGCAGACCTCAAAACGCCTTACTTTGCAAAACCAAAGTTTCAAAAACACCGTTTGCAATGATCTTCAGAGGTGGAGAGCAGGAACCCAGTTTTCTGAGCAACCAGGCTGTAGAACCGGTTGTCGGACTCGCCAGGTCTTGTGCTGGTCTCTGGAACCTCAACCACCTTACATAGGTGGGGTGTTAGGAGGGGGGTGGGTTCTGATACCCTTTATCAGTGGTAGAACATTTATATGAGCGTGTAATGTTAGAGGATGTGGCCTAACGGCCAGAGCTACCGACTTTCGAGCTGGGGAACCAGGTTCGAGTCTCAGCGTCGGCTCAACACCCTGTGATTCTGAGCACATCACTTAAACTCCCCGTGCCTAACAAAAATGAATGTGTCGGTGTGTAATGTAAATGGAGGTCATGTAAAGCGCTCCAATACCTTCGGGTCGAATTAGCGCTATATAAAACTGCAAAAAATATATATATTAACTTCCTGCCTGTTTGGTCTTGTTACAGTAAGGCTAGGAAACCCCTAGGTGAAAAGCAGGAAACATCCATGCTAAGATTCACATAGGACAGACATAGGTTTCCTGTAAGGGTCCCTGTGGAGCGTACTGTGACCTACAGGAAAGCAATAAAAGACCACGTGTGAGCACACAGAAGCAGCTATGTGATCCAAAAGAAATAAACAAAACGCTATGAAGATTTACAGAGCTCTAGGCAAAAGTGCGTTTTGCCGCCTGAATTGCGGCTGTCCGCGGCCCCCGCAGGGGGCCACCTCAGCAGGGCGGCCCTTTAGTGCCATTTTGGCACCGCCCACCCGCTCTAGTCTTTGGAGGGGTTCTGTGGAGGCCTCTAGCTAGGTCGCCTCTGTGACGTCCTTCCGGTGCGACAGGGGGGGAGGGCATATATGCCTCCCCTGCCCCTCCTGGCGGTCTCTGTTCGCCAGCCACGCCGTCTTGACTGGTTGTCTCGCGTCGGCCGGCGTTGTTACGGTCTCCTTTCCCCCCCGCTGGATACGCTGTGTCTGCAGCGCGCCTCGGTTTTCATGTACCCGGGACCAGGGGGTCGTCGTCATGCGCGGTGAGTTTGGGAGCAGGGAAGACCTTTTGGGCCTTTGCTGCTGCCGATCATATTGGCCAGGTTTGAGTTAGGCCTGCCAGTCGTGCACTGGTCAGTCCAAGCCCCGGCCTTGGACTGACCGGGAAGGGAGTTTGAGGTGTGCTCTGGGCCGGGTGGCCTCTGCACTGCAGGGCAATAAAGGGCAGGCAGTCGGGTTGGTCGGAATGCTCGGAGGCATTGCAGGTGGGGTTGGTTCTTTCTCGGCCCTCGGTCTGACGGCGTATGGAGTGGGCATCGAGGATCCACGCCGTCTAGCCAGACTAAGTGCTGCTCACGCGTCGGGTCATTGGTTGCCTTCGGCGCATTTGGGAAGTGGGTTCCCCCCTGCGTCGGGAAGCTTCGCTATTCCGCTGGATGGTCCCATGGGTACGGCAGGGCTGCTGGCGAGTGGAGCAGATTTCTACTTGGCCCGTTCTGCGCCATGCTCAACTCGTGCAGGTCACCTAGGACCCATTTCTTTGAGATTGTGTTGGGTTTTGCGTGCTGGGTCAGTGGGGCGTGAATTTCGCCCAGGGCCTAGTTCATTGGGATTGTATTGAGTTTTGGGTTGGGGGACAGGGAGGCGTGCATTTCACACAGGGCCCACGTCGTTGATATTGTATTGGGTGTTGCGTTGAGGGTCAGTGAGTCACGCAGGCTGGCGAGTGTTACGTGGTGTACGGGGGAATGACGTGGCGACAGCGCTGGGTCGGTGGGCGCGCCATCCTCGACACCCACAGGGCGGCATGCTCCTCAGAGTGGTCCAACAGACACCGTTGGGCCGCGGTTGGATTATCGCGATAAAGATCTGGCGGCGCTTGGAAGTCTGGAGAGACTGCTTCAACCCAAAGACTGACTATAAATTGAGCGCTAGCAGTTCGATGTGCGCGGCTTTTGATAAGTGGGTTAATCTGCATGTCAGCGTTATGTTTCTACATTTAGTACTCCATTACTGATTATAGTTCATTGTATACGGCTTATATTGATGGCACACATTCTCTTAATGTAGTATATAGACCCGGGTGCCTGATTTCACTTTCTAACTTGGACATATATACAGCTGACTTGAGGAGTGTAAACTTCTGCTCTGCAGTTTGTCGTTATCTGAGACGGACTACACGCCATAGCCTTTGGAATCAAACAACCATGGCTCCAGATGCCGAAGGGATGTCCTTTGTTATTTATTTGTCTCTTTAAACGATTATTCACTTGTGGTGTTAATCTGCGGGCGGGCGTAGGCGTGGAGTGTGAGGTTCCTGTTGTCTTTCCGTCGTGTCTGTTTGATGCGGGATGGTTGGTATTTGGGCACAGCTGTGTTGGGTCTGTCCTCGTAATATTGGGGTTAGCCTGACTTTAAATCTCCCTGTTTGTTACACATGGTTTTAATTCTGGGGGCGTCTCCAAGCCCTGTACTCTGAGGCACATGGGCTGTGTATGTGTCGTTCTAAAAGGGCATGAATTTGACCTCCATGAAAAAAAACAACAAAAAAAACGCCCATCTTTGTTGAATGATATCCAGCGGTGCTCATCACTGTATTATGTCCTGCTGTGGTAGACAGTTGTAGACGTGAGCTGATGTAGTCATCTGGTGGTTGGGGCGCAGCATGTAGGGGGTCTAGGACGAGGGGCGGGATACAGCTACTCGTCTGCTGCATTATGGTGCCTTTTGCATTGGAAGTACCTTTACAGACCTCGGCACCATCCGGAGCATATCAGGGCACTGGCAGCAGAAGTGTTCCGATGTTCCCAACGCCAGTTTGGCATCCATGGGTTATTAGCGCTGATGATCTGATCCTTTGTGGTGCAACCATGGAGTTGAGTACAGGCTTGGCATCTTGATGGTGGATATGGCAATTAGGGATGCCGATAGCTGGGATCGGGATTTGGGGGCACGCAGGTTCCTGTGATCCCGGCGCGCAATTTTGGGGGCAGTTCAGTGGTCCGCTTGGCTGAGGAGCCGGGTGCGAGATTCGGCGGGAACGCTCGGGAGTTTCCGATTCTGCAATGGTCATGTGGCTTGCGCGTTAGGTGTCCATCTGGGGCACTCATGCGGGGCGTTTCGCTGCCCGCATCACTAATCAGGTTTGGTTTTTGGTGATGTAGCAAAGTTTATTGTGCGGAGGCTTGGCTGCATCCCGACATTGTTAGATGAGGCAATTTCACATCATGATTGTCTACTGTGCCAGCTATTCACAAGCAGGTTTAAGGTTTTAATCTTTCCTTCTGATCAACATGGGCTTAGGATTCGTACCAAGCTGAGCCGATGCTTTCTCTTTGCAAGCCAAGTTGTGCATCGTGCTATCAGGCGTCCTTTAGATGCAAGTGAATGTTGCGAGGCTGACAGATCAAGCGACTGCGCGCAGGTGCGTGGGGAAGCTTCATATTTGGACCACTCCTTCCTTGTCCTGGTGGTACCAACTAGCCTTTGGGACTTTGAGTTAGTAAGGTGCTAAGGCCACTCGGTGGCACTGTGGCTACTTTGTTGAACGGGGATAGAACGTTTCGGTATGTTCTTTTATTTCATTTTGGACTATTTTTAGGTCTTGTCTTTCATATAACCAATTTCAGACCTCCGCGTGCGGCGGGGACATGAGAAAGCAGATACTCAAAAAAAAAAAAAACTGTTGCCAGTGCCGCAAGGGGCATTCACGCAGTTACAGTGAATGGGACAATTAAACTGCCCCTAGGAGAATGCTGTTCCAGTCCCTTAGAGGGGACAACATTTACGAGGTAACATGGACAAGTTTTCAAAGCTGGGGGCCAGAACACTAGGTTTATGAGGGCCAACTTGTGCTGTTGGGCGACTTTTGCAGACAGAGGCCAAGGCATACTGAGCTATAATTGTGGAGTATTTCACCTTATGCAAATAGAAGCACTGATTAGCCAATAGATGGGCTTGTTGTAGGTAGTGCTCCTTTTGTAGGAAATATAGGGATGCAATGAATGTGCTGAATATGTAATGTAACTGGCGCCCATGTATAGCGTTTAAATACCTTTGCATTCAGATAGACGTTACATTTGTATAAGTAATATGTAATTCTCAATGCGCATTAGATTAACGCTATGAATGGCGGATCGGTCAGGCTTTTCAGGGAGCGGAATACCTAGTAAATGCGCAGTGTACCGGTGGCCGGTCTGAATGCCATAGTCATTGCCTGAGCAAGCTGGGTAGCCCGGCAGATTAGTTTTAACTCTCAAACAATCCTTGAAGCTTGCTCAGGGCTCCCTCAGCTCTGTTGGTGTCTTTTATATTGGCCAGGTCCTTCTGGAACTCTTCACCGCTGTGTCCGGGACCAGGTAGAAGGTGTACTCATCGCTTTCAGGACCTATGCTAAGCAAAGATTTAAGCTTAAGTGTTGAGGGTGATATAATGTTCCCTGGTCTTCCTGAAGGGCTCCATAGGGTAGGATGACCCAGCGAGAAGGAGCAGCTAGGGTAGTTTACGTGTGCATCATCGATCATGAAGCCAAGTCTGCTCACACTAAACTGGGCCAAGATCACACAAAGCATAGGATGAGAGTGCGGTGTCAGTCATATATGGCGATTTATGAGAATATGCCAGAGGTAGCGACTATGACATCACAGACTTGATTTCTTTTTTGCGTTGCGGGTAAGCCTGGGCGTAGTTCGCGTAGTCGCGCTACGCGAAGCTACGCGAAGACGTCGGAGCGCTACGCGAGCTACGCGTAGCTTCGCGAGCGCGCGTAGCTGCTTGCCGCGCCCGTTCGCGATGCGTTTTTCTTGCTCGGGAACGCGTTGTGGTTGCTCGGGACGCTGTTTGCGTGCTCGGGGGCGCGAACTTACCCATGCGGTCGCCTATGGGCGCGGCCATTTTGTTTTTCACTTGTCCCGCCCGTTCGCGATCCCTTATTTCCTGTTCCGGGTCGCGTATAGCGTGCTCGCGCTGCGCATTCCTTGTTCGGGAACGCGTTGTACGTGTTCGCGACGTTTTTGCGTGCTCGGGGACAAATATCGCGCGAACTTACCCACGCGGTCGCGATGGGCGCGGCCATCTTGTTTTACCACTCTATGCTATGGTTCTGGGCCTGCTTTTCTATCCTCCCTCAATCTTTGCAATCCTTAGTTTTTTACACTGTTTTTCAATTTTTCTTTATTTCTTATCTATCTCACTCTCTGCTTAAGTCTATATTTTGCATTGTTTTATACTTTTTACTGTGTTTTTTTAACTTTTCGACTGTTTTATATAACTTTCTTCTTTAAGCTCCTACTTCTTCCCCTAACTTTATTTTTCCCTTCTAACTTTTCTTTTTCACCTCCTCCCACCCCAGAACCATGGCGAAGGGTAGCAGCAGCGGCTCAAAGGGCAAGGCGCGTGCGCCCAATCGCCGCCTGCCTTGCGGCAGACTGTGCCCTGCAGGGGTGCAAGCCCGCCAGCTGTTTAATGAGGCGGAGGTGGCCGCCCTTGTTTTTTTTATTCAGCGCCACCTCCCCTTGACCTTGGCAGCAGGCGGCAGGCCAGGCTCCGGGTACCCGACCCAGGAGCGTCACCGCCGGTGGGCGAAGGTGCGTCGGGCAGTGTTTCGCTGCTCCGAGGTCCGGCGCACCCATAACCAGCTGGCCCACCGGTGGTCAGACATCCTTGACCGGGAGCAGGACCTGTTGGACCTGCTAGGTGTCGAGGTCGTGGGGCTTGGTGAGTAGCCAATATATATATAGTAGTATAAGTATTGTGATTTGTGTATATATTTTTTACAAATAACAAGAATACTGCTGCTTACATTGCAGGTAAATTCCGTTTCAAAATCCTCTGTGATTGTAGGACACAGGTGCTGGGCGGTACTCTTACTTTTTTGCAACTTTGCGCTCGCTTGTCATTATGTAAGAGTTTACTTTAGAGAACTTCAGTTAGGTAATGTGTTGGGATCTGAGGAACGCTGTCTCAGGCTCGTGAGGAGCTTGTGTCGCTGGGGGGATTCTATTCTGGAATGTGGAGTTCTAAGGCAGGCAGTTGCTGCCGGGATCCGGAGGACGTCAGATGGATTAAACTAGACACCTACCTTATTCTCGTGTAGTGTCTTCATTTCAGTGGCGACGAGGATGCAGAAATTCCTCAAGGACATAGGTGTTAGTCACATTCTTACTTCTCTTTATCACCCCCGCAGCAATGGCCTGGTTGAGCGCTTCAACCGCGTAATCAAGGAACATCTGCAATTGGCTTTGGTGAATGGGTTGCATTGGCGGCAAGCGGTCAGCAACATGCTTTGGGCTGTGAGGACCACTCCCCATGTTAGTACCGGCATTGCCCCGTTTACCTTACTTAGGGGAAGGGTTGCTGGTTCTAAATTAAACAAGGAATGGATGTCCAGGAGGGAGGTGGACACTAAGAAATTGTCTGTTGTAACTGACGTCAGGGCTGCTGTTCAGGCTAAGTACGACACCAGGCCTGGAGTTCGTTATCCTTTGTCTGTTAAGGTGGGGGATTGGGTGAGGGTCAAGAGACCGGGTTTTCTTCGCAAGGGGAGTCTCGGTTCTCCGCTCCCAAAGAGTGTCAGCTGTAAGAAATCACGTGGTGGTGTTGGAGAGTGGGAAAGTTTGGAACAAGTCTGCTATTTCCATTGTGCCTGAGTCAATGCTGGTCTATGTCAACAAGAGACTTGGTGTTGTTTCTTCCCCAACATTGGTGCCCACCAATACCCACGGGAGGGAACCTGTGCATTCCGATCATGTTTCTTCCAGAGCTGTTTCCACCAGATTGAAATTTGTTCCTGCAAGATTTCAAGATTACAAAATGTAGTGATGTTGTTCTTCTGTATACCCTGTTATCTTCTTCTTATTGTTTTTTTATCTTTGTCAAACCTTACTTTTCTGTTTTCATTGTGAAGGAAGGGGGGTGTGTTGGGATCTGAGGAACGCTGTCTCAGGCTCGTGAGGAGCTTGTGTCGCTGGGGGATTCTATTCTGGAATGTGGAGTTCTAAGGCAGGCAGTTGCTGCCGGGACCCGGAGGACGTCAGATGGATTAAACTAGACACCTACCTTATTCCCGTGTAGTGTCTTCATTTCATAATGCTATTGCTAGAGAGACTGTAGTCCTTCCTTTGTCCTCCTGTCAAATAGTGGTGGATGCATTTGATACTAGGTTTAGTTACTATTAGTTGATAATTTTTGAGCGGTCTGCGTGACGCATCCTCTGTCACTGAGTGCTGCTTACCCCAGTCCTTAGAACCTTTTGTAGTTTGTTTAGTGAGTGGTACTGGTAAGCTTAGCTTAGCAGTGTCAGTCAGCTGCAGAACATCAGACGCAACCAACCAACAATTTGGTGTATGCATTATGCACTTTATGCATGTGTCCTCCTTCTCATCTATGCATTTTTGATGTCAATAAAAAATGGAAATGCAGGCTTAATGAACAATTGGCCCGCCTGGAATAGGTGGGCTAGGTCAGGTGGTACTTAGGCTTAGTTAGTGTTCTGGATTTTATTTGAATCAATCAGAATGGAACACTGAATTAGTGTTCCCAAATAAGTAGACTGTCCGTGAATCCCGCAAGGCAGTAGTCGATCGGATTAGATAGGTCAATTTTATTGCAATTTTTGTTTCCTAAAACGTTTTTGAGCGTTTTTTTAGACAATTTATTTGTTTCACAGCAATCATTAATGTTTGTGTCTTTCTTTTTCTTTATTATATCTTACATGATCACTGATGTGCAGCACCCAGGGGCAAGAAGACGGGGTCCGATTCGGCGGGACAACCACCAGAGGACCGCTCCTCTACCGAGGGCCCTGCTGCTGGTCCCAGTAAGTCCTCCAGTGGTTAATATTAACAATTATATTGCCCTAACTTTTACTGGACCTTATTTTTTCAGAACTATTAATTCTGGCTCCACTCCCTAATTCTATTTTTTACAAAAGATTCTTTGATCTTGACTTGACTATCTGTTTCTAAATTCTGGTTATCCCTGTCTCTAAGTTCTAACTGCCTCTGCTATGAATGTCTGTACTCTGTACTACTAATATTAGTCTGTTGCTAAGCTTGCCCAGTTTGCATTGCCACTCTTTATTGTACGGTTTTGTATAAAACTCAGATTGACCAATACTAATAGCTCTAGCCACTGAGTCCAGTCCTTTCGGTTGTCCTCTTCTAGGCTTCTTAATCTTGAGGCTTTGACAATTACCACAAACAAAATGCCCAACCAGATATTTGACTATTTTTGATAGGATATAGTACATACTACTTGGATTATGCACAGCCCCATGCAGAACTATGCACAATGAAATAGGATGTTGGTGATGCGAGTTTGGAACTTGGACGTTCCTCACACCTCAGTCAGAAGTGAACCCACAATCCCCTGAACGACTAGCTATAGTGTCTCATTAGGTCCCCGAACCCCCACCCGAAGATACCCAATGATTATGATTACACAACCCAGAACATAACACCCTTTCGCTCACTCACTCGTGTAAGTCCACCACCACCACACAAAATACCACAGAGTCTATGTGTAAGTTCAAAAGGTTTATTTTTCAACTAACAAGCTCTGTATGTATGTTCTATAAAATTCAGTGTACTCCAGCCAGCTCCAACAGCAAAATGCATAAGATTAAAACAATAAACAGTGTTGCACTTGCAACAAGTGCATGATCATTGATGATATATAAGACAAAAGATCTGTGCGAATTCTGAGCGACTCCTCACCGTAGAACGTAGAATTACTGGTTACATGCATCATTCATAAGCTCTGCAAATCTCTGGTTCGTAGAAGGGAATCCTCTGCCTGAGAAAAATGGTGCGTGTTATTATAGTATAATGCAAGCATTTCTCAGTCCTGCCCAAAAAGTGTAACATGTTACCTATGGCTAAGCAATACGGACTAACCGAACTCCATAACAAAGTGGCTTGTTTTTCGACCTCTTGTACGCAACGCTCAGACAGTAGCTGTATGTGCTCATGTGGGCTCAAAAGGCGTCTTACTGTTACTGCGCAACAAGCTGCGAGGTAACATGCGCAAAAGACATGAAGCGGAAAATGGTTGCATGGCTCAGGCTAACTTTGCAAAGAGTAGAGTATAGTATAATAATGACCCTAGGGACCATAACACTACTAGTGTCTACTGACTGTACTCTAGTACCCGATTTGGACTATTGAATGTGATTTATAATAATATGTATGTATTAACTTTTTTTTCAATCTTGCTAATGAAAAAGAATAAATAGGGGAGGTGTACAGGCATCTAAAAATGTGTCATGTTTTTATCTAGGCGGACTAGCAACCACCAGTGGCGGCGGGGCCACCGGCGATTCGAGCCTTCCGGAGGGGCAGGAGAAGATGCGGCACCTGCAGGAGCTACAGGGGGAGCCAGCAGCGGTGGCGGGCGGTGGTAAGTTATATTCATGACTTATTGACATTGCACTAGCTGGAAGGGTGTGTGGACTTCACTCACTGTACTGTTGTTGAGACTTATTATTAGGTATGAAGTTGTAGTGAACATTATACAACGGTTAAAGAAGACACCCTTTACTTAGCATGAGCAATGCAGTAGCAATAGCATTACCAGCGTGACTTGATTAACCAATGGCCTCTTATATCTGACTCCAACTCAGCTGTGAAAGTTTTATGGAGGAGACTAAAAGTCAGATCAGATGACCTTGATGGATGTGTTGAACAAAAAGGGAAAGAAGGGTTGAAGGAGGAAGGGCGGGCGAGATTTAATATGATGACTGGCAGAGAAGGATACGTTGGAAGCATGGATAGGTGGCTGATAGGAATCAGATGCATGTGTTGTTGAAGGATGGGTGGAAGGTGAAAGAAGAATGGATGCCTGCCTGGGTGGGCGACACAGTATGGGTGGATACTGTGGATAGCAAGAATCATCAGCGGTGTTTGGGTAAAACTCAAAGCCAAGGAAAGCAACGGAGTGAGTGGAAGCATGCGTTGTTGTTGGTGAAACAAAGTAAGGTTGGTGGAGAGATTAAGAATGATTGACATTTACTTAGAATGGATGGATGCCTGTATGTATTCATCATAGACAGCATAGGTGGAGACTGTCACGGGATGCACAGTTTTAGGGAATGTAAAAGAAACCGCGCCAGAGTAGCAAAGCCGATGTGGGGAGGGGCAGGGTGGGGGTAGTAGTAAACAATGTATTACGCGGGCAAATACAGGTAACTTTACTGTAAACATACAAATAAATAAAGCGAATTTCATTGTGCGCACTGCACCGCCAAATGCGATGCAGTGTGCGCAACAAAATTAGTTTCATTTATTTATATGTTTACTTACCTGTAATTGGCCGTAATCCATAGTTTACTACCCCCATCCTGCCCCTACCCACGTCACCGCCCGGCCGAACTCCCCGAGTCCCACCACCGACCGCTACTGACCTTATGTCGTTGTCCCATATAAAAGCAACGATCATTGGATCAGATATATAATCTGGCTTTTTGTAGTAGCCAAGGCACTGTGAAATAATTGAGCAATTGCCCTCCATGTAACAGAGAGAGTATGGCCAGTGCCACCCGTAATAGAAAAATACGAGCTTCCCCACCTGCAAACAGTAGTAAATCCAACTAACGTGAGTCTGCGTCATGTCTCGTATGTTTGTCTTGGGTGCAAGCATAGATGACCGAGCTGGCAATGCCGGCTACAACCAGGTTATGTCATTTCGCTAAACTAGAGAAAAGAAGAACACTGGTGTACTGTGTACTGGTTGGAGTCCATAGTGCTAGAATAATGCCTGAAACTCCCACAAATGTTAGAGGCCGAGGAAGTGGGAGGATAGATAGATTATTACCACAAATGTTATGTACTGTGCTTCTTGCTAGTGCTACTGTGCCATTATGTGTTGAATTAATTTTGTGTTACTGTTTAGCTAAGAGTACTGGTTACAACAATATTTTTTTCTTTCTTGATATAGATGGTACTCCTTCCCAAGACAAACCATCGCGGAAGGAGTTGGCAGCCAGGGCCCGGCGCCGGAAACTGGAGGCCATATGCCAGGAGTACCGGCGGCTGGTGGCTCAGGCGGAGGAGGAGGAGGCGGCAGCAGCAGCTGCAGCCTCGTCCGATGCCCCGGGCCCCAGCCAGGCCACAACTCCAGCGGTACGGCGCCGCGATCTGGTAGCCGCCCGCCGCCGCCGCAATTCACTATCAGCCAGCACTGCTGTCCCCCACCCTGGATGCCACTGCAGGGCATTCCGCAAGAAGATTCTACTCCGGATGGCACGTCTAGAGGAGCAAATGGAGGAGCGGGTCAAAATCATGGTGGACAAACACCTCAAATCCCGCCGAATGTAACATCGAGGACCCTGTGGATTTGCCCCTTTTTATTCCTTGTTTTGGTGGGTGGGAATTGGGCGTTGGGGTTTCGGGACATTCTTTGGACTTTTTTCGTTTTGGACATTTGTTGGGGTTAGGGAGAAGGGTGGGTCAGGTGTGGGATAGTTTATTTTTGTTAGGGTAATAAATTATATTTATACTTAAACATACAATGTTAATGTTTTGTGGGGGGTTACTGTTTTACGAATTAACGTCACATTGGTTTCCTTGCTGCTGCAGGGCCGCAGCCAGTGTTTGATTTAAATAATCTGCCGAAGATGATGTAACACAAACAGATAGATGCGGTACCCCTCACTGAGTTATTTGTCCTACTAGTACTGTCAGTCTCTCCTCCTAGTCCATTTATACCTCCCACCAAACGTATCTTACCTGTGATTGATGATTACGTTCGGCACAGCGATGGCTGCATGGTTTCCCAAGAGAATGGAGAAGATGCCATGGTTGTGGTGGTAGTAGTAGAGTAGACACTGGCAGTAGCATTTGCTAAAAAATGAAAAAAGAGACAGTCACTTTCCTGAGAGCGACTGTGGGAGGAGTAGTAGAACGAAGTAAAATACAGTACAGAAGAAGACTGCCAAACAAACAATATTGCAGTTGCAACAGCTAAAGTCAAATTAAACATAATGGTGGCGGGGACAGCCTAGTACAAGAAGTTACAAACTGTAGTTGTGTCGATTGAGTCACTTAACTTAACACAATCGTAATTCGTAACCTTTACTGCTGTGTGGTAGGAGTTTGATGATTAATCCAATCAATGACGGCAATTAATTATGATGTACTACTATTAGCCGGTGACGGCTTGCACATAGACTGAGCATGGGTGGGCAAGCAGAAGAAGCTCCTCGCCCTGCCTTGCAATTGAATTAGTGTTGCTTTCACCACATCTGCCCCAGCAAGCTTGTGATCAATTGGTGTACATTTTATGTAGTCACATCACACCTCAATATAAATCACAGCCCGGGGGAAGAGGGTTAGGGTTTGATGAATGGATGGGAAGGGGGTTTGGGGAAAGGTTTGAGAATGAAAAACAGTACGCATGGACAACAAAAGCAAAGCGCAATCTTGGCAGACGACCATGATCTTATACAAAAAATCTATAAAGGGAGAAAAGGAAATGCATGCATGATGATGAAGATAACTTGATGGTTAATGAGTAGTACTTAATAACTCCTACTAGACAATTAGACAGTACAGGGCAGCAGTATATTCTATGCAATTTGCCTTGCCTGTAATATGCCCTCAGAGACCCAAATTCCATGTTGTACGTAACTTACTTGTAAAGATAGCAAAGACAATTAAAAGAAAACACACTTGTAGGGATCAATTAGCAAACAAACACACAACACACAGTCCTAATGATTGAAGAGAAAAAAGGATTCAAATTAATTAAAAGATGAATGATGAATGATACTAAAGTTACTGTATTATCATGCTCAAATTGTGGAGTGGAATCTCGTCCTTCCTCTTGGTCCTATCTTCCATGGACGCTCCGCACATCAATCTTGGTGGCCTTCCTGATGCCGATTGGTAAGGTAAATATGAGTTGTGTCTCCCAGTATAGCAAGCACAGGGTAAAGGCCGGCCTGTAACGTCTAGATGGAAAAACAAAAGGGGTATTGAAAAATCAATGAATAAAAAAATACATCAATTACGGTGGAGTCCAAGAAGAGAAGCGAGAACACTTTCAGAGTGAGGCGGCTTGGATATATCGTGTAGATTCTGTTTACAGCATTAAGCTACAACAACAACAGGACAGAACAGGCCCACCACAGCACCAGCCCGTGACCCAACCTCCATTTACCTTAATTTTTGACATAGCCAGACAAAAGGCATACACAGCAACTTAGCATTTTCCTAATTAAGTGACAAAATCAATGCGCCGCTGTGAGTCATCACTACACTCGACTACACACCACTACATGGACATGTAGGTCTGCAGTGTTTACTTTCTTGTTGAATTGTTGTGTTTATGTTTACCTTATGCCACTTCATGAAATGCAGTTATTCCTTGAATCATCTCCGTCCCAACTGAATGACTGCATGCAAAGATAGTATGGTCATCATCATGGTGTGGTACGTGTTGTCCAACTACAACTCAGTCTGTAGTGACTCCGATTAAGTCCATATTCCATATTAAAAAATTGCAACAGATATTGGCCGGCACCTGCAGTAGTAGGAGTACAATTTGGTTATTAAACAACAAGAAGGGAAACATTGACTGTCACTGACTTGAGTCACTTTGTAGATTAACTAGTAGAGTAGAGTTCGACTTCATGCACAACATCAACAACAAACAACAGCAATCGCTCAGACTCTGCAAGCATCCAATGCATTCCATCATTACCTGTCTTGCTCTTCTCTTTGGCTGTCAGATCATCAGATGCCTAGTTCTGACAGTTGTTATTTTTTTTTACGGGGCAGTGGCCTCATCATTACTCCAGTCCACATTCATTTTGAGTGTTAGTCGCTGTTTTGGTTTTCGTCTTATTCTTCTGTGGCACTTTGTCACAGTTTAAGTTGCTTCCCTTGGTCAGCACTGTGATGATGGGCCGCGGCCTGGGTAGCGCTCATTGATGGTCATTTGAGTTTGCACAAATGTCAGCAAGTTTCTTCGAAGAGTCTCTTGTCTTTCTCTGCCAAGTACCTTCTGTCCTGACAGTGAGGACCTTTGGATGCCTGCTGAGGCTGTAGCCTTCGGACACTGATGAGTTTCGGCTCCAAAACAAAACGGAGGATAGCTATAGTCACGTTTCACTTCTTATGGAGGCGGGACTGGTAAAGGCAACATTTCTTGTACTAATGTCTGGCTTGATGGAAATGTACTTGTGCGAGACAGGAAGATGAAGCAGGACTCTGAAGAGTGGACAGTTAAATGCACAGACATCCAACTCCAATAGGGAAATAAAAAGAGAAGACGGTGGTGATGGATTTGTTGTGATTTGAACCAGAAAGACAGATACACAGACACATAAAGGAAGGAAGAAAGTAACAATTTGAAAGCCTAGTTGTCAGGGAAGAGGAGCTCGTCCTCAAACTCTGGTGGTTCGGACAGAAGTAGGTCCTGTAACGCACTATTTACGTCATCCAAGTTGCTCTCCTCTTCCTGCTGTGATTCACGTATTTTGTAATCCGGTGGTATAAAGTGCTGATTCATTTTGATCATGGTTAACCTCTCCACGCTTTGGGCCGAGAGACTGGTCCTTTTCGAAGTTACAATGGCACCAGCAGCACTGAAAACACGCTCAGAAGAGACACTTGCGACTGGGGAAGCCAGATACTTTATCGCCAGCCTGCTGAGCACTGTCCATTGGCTTCTTTTCCCATACCAATACACCAATGGGTTTCGATCCATGAAGACCTCTGTTGGGTCATCCAGATAGGCCTGGACCATCCGCTCAATGTTCAGGGGTGCTCCGATGTGCTCGGCCTGTTTTGCCTTTGCATCAGCACTGGACTTACCATACCCCTGCTGTAGAAACCAATCAGTTGCACATTGTGCGGTGGATGATCCTGTTCTTGATGTTATTGTTGGTGTAGGTGACTGCTGGGAGGCAAATGCACTGCCCTCAGGCTCCGAAGTAGAACTTGACTCTGGATGCCCTGTAGTACTGGTTATGGTGGCCTGGGGTGGGGGGCCTGTAATTAACAGCCGTTCTCTTTCGAAAATAGTGGCTTCCTTAGCTATCAAAGTTTTGTAGTTGGCAACATCCACTTCCAAAAAGGAATTACTGCCTTGCTGTTCAGAAATACTTTGTACCGTGGATCCAAAATTGTGGCACTAATGTAATGTGGTTGTGACAAAATTTTATTTTTAATCCTTGTATTTTCCGATAAGCGAGCGGCTAAGGTCTCCGCCAAATGATATGCGTCTTGTTTGTCATCCACACCTGCGTACGTTTCAGACACATCCTTCAGCTGTTGCTCTAGCATGTGCAACAATGGGATAGCTTGGCCCATAGTACAGTCCTCCCTGCTGACTTCACGTGTGAAGATCTCAAAAGGAAGTAGCATCTCAGTCAGGCATTTAATGAGGTCCCATTGAGCCATCTCAACGGTCATGCCTTTCACAGTAGGTTCCCCTAATCTTTGCATGACATAAGCATTGAGTGGTATGTACAGTTCAAACAGACGATCAAGCATGTAATAAGTTGAGTTCCAACGTGTTGGCACCTCCTGGATGAGCGCTTTGACTGGAATTTTATGCTCACGTTGAATGACCCTCAGCTGCTTCCGGGCTTTAAAAGAATGGTTGAAATGTGTGCATATTCTTCTGCAGGTGACCAGTAAGTTGCTGACTTTGGATTCATTTTTCAAAAAGTCTTGAACAACAATGTTAATGCAGTGTGCCAAACACGGGACCCTGAAATAGCCACCATTGAGCATGGCCAAAACTACATTACTGCCGTTGTCCGTGGCAACAAAACCAATCGTAAGCCCTCTTGGGCGCAGCCACTCAAAGACCTTGGTGTTAAACTCTTCCAAAATGTTTGCAGCAGTATGAGATTTCTCCATGGCAAACATGGCTACAGTTGCATGTTTGCGAGTGGCATGAAAAATCTCTGCAGTATCAACACCAGCAGATACCTGTTCTCTAACCCCCGCAAAACTGATCCAGTGTGCAGTGATGCACATGTAATCTGTGGCTTGGCAACTGGTCCACATGTCTGTAGTCAGGTGGATACTGTGAACAGCACTCTGCTTCAAGGCCTTTCCTAGCAATTCCAGCACGTCGTGATGTAGTGCTGGAACTGCAACTCTGGCAAAATAGTAGCGGCTGGGAACATGCCATTTTGGGCAGATGGTTGACACAAATTCCACAAAACCCAACCCTTCAACAAAAGAAAAAGGGAGAAGGTCCAGTGCTAACATTTTAGCCAGCTTCGCATTGTACAAACGTGCTATTGGGTGGTTGCGTTCGTACTGCCCCTCACCCCCAAACATGCTGATAATAGTAGGCTGCATGGTTTTCCTTTCTCTTAGGCTCAACGCACTTTTTGGTAGTGCGGACCTGGTACTTCTTGGTGTCTCCGGCTGACTCTTACTCTTGTGCCACTGAGATGTTGCTGAAGATGTGTGCAACGTTAAGACTGCACTGCTGGGGTCAGGGACACCTTGTGTACCACTACCAGAGAGAATGTCTCCCTGTCCTTCCTCTTCCACCGTGATCGGATCTTCTTCTACTCCTTTATCCCCACCAACACCAGTGGTTGCCGTTTTTTTTCTGTCGCGAAGGTGGTCCTCCCAGCTGATCAAGTGGTGTTTTTTCAGATGGGTCATTTGGCCTCCGGTACCATAGTTTGTACCAAGCTTACCACGACTAACAGAGGTATTACAAATGGAGCATATAGCAATGTTCTCCTCCTTTTCGCTAACCGTAAAGAAGTCCCAAACTGGGGAGCTTAACTTTGGCCTCCTGCTGGAGGTGCCACGTCCAATGCCGGATGATCTGTAGGGTGTGTGTTGAATTTGACTCTGTGCTGCTGTACCACTACCTACTCCTACAGAGGTGGTGGTTGTGCTGGATGTAGGTCGCTGCCGGGCCTTTGCTAATGCAAATATGGAAGCTGTAGGTCGTGTTGGTGTTACCTGTGGAGGTATGCGTGCTACATCCCTCGCAGCGATTTTGGATAGGGTAAGAATGTTGGTCTCCATCTCCTCGGGGCCGGGAGTGATGTTCGTGATGACTGGCTCGTCGTCATCATCATCATCATCTTGCTGTTCTACATCGACCTCCATAAGTGTAAGGCTTTCCGGAACCTTCCTTTTCCCTAGCTTGGTCTTGGAACGTGGCTCCCTCTCAGACTCAGTTTGTGGCTTCCAAGTGGCATCTAGATCATCAGAAGGGGGCTTGGCGAAGAACTTGATGGACTACCCCTCCTTTTCCTTGCTGGGGATTTGGAAGACAATGGATCTTCTGAATGAGTGGCTTCTTCTTCTACCTCTGCATGAGGCTCAATTTCCTGAACTGCCCCTACTTCAGGAGGAACAACAACTACTATTGCGGGCGGTGGTTGCGGCTGTTGTTGTTGACCACTTATCTGCTGTGTTTCCTCCTGCGTTGATTGGGTACTACTTTGAGATAGCGATAAGTTTATCTCCGGCTCAGCATCACTGCTTTCCACCATTAGGCTGGCTATCTCTTCCACACTCATGTGCTTGGGCCTGGGTTGGTGGGTTGGGTCCACTGATGCGGAGGTGCTGCCCCCAGCTTGCCCCCGGACACCGCTGCTGCAGGCGCAATTTTTTTCCCAAAAAAGGTATTGGCCGGCACACCAGACTTCAGTGTCACTTGCTTCTTCTGTTCCTTCTTCTTCTCAATAGCAACTTTCTTGGTACTGGAGGACCTGGTACCTGCTTTCTTTGGGCCCATCTTCTTCAGATGTCAGCAGCACTCAGTTGCAGAGATGTCTGGTCAGGTCACACGTCACGTTGTGTTGTGTGTACAGCAGCAGGATGTCTGTCTGGAAGTGCAACAGGCAATGATGAGAGACACACCTCCTCCTCAGTCTTTGTGCACCTAAAAGCAAAAAAGCCAGAACATCAGTCAAACATAGCACAAATCAAACAAATAGAATATAGAACTTAGTGTGTGGTGGCCTCAATTATTAAATTTCAGAAACTCTGTGAACAACAACACACAGTGTAGCCATTTATGAGACGTTGACAACAAGGCCAGGGCTTTCCTGGCTACTGTGTAGTGCTAGTGTACACTCTGGAAGAATAAGAATAGTAAAGAACAAAAACTAAAATGTACTGGAGCATGTTTGGCCTAAATTTGTGCATCACGTGGGATGTATTATATAGCAGCATCAGGGAGCTGCAGCTGGCAATGGGGATGGATTTGGAAGCAGTAAGACAAGAGGAACAATGGAAAGACACGCAGGCCTATGCGGCAAAAACAGCACACTAATAACTACCACAACAAAATGGCCCCCAGAAACATGGTGACTCACAGGCACAAGGCACGGCAAACAATGAACTCAAGCAGGCCTATATATGGGCAGACAAAGGATGCCTTATAAAACACACACAGCTTTAATGCAAAAACTAAAATCCACATGGCTAAAAACACTTTGGAAAGTTAGACAACCACTACAACAACACAATTATAATTACACAGTACACACGCAAAAAAGGCATTTATTTAACACACCCAAAAAGTGAAATAGTCAGACCCTCCAAAAAAAACCACATTTCGCAATTCAATTGAATCAATTTAATGCCATCCATGGCCTAAATGATGTCAAAATTCCACAGACTACACAGAAACAGTTTTATGCACCCATGGTGACTACCTCTGGGCCTACTGGCATACTGGGCCGCAAGCTTGGAGGCCTATGGCAAAAGCACAGTGGCTGGTTTAACAAAATGGCCGCCGCCCACATGGCCAGGCCACCCAAAATAACAAAAAAGTGAAGACAAAGGACAGGACCAGGCAGTTGGAGACTCTGGGCAACTTGCTACCTCTTGGAAAAAATTGTAAAACAAAAAAAAAATGACTCCTTGCTCACCAAACTACATCTAAATGACAACCTGAGGAGTTTTTTGTGCAAAATGAACTAAATCAACATTTTCGAGAAGGTTTAATGATGCTCGAGAGATATTGTTCGCCAGATTGTAAATTCTGCGTGTTCGGCATCGCGATCGTCACAAAAAGTCGTTATCGCGCGCGAAAACGTACATTGAGCGCGCGAAGAAGATAAAAAGTGTAAGTCCGCGTTGTCGCGCAGTGCGGACTTGCCCAAAGTCCGCGAGCTGAACGCCCAGGGTTACCTACTGGCTGAAAAGGCCTATTTATTTAACAAACACCCAAAAAAATAAAATACCACCCCAAAACCCACATTTTGCAAATCAATCCAATGCCATCCATGGCCTAAATTATGTTACAATTCAACAGACAACACAGAAACAGTTTTTATGCACCCATGAGGATGACTACCTCCGGGCCTACTGGCACACTAGGCCGCAAGCTTGGAGGCCTATGGCAAAAGCACAGTGGCTGTTCACACAAAATGGCCGCCAACACATGGCCAGGCCACCCAGAACAACAAGAAAAGGAACACAAGACAGACAATGCAGGCCTATGGCAAAAGCACAATGCCTGGCTTTACAAAATGGCCGCCACCCACATGGCCAGGCCACCCAAAATAACAAAAAAGTGAAGACAAAGGACAGGACCAGGCAGTTGGAGACTCTGGGCAACTTGCTACCTCTTGGAAAAAATTGTAAAACCAAAAAAAAATGACTCCTTGCTCACCAAACTACATCTAAATGACAACCTGAGGAGTTTTTTGTGCAAAATGAACTAAATCAACATTTTCGAGAAGGTTTAATGATGCTCGAGAGATATTGTTCGCCAGATTGTAAATTCTGCGTGTTCGGCATCGCGATCGTCACAAAATGTCGTTATCGCACGCGCGAAACGTACATTGAGCGCGCGAAGAAGATAAAAAGTGTAAGTCCGCGTTGTCGCGCAGTGCGGACTTGCCCAAAGTCCGCGAGCTGAACGCCCAGGGTTACCTACTGGCTGAAAAGGCCTATTTATTTAACAAACACCCAAAAATATAAAATACCACCCCAAACCCCACATTTTGCAAATCAATCCAATGCCATCCATGGATGCCCGGCCTACATGATGTTTAAACTTTAAATTCAACAGACACCACAGAAACATGCACCCATGGGTACCTCTGGCTCTAGTCCGGGCCTACTGGCTGAAATTCCAATCAAAGAAAAACAACTAGGCCCCTGCCGAAACTACAGGCCACAGCAATACATTTTAAAAACTATGGAAATCCCACAAAAAAATGTAGGTACAAACAAGCCCCAATCAAACAAACAAGTACACCAATTCTCCAACTTACTTGTAAAATCTCAAATCCAAGAGTCCTCAAATCCAATCCAATGATATGATGCAGCAGACAGACACAAAAAGTGATCCTTCCAGCTCCAAATCCAAATGAAAGTGAACAGCACATGGACAAAACACTGGGAGGAGCCTGCTGGACAGGAACAGGAAGTTTGAGAATCAGGGGCACTTCCTTCCTCTTGGAAAAAAAGAAAAAGGACTCCTTGCTCACCAAACTACATCTCTAAATGACAACCTGAGGAGTTTTTTGTGCAAAATGAACTAATTCATCATTTTCGAGAAGGTTTTATGATGCTCGAGATATATTCTTCGGCAGATTGTAGTTTCTTCGTGTTCGGGATCGCGATCTTACCAACACTGCCGCCGGAAGTCAGATCGCGCGTCCGAATTACGTGTTCGCGTTCGCACACTCTCACGGGATCATGCGGCCGGATTCCAAATCTCGTGGCGCCCGCGAACGGATAGGAAGTCGCGTCGGCAAACGCAGAATCACTGTAGGTCGTTACCGCGCGCGCGAGAACGTATATTGAGCGCGCGAAGAAGAAAAACAGCTACGCTACGCCGCAAATTGCGTAGTGCACGGTAACTTCGCGTTCTACGCGAATCGCGAAGTTACCGTAACTTCGCAAATTCCGCGAGCGTAGCGTAGCGTAGTTCACCGCCCAGGGTTAGTTGCGGGGCGTCTGCCTTGGCGGTAACCGGACAGGGTGCCCTGGGTGGGGCAAAACAATATATCAGTTTGGGGTTGATTATTGGTGCGTTAAACCAATTTGTACGGCCAGGGTGCCAGAAAGTGGGAAGGCCACTTGGGGGCAGTGTTTCTCACTTTGGCTGCACATGTATGAATAATGTCTTCATTCACTAATACCAATAATGGGCATCGCTCCATCCTTCTCAGCAAGGTAGACCAAAGCGGTTTGATATGTCCTTTGACTTTGATGAGCGATTCATTCAATGCTTTTCTTTCAAAGAACTATTCTCGCCAAATTGTAATTCAGTAGTTTGGATGGCGCCTATGTTGGCACATTAAATTTACACTGCCTCTGGGATAAGCCAAAGTCTCTGCCTAACCACCTAAGGGGTGGGCCGGTGTCAGCCTAAGTGTGTGCTCCCTTCTCCCGACTAGAGAGGTGGGTTCGGCCAGGCGTAGGTGCATACCCCAGCCAACCAGAAACTCCATTTACAACATTGGCAGAGAATGCCTAGGAGTGGTTTGCAGTCCATTCGCAACCGCCCCACAGGGCGAATGTTTTAGGCCACAAGGTTTGTGGAGGGCTCTTGTGTGGGAGCCTGGTGAAGAGCTACGGTCAGGCTAGGATGTCTCGTGCTGACCTAGTGAGTTATGTAATCCCTGTGATGTCATGATGAGGTTTGGTGGCACAGGATAATAGGGGCAGATGGTACTAAGTCTCTCTTGTATGGACGATACGAAGGCTAATTAAAAAATTGTGTGGGAGCCTGGTGAAGAGCTAAGGTCAGGCTAGGATGTCTCGTGCTTTCACCGCACTGTTGAGTCCCAGTCACGAGCGGATTCTATCAGGGTCAGCTGGTGGTGGGTCAGGAAGGCCAAGGCATCAGTAGCACTGAGCGGCTTACAGCCAGAGGCGGTATCCGATGCAAGGGACACCTGTTAGATTAGAGCACTACTCAGAGGGACCGCCTTAAGAGCTTGGAGGTCTGTTGGCACCGCCTTTCAATGCAAGCCATTGTCTAGCGGGCTGCTCTGAGCAGAGCAGTTGCAGGCGTAAGTAACAGTATCAGCTGCCAGTTCAAATGTGCATCTTTCACTAATTACTCAGATAACTGGGACAGGAAGTAAGGCGGGCTGCTTAACTCTTGCTTCTACCTGCATTGGCACATCTTGTCAGGAGTGAATGTCAAATCAATCAATCAATCACGGCATTTATAGAGCGCGCTACTCACCCGGGAGGGTCTCAAGGCGCTGGGGGAGGGGGTAAGTTACTGCTCGAACAGCCAGGTCTTGAGCTGCTTCCTGAAGGCGAGATGGTCCTGGGTTCGCCGAAGGTGAGTGGGGAGGGAGTTCCAGGTCTTGGCCGCCAGGTAGGAGAAGGATCTTCCTCCGGCGGTGGTTCTGCGGATGCGTGGTACGGTGGCGAGGGCGTGGCTGGTTGATCGTAGCTGGCGTGTGGGCGTGTAGAAGGACATGCGGTCGTTGAGGTACTTTGGGCCCAGGTCGTGGAGGGCCTTGTGTGCGTGGGTGAGGAGTCTGAACGTGATTCTCTTGCTGACGGGGAGCCAGTGCAGGTCTTTCAGGTGTACGGTGATGTGGCTGTGTCGGGGGATGTCCAGGATGAGTCGTGCGGAGGCGTTCTGGATGCGCTGGAGTCTCTTTTGAAGTTTGGCTGTGGTTCCGGCGTAGAGGGTGTTCCCATAGTCCAGTCGGCTGGTGACGAGTGCCTGGGTGACGGTCTTCCTGGTTTCAGTGGGGATCCATCTGAAGATCTTGCGGAGCATGCGCAGGGTGTTGAAGCATGAAGATGAGACGGCGTTGACTTGTTTGGTCATTGATAGGGAGGAGTCCAGGATGAAGCCCAGGTTGCGTGCGTGGTCCGTTGGCTTGGGTGCGGTGCCCAGGGCCGGGGGCCACCAGGAGTCGTCCCAGGCGGAGGGTGATGAGCCCAGGATGAGGACTTCCGTCTTGTCTGAGTTCAGTTTAAGGCGGCTGTTCCTCATCCAGTCGGCGACGTCTCTCATCCCGTCGTGCAGGTTGGCTCTGGCGGTAGTGGGGTCGTTGGTGAGGGAGAGGATCAGCTGGGTGTCGTCGGCGTAGGAGATGATGTTGAGGTTGTGTCGGCGTGCGATGGCTGCGAGGGGCTCATGTAGGCGTTGAAGAGGGTCGGGCTGAGTGAGGATCCTTGTGGAACGCCGCAGATGACTTCGGTGGCTTCGGATCTGAACGGGAGAGGCGGACTCTCTGGGTTCTTCCGGCGAGGAACGAGATGATCCATTCCAGTGCTTTCTCTCGGATTCCGATGTTGCTGAGGCGCTTCACTAGGGTGCGGTGGCAGACGGTGTCGAACGCCGCGGAGAGGTCCAGGAGGATGAGGGCAGCTGTTTCCCCGTTGTCGGTTAGGGTTCTGATGTCGTCGGTGGCTGCGATAAGGGGCGGTCTCGGTGCTGTGGTTGGCCCGAAACCCGGACTGCGAGGGGTCGAGGATCCATTCGTCTCGAGGAAGGCGGCAAGCTGTCTGTTGACGGTCTTCTCGATGACTTTGGCCGGAAACGGAAGGAGCGAGATGGGGCGGTAGTTCTTGAGGTCGGTGGGGTCCGCCGTTGGTTTCTTCAGGAGGGCGGTAAGCTCGGCGTGCTTCCAGCTCTCCGGGAAGGTGGCGGTGCGGAAGGAGGAGTTGATGATGTCCCGGAGATGGGGTGCGATGGTGGCGTCGGCTTTGTTGAAGACGTGGTGTGGGCAGGGGTCGGTTGGTGATCCGGAGTGGATGGAGTTCATCGTGCGGGTGGTGTCTTCGGTGTTGATCGGGGTCCAGTTGCAGAGGGTGGTGGTGGCGGGCATTGGTTCGGCGGTAGGGTGCGTTGTTTGTGCGTTGAAGCTGTTGTGTATGTCGGTGATCTTGCGGTGGAAGAACGCGGAGAGTGAGTTGCAGAGGTCTTGCGAGGGGGTGATGTCGTTGTTTCCGGCGCTGGGGTTGGAGAACTCTTTGACGATGCTGAAAAGTTCCTTGCTGTCATGGGCGTTGTTGTCCAGTCGTTCTTTGAGTGCCGACTTCTTGGTGGCACGGATCAGCTGGTGGTGTTTGCGGGTGGCGTGCTTGAGGGCGGTCCTGTTGTCTGTGGTCTGGTCGAGTCGCCAGGTTTTCTCGAGAGTGCGGCAGTTCTTCTTGGATTCCTTGAGTTCGTTGGTGAACCAAGGGGTTTTCTTGCTTCCGGGTCTGCTGGGAGGGTTTTTTAGTGGTGCGAGGTCGTCGGGCGCAGGCGGTCAGCCACTTGGCGAGGTTGCTGGCTGCTTCGTTTGGGTCCGTTGTGTCGGTGGGTGTGTTCTGGCTGAGGGAGGCGGTGAGCTGCTCGGCGGTGATCTTGCTCCAGCTCCGGCGGGGAGCCTGTTGCGGGTGGTGGTGGGTCGCAGTCTTTCTGAAGCTGAAGTGGACGCAGCTGTGGTCGGTCCAGTGGAGTCCGGAGGGATTGCACTTAAGCCAGGTAATGTGCGCACCCATCCACACCAAGCCGATTGTTTAAGGCCACCCTGGGACGCATTTACACAGCCCTGCGGCAGGCCCTTGTGGTTGTCGGTGCCATGAATTACTAAATTGAACTGAACAGGAGGCGTGTCCGGGGGTTACACCAGCAGAAGTTTGGGGAGAGCTAGACTCCACACATGGTTGAGGTGTAGGTTTAAGTAGTTGGAGTGGCACTCTTAGTTGACCAGGGGTTCGATGCTACACGAGGGCATCGCCGTGTTGTGTCCAGAGCACGGGCATTGGGTGTTTCCCAGGGGGCAGCAAGTAGAGGCAAGGCTCTGTCAAAATCTGGCACAAGAACACAAGGCAGTCAGGGCCAACTTGTCTGTTGGGTGACTTGTGTAGGCACCTGTGTAGTTGTTACTCCACGAAGGGGTGAGTTGTCTCCAATAGTGGGAATAACACATATATGTGTGTCCCTGGCCTTACAGCTGTGTGGAGCCTGTCTCATTTAGAGGTATGCCCAGGTGAAAATTGCGTATTTAAGGTTTGCATGACCAATGCGGTTTGTGGTATTTCTTAGCAGACCCACTGAAGGTGTACTGCAGCTAAACAGGGAACTGGGAATCTTGGTTTCCGTCACTTTGGCCGGTCTAAAGCAGCCAGGGTCGGAGATTGACAGTAGGTACTAGGCATCTGTGATCCGACGGCAGTGAGGCAAGCGGGGTGCGCTGCTTAAGTTGTAATTGCACGAAAGGGTGAGGTGTCTCCAATAGTGGGCACAAGACATATATTGTTTCAAACCAGCTTTGATACCATTAAGGTGTTCACCAGGGTTTAGCAATCAAAGGGGTTTGTGCATCCGTCTGGTCAACGGGGCGAAATAAGTGCACCCCAGAACCAAGGGCAGGTGATATGATCCTGCAGTTAGGCGCAAATGCCCGCCCGGTTAGTAATAGTTGCCTCGCTGGGTGGTGACGCTGTCAGCCAACAGTGTGCTGCCGTCCCAAGAAATGGGGAACAAGGTGTCAAGCACAAAAGGCTACTATGTAAAAGAACATTTGGCATGTCCAGTGATCAACAAAAGGAAATTTAACTGAGCAGGTAATGTTCCTCCGCTGGGGTTGCCCAGGGGTGGGCAGTGTGAATGCCCCTGCCCCCCTATTCGGCAATATTTGAGGATGAGGGTATAGTAGGACTTGGTCAACCCTTAATGTTAGGCACCATATCGCAAACAGTGCACACTGTATGAAATCGGACAGATTCTCTTAGCTGGTATGCCTAGGGGGTTCACCAGAGGGAGTTGAGCTGGCGGAATTTCCATAAGGAATAAGGGATGCATGGCAAGGGCAGGAGGGCACCCTCGATCATTGGCACATACTTCCAGTTATGACCATGCCCATGCGTCATGATTTAGAAAGCAGAGGGACGGTGCAAACGTTAAGCACATTTCTCCTCGCCCGAATAGCCAAAGTAGGCAGGCGGGTTTGGGAGCGGTTACCTAACAAGTGGGCTGCCGTCCCATAGATGGGGGACACAGGGGTTCAGGCACACACGGTGCTAGAAGGACGGCAGCTAGGTGGGATCAGCAAATAGATGGGGTAATGTGAGCCATGGTGTCTGAAATCGTCCCGCCCAGAGTTGGCACGGGGCTAGGTCATGTGAGGCAGTGGAACTTTCCTGCAGGAGGGTGATTAGATCTTGGCACAGGTTCACAGGCCAGAAGGGCCTTTGGTTTCATCAGACACTAGCTGATCCAGGCTAACGTCAAGGGCTATTGTGATATAGATGGGGTTCATCTATCACCAGTAGGGAGGGATCCCTTCCCTTAGAATGGCAGGAGGCCTGGAAATGAGCTGTTTTGGTGAGAAATGAGCTGTTTTGGTGAGATCAGCAACTACATGGGTCAATGTAACTCTGGTGGTCTGAGATGATCCCCCGCAGAGGTGGCACAGAGCTAAGTCAGAGGAGGCCGTTGAACATCCCTGTAAGAATGAACAGTTCATGGCGTAAGTTCGCAGACCAGAGACGAGCTGTTTTGGTGAGAAATGAGCTGTTTTGGTGAGATCAGCAACTACATGGGTCAATGTAACTCTGGTTGTCCGAGATGATCCCCCGCAGAGGTGGCACAGAGCTAAGTCAGAGGAGGCCGTTGAACATCCCTGTAAGAGTGAACAGTTCATGGCGTAAGTTCGCAGAGCAGAGATGAGCTGTTCCAGGCTAATGTTAAGGCTACTTTGCTAAAGATGGGGTCCATTGTCACCATGGCCATCCAGGCGTACGCCTAGGTTAGGTTGACAAACTTGGGTGCAATTGCCACAGGTGGGCATGGATACTTTCCACTGGACATGCACAAGGCCCTAGAAAGCAGGTTGCAGGTCGGAATGAGCTGTTTTGGTGGGGGGCTCTCGCAGCGACGGGAGCCGCCTCCAGAGCTGTGGCGGAGTTACAGGGCGATCTGGAAGCAGACTGGTACAGTAAGGGTACCTCTGCGGCAGACCGGTACAGTAAGGGTACCTCTGCGCGGCACAGTAGGGGTGCCAGAGCCAAAGACCAGGAGCCTCAGGGCAGGTTCCTGGAAAACCGCGACGGCTCCCCGTTAGTCCTTCGGGCGGTTGGGGGCCTGACCAACCGGAGGTTTGCCTTGCTACGCTCCGCCCTGAAAAGGGCGTGAGTAGAACAGACCAACGTGTCACGTGATCCGGAAGAGGATCATCAAAGGTAGCACTGACGGGGTGTCCCACAGTGCTGGCTCACCAGGCAGGCGGGGGCAGCATAGGTTGGCACAGCTGCCCGCCCTTGGATCGCCCGTAAGATAACCCACATATTGCATACTCCTGTATGGAATAAACCTGCAGCAATATTTTCCCACTACAAAGTTGTCTTGTGTATTTATTCATTCTTGCATGCTCAGACGGGGGGTGGGAGAAGTTGCCGATAAGGGCACTATGCGGCTGTCCGCGGCCCCGCAGGGGCCACCTCAGCAGGGCGGCCCTTTAGTGCCATTTTGGCACCGCCCACCCGCTCTAGTCTTTGGAGGGGTTCTGTGGAGCCCTCTAGCTAGGTCGCCTCTGTGACGTCCTTCCGGTGCGACAGGGGGGGGAGGGCATATATGCCTCCCCTGCCCCTCCTGGCGGTCTCTGTTCGCCAGCCACGCCGTCTCCCACCCCACCTCTTACCCGGCGTCCTGGCTGGTGGACAGGGTACTCTGAATGTTTTAATGTTTTCCATTTGTGTTGCAGGCGGAGTTACAGGGCGATCTGGAAGCAGACTGGTACAGTAAGGGTACCTCTGCGGCAGACCGGTACAGTAAGGGTACCTCTGCGCGGCACAGTAGGGGTGCCAGAGCCAAAGACCAGGAGCCTCAGGGCAGGTTCCTGGAAAACTGCGATGGCGCCCCGTTAGTCCTTCGGGCGGTTGGGGGCCTGACCAACCAGGGGTTTGCCCTGCTACGCTCCGCCCTGAAAAGGGCATGAGTAGAACAGACCAACGTGTCACGTGATCCGGAAGAGGATCATCAAACGTAGCACTGACGGGGTGTCCCACAATACTGGCTCACCAGGCGGGCGGGGGCAGCATAGGTTGGCACAGCTGCCCGCCCTTGGATCGCCCGTAAGATAACCCACATATTGCATACTCCTGTATGGAATAAACCTGCAGCAATATTTTCCCACTACAAAGTTGTCTTGTGTATTTATTCATTCTTGCATGCTCAGACGGGGGGTGGGAGAAGTTGCCGATAATGGCACTATGCTCCCCATACCCAGAGATCGGGCGATTTTCTCGGTTTGTACGGCCTTTTGACCTTGCAACTAGCCGGCTCTCCAGGGCTGCAGCCACACCTCATGGAGGTCCAGCCCTGGGGCGTGTGTCTGTGGGGTCCTCTAAAAACATCCACACGGTTCAATGGTGCCCTCGACCACTTCTTGCTTGATGTAGTGAAGTGTTCACAATATGATTGTTTTTCAATTTTAGCTCCTAATATTCCACACAATGGCGACTGGTAGAGAGCAGAGCGCGGTACAAGCAGGCGTGAACTTGTCTGCATCGTGAGTTTAATTTGAGCGAGAGGTATGTATAGCACAGCATGAATCTTGTGCAACGGGAGAAAGTTGAACAGAAGAAGCACGGGGGAGCAGTGGAAGAAGAAAGAATGAAGAACAAGAGGGTGTCTCACATGCAGGGAGCACAATGGAGGAGCTTCGTTATGGAACATGAGGTCATTTCCTGGCAGTGTGGTGTTGAATAAAAAAAAAAGTGTGTATGTATATATAAATATATGGTTGGAGGGAAGAGTCCTCAGAGAAAAATGACATACCCCTTTGAAGATCCACCCTTCCACCTCTGTAACACTGCTCTAATAAGGCCAGGACGATGCTACTTTATTTCTGGGAGATGTTTCCATGTTCACATGTTGTGATGTGTGTCCCCAAAAGTGCAGGCGCATGCTCAGATAATTGTTAAGTAATTTATTACTTGAAATAAGGAGAAACAGCACCGCCAGCACACAGCAGGACAACCCTCCTTCCATGTGACAAACCTGGAAACCCCACCACATCACACACTCCAGGTGGCCTCCCATGGTTCCTCATCACACAGAAGTGAGCCCCCAAGAACCAGGAGACAGGCTAAGAACAGAAGGATAATGGAAAGGACATGGAAGAAAAGTTAAGCCGCAACACATCCCCCCTCACCCAAATGCACGACACAACAAAAAGGAAAAGTCTTCAAGAAAAGGAACTATATTCAGAAGGACCAACTGAAGGGCTAGTGGGGCTCATCGAAGTCATTCCAGCCAGAAGAGTTTCTTGTGGTCCGCGGGCCTGATCTGTGTGCACTGTCCACACATCCAGACACTCACACTTGGATAGACATAGTCACTCCGCTTTACTTGCCCCTGGCACAAGAATCAGAGCCCGAGTTCCCAGATGCATGAACCGGATGGTGCAGCCCGTACCAGCCCTGAGATGCTCCATGTGACCTGAGATCTGCTGTTACTCAGTGGCGTTCGCCACTGCGTAGTTATAGTTAGATCAGCTGTTCCATAGGAAATGCGTTATTTGTGTTGCTAATAACTTTGGCCCCATTGGACGAATCTCCACAAAAACTTTACAAAAAAGCAGATCTTTTATGCCTAGTTTGAGCTTGGAAAGTTTTAGGGTGATCTGTCAAGGGGGGGCAGAGAAAAAAGCGGGTCCCAAAAACGCAAAATCACCATGCATTTTCCGTAGAATTTTTCTGGCAGGGCTACAGCAAAAACTGCTGAAAGGGATTACACCAAATTTAGAAGGAAGCTAAATCTTGGTACCCAGATTGTGCTTTTTTGTGATTTGATGTAAAACCGTTCAGTAGTTTGTGAGAGATTAGGTTGAATATATTTGTATATCTGGGCGGTTCGGTTCGAGGGACTCTCCCTAAAAACCAGTGTTTCAAAATAGAACATTCACATTGGCCCAGGGAGCTCTTTTGCCCTTGGGCCATCTCACTCCCGCGGGAGCCAGACTCCCGCGGGAGACAGTGCTCTGATTGGCTGCCATCAACATGAGAAAAATGTTGCAAGCAGCCATTACAGGACTAGGGGACTTAATCCCCTGTCCTGAAGAAAATCTTTAAAAAATAATATATAGGGATAAATATATATAATAATAATATAGGGATACCCTGCCCACCTAGGCCCCATGGGGGGAGGGGGTCCATAGGGACCCCCTGGGGCCAAAATTAAAAAAGAATCAACAACTGTTGCCGCAATCCCGCGGGATAACAAATAAATGGTGCTACAGGGCCCCGTTGTTAAATTAAGGGGAGGGGGTGTGCACCGCCCTCCATGAGCTATTATAGGCCCTGAGGAGCCCATCCCCGGGGCTACATTACATAAGGGGAGGGGGATGCGCGGCTCCCTTCCCAAAGCTATTAATGGCCCCGGGAAGCCCATTCCCATTGCTGAAATGCCATAAAAGGTGAGGTGCCTGCAATGCCCACCTCCCCAAGCCTTCAAAGGCCCGGGAACCCCATCCCCGGGGCTGCTCAATTTTTAAGACCGTAGGAGTGCAGCCTAGCCCTTCTCCCTGAGCCTTCTATGGCCCCAGGGACCCTATCCCTCGAAGCCGGCTCACACACCAGTTTCCCCTGCCCCCTCCGGCATGGGCAGGGAAACTTGCGTTTGCTCCCGCCTGTAGTGACCTGGGGAAGGGCACTAGGACCCTGCTATGGACAGAGGGGTCAGGAGGGAACCGGACACCACATCCGGTCAGGGGTGTGGGGAGCACACAAAGAGGAGACGGGGATCAGAAGCGGAGGTGCACAGCCAGCTCGTGACGACGATACAAGAATAAAGAAACCTAATCCCCTACCCGTGTCCTGTGTACTTTGTGGGTCCGGGGACGTGACAACTGGCGACGAAGTGGGATCCTCATCTGGCGACCACCGCTGCGTGAGGGACCGACGTGTGCAGGAGAGGCTGAACGACGGAGCCAGGAGCCCACCCTGGTCCGTGACGTGGGAACACATCCGACCGCCAGAGAAAGCGGTAAGATACTGAAGTGCCCGAAAGTAAAGAAAAGAAGCAAAGAAAGCGCCAAACAGGGACAAGCGCAAATGAGCGCCTGCAAGAGATCGTGCCTGCAGCCCAAATAGCAGAGAGACGCGCGAAGTTCAAAGGAACTATCGCGAGAGCAGGGCGGCCATCTTAGAAACAGGCAGGTTGGACCAATCAGGAGCGAGGAACAAGGGGCGGCCATTTTGGAAGGTCAGGCAAAGCTCAAAAGATAGAAACCTCGTGAGACTACGGCGGCCATTTTGAAGTCAGGCAAAATAGGCCAATAGGAGCAAAGAACAGAGCGGCATCCATTTTGAAGTCAGGCGGCAACTGAAACCAATAGGAAAACGCAGAAAAAGAGGAAAACAGACAAAAAGGAAAGGAAAAACAGCGAAATAAAAGCAGAATACAGTGGAACCAAAGGGGAAATAAAGAATTAAAGAAAAGGAAGAAAAGGGCAAGAAAAAATAAAAAAAACAGGGGAGGAAAATGAGCGACAATGAGGAGAAGCAGAGCACGCAAGCAATTTTCCGCAGGCCTCTACCATTTAGCCTATCGGAGCCGCAAGCAGGCATCAGGTGGGAAAGATGGATCAGAAAATGTGAGCGCTACATGAGCGCCACGGACGTCCCGGACAGCAAACAACTGCACCTACTTCTGATTCTCGCAGGGGACGAAATAGAAGATCTACTGTTAACTTTCCCCGACGATCAAACAGCGAATTACAAGGGAGTGATAAAGTGTCTCACACAGAAATTTGACCCTCAACGAAATGTTGATTTTGAGAGGTACACGTTTAACACTGCATGCCAGCAAGGGGAAGAGAGCTTAGACTATTTCGCGACGAGACTGAGGAAACTGGTTGCGTATTGCGAATTTGACAAATTCGACAATGAGCAAGCAATAAGATTGTGTATTATCGAAGGTTGTCAATCAGTGGAGTTCCGAACACGCATCCTGAAGGAACCAACGACGCTGGAAAAGATATTGACAATGGCTCGCACGGAGGCACGGAGCCACAGCGCAGGCCAAACAGATGGAGACGGGAAAGGAGAAGAGAGTGGCGTCAGCATATCGCGTCACTGGGAATTTCAAAAGAAAGAGTTCCAGGCGCCAGTCCCAACAAAGAAGTGCGACCAAACATGCTACCGATGTGGCCTCGAGTTCCCACATGTTGGTGCCTGCCCAGCAATGGGCCAGAAGTGCAGGAAATGTAATAGGGACAATCACTTTTCAAGGACGTGCATGACCAGACAATTCAGAAGCGAGAGAGGCAGAACAATGAGACCACGGATGACCAGCAACAGGTATGCACGATACATGGAAACGGCAAATCGCAGTTCCTCTGACGAGTCCGAAGAGACAGCAGCACCTGTGAGAGTAGAGAGGCTATATCTAATGTCAGACGCACCCAAGGAGGAGAAAACAACAGAGCACATTCATCTCGTGGAGAAGCAGCAAATAAAGAAAACCGCCACTGTAAAAATTGATGTGGGGCGCCACCAAGCAAAGTTCGTGCTTGACAGCGGAGCCACATGAACATCATGTGCAGCTCAGAATACGAGAAAATGAAAGTGAAACCACAGCTATCACCGTCGACCGTGGATGTGTTCACGTGGGGCTCCAGAAGACCAGTAGAAAACATGGGAAAATTCATGGAAACTCTAACATACAAAGGCAAGTCCTACCAAGAAGAAGTACACGTGCTCAAGGGTGATATCCCAGCACCATGCCTGCTAAGCAACGTGACGGCACAGGTGATGGGGCTACTAGCAATGACAAACCACATGTCAGAAACGGAGAACATTCTACAAGAATACCCAGCCATACTGAAGGGTCTCGGCAAGCTAAAAGGAAAACAGATAACTTTACATATCAATGAGTCAATTAAGCCGGTGGCCCAACATCATAGACGAGTACCGATCCACCTACAACCACAAGTTGAGGAAGAGATAACAAGCTTACTGGCACAAGACATCATTGAACATGCTGAAGGGCCAACGCCGTGGGTATCTCCGATTGTGGCAGTTCCAAAGAAGGACACCTCAAAGATCCGCATCTGTGTAGACATGAGGATCCCAAACACCGCAATCGCAAGGCAACGTCACCCGGGGCCACACCTCAACGACATGATCAGCTGTCTCACTGGGGCCTGCCGATTCTCGAAGCTGGACCTGTGCAAAGGGTACCATCAATTAGAGCTAGATCACCAGTCCGGGTACATCACGACATTCTCCACACACCCGGGTCTGTTCAGATACAAGCGACTGAGCTTCGGAATATCATCGGCAGCGGAGATATTCAAGGAGACAATAAGGCAGGTGATAAGGCCGGTACAGAACAGCCTCAACTATAGTGATGACATTTTGGTATTTGGCAAAACAGACAAAGAACATGACACCGCTTTGCGTCAAGTGTGTTCACAGCTGGAGCAAGCGGGCCTGACGCTGAATGGAGACAAATGCGAGCTGGGGAGAGGGGAATTGGTGTTCTTCGGATACATCTTCTCCAAGCACGGGTTGAGGCCAGACCCCAGCAAAGTAGAAACGCTGAAGAACGCAAATCCTCCAACGGATGTTGCAGAAGTGAGATCGTTTCTAGGACTTGCCAGCTACTGTGCTCGATATATACAGGATTTTGCCACGGTGAGCACACTGCTAAGAGAACTGACCAGACGAGGGCAGAAGTTCGTCTGGTCCCAGGAATGCGACAAGGCATTCGAGGACATCAGAAAAGCGGTGATGACTGTGGAACATCTCGCTTACTTTGACCCGCACCTGTGCACTGAACTGACTGTAGATGCCAGCCCGGTAGGACTAGGGGCAATACTAGCGCAACACCTGCCAGGGAGAGACTCACCAAGAAAAATCGTTGCGTATGCCATCAAAAGCTTAACAGACATTGAGAAGGCATACTCGCAACCAGAAAAGGAAAGCCTAGCAGTGGTCTGGGCGTGTGAACACTACCACATGTTCATCTACGGGAAGTCATTCACCATCATAACTGACCACCAGGCACTGGTAACGATCTATGGCAGCCCGGCCGCCAAAATGCCACCCAGGATTGAGCGCTGGGGCATAAGGCTGATGGACTACGACTTCACGATTGTAGACAAGCCAGGGAAGGAACACAACCCGGCAGACTACATGTCGAGACACCCGCTGCCGCAGGCACAGACTATGACATCCATGGCAGAAGAGTACCTAAATTTCATACTAAAGCAAAACACCCCGGCACCTATAACACTAGCGGAGCTAGCAAAGGAGACTAAGGACGATGCAACGCTGCAACTGGCCATGGAGACAATGAGAAGGCAGAGATGGAGGCACGTCAACAATAACTGCACATGGGGAGAAGGAGTATGCAAGGAGGAACTATTGACTCTAAAGAAGATACATGAAGAGCTGTCTGAGACAGACACAGGAATAATGATGCGAGGGACAAGAATAGTGATCCCGAATTCACTCAGGCGGCAACTGGTCAATCTGGCTCATGAATCACACAGAGGCATGGTAGCAACGAAGAAACTGCTAAGAGAGAAAGTATGGTTCCCTGGCCTTGACCGCATGGTGGAAAGCACCATCATGACATGTCACCTCTGTCAGGTGACGGGCTCACCAGCCAAGCATGAACCACTACAGATGTCCGAACTGCCAAGAGCGGTGTGGACAACACTAGCAGCTGATTTCTTTGGGCCGTTGGACACAGGCCATTATCTGTTGGTAGTCATGGAGGAGTACTCGCGATTTCCCATAGTGCGACAGGTGTCATCAACATCAGCAACAGCAACACTACCAATACTGGATGACATCTTTGCAGCCTGGGGCTCACCAGAAACACTAAAAACAGACAATGGTCCTCCGTTCTCAGGAGAAGAGTTCCGCAGATTCATGGTCTACCTAGGAGTAAACCACAGGAAGATAACTCCGCTATGGCCGCAGGCGAATGGAATGGTGGAGAGGTTCTTGGGGAGCATCAAAAAGGTAGTTCAAAGAGCGAAGCTGGCGCAGATATCGCTCGGCCAAGCTCTGTGTCAGATGCTACGTGACTACAGAAACACGCCCCATAGCACCACAGGAAGATGCCCGGCGGAGCTAGAGCTGGGAAGGACATGCAGGACGAGACTACCGCAAGTAGAAGCAATCATGGCACCAGAAAACAGCAGCATTGCAGCTAAGGACAGAGAGGCGAAAGGGAAGATGAAAAACTACGCAGATGCCAGACGGCACGCCATCCCGTCACACCTGAAGGAAGGGGACACAGTGATAGTGCGTCAACGACAGCAGAGGAAATCTGACAGCATGTTCTCCAAAGACCCGCTGACAGTAACGAAAGTGAAGGGCCCAATGATCACGGCGGAGTCAAAACACCAGAGGATCACACGGTATATCTCACACTTCAAAGGACTGAATGAGAAACATGAAGAGGACCAAGATGAGGAAACAGCAGAACAAAAAGGGTCGGAGAGCAACGGACAGGAGCAAGGACCAGCGGAAGAGCAACAAATGGAGACCGGCCCAAGAAGAGCATGCAGGAGGCCCAAAAGACTAATAGAGGAAATGTAACGGGCGAAAGCACACCGGCACGTCACCTGACAGACTTGCATCTATGACCATCTACCCATCTATGGGTTTGACGTGCTCGTCATTTCTTTGTGACCAAAGGGGGAGATGTAGTGACCTGGGGAAGGGCACTAGGACCCTGCTATGGACAGAGGGGTCAGGAGGGAACCGGACACCACATCCGGTCAGGGGTGTGGGGAGCACACAAAGAGGAGACGGCGATCGGAAGCGGAGGTGCACAGCCAGCTTGTGACGACGATACAAGAATAAAGAAACCTAATCCCCTACCCGTGTCCTGTGTACTTTGTGGATCCGGGGACGTGACACCGCCTGGCAGGAGAATTTTTAAAACTCCTGCCAAAAGGGAGCAAGCACAAAGTCTGCTCCTAGATGGCGGGAGCTTTGAAAATGCTCCCCCCAGCTGGGAGCAGACTTGTGATCTGTTTCTCTGCTTGCACTGATGCGGGCAGGGAAACAGATTAAGAGATTGCTCTCGCCCGAAGAGAGCAAGCATAAATAGCTGTTCCCTCCTGGTGGGAGCAATACTGTCTCCCGCACCATGTTGGAAGCTGGCTGGGGCCCTGTGACTCCCCCTGCAGCACCCAACAAGTGTATGATGGGTACCCTGGGTGGGCACCAGGGCACCCACCCATTTTAAAGGCAGGCCCCGGAGGATGGGGCCCACAGCCAAAAACGGCTCGGGGAGGGGGGCCACACAGCCACCTCCCCTTAAAAAATACATGGCCCTGAGGCATAGGGTCCCCAGGGCCTTTTTAAGGCTTCGGGAGGGGGCCCGCACGGCACCTCTCCTCTTTTTTGAACGTTTCGGCCTCGGGGTGAAGGTGTGAAAGGGAAAGGGCAGGAAGGTGCCTTATTTACAATTATACAGTGCATTCCTGTCCTTTCCTAGTGCTGGCGTACTTCTGGCTGACTAGCGCCAACGCTGGCATCCTTGCATCATGGTGAAAGGGTGCCTGCATTGTACGCAGAACTGATTTTGTGCAGGAAGGGACACCTTCCTGCACAGAAACAGTCCAGAGCGGCATTTTCCTCTTTCTATATGTCTAGAAAAAAAGAAAAAACGAGAAGCAATAAATATATTGCTCCTCCCAAGGTGAAGCGCAGCATTTTGACTCATACCCAGGTCTACCATTAATGGTAAACCTGGGAAAGCGCTAAAATCCATGGGTGGATGCGCGGGAACACCTACACTCCACACATGGAACACCCACGCTCCGCCCATGGAACACCCACGCTCCGCCCATGGAACACCCACGCTCCGCCCATGGAACACCCACACTCCACACATGGAACACCCACGCTCCGCCCATGGAACACCAACGCTCCGCCCATGGAACACCCACGCTCCGCCCATGGAACACCCACGCTCCACCCATGGAACACCCACGCTCCGCCTAAGGAACACCCACGCTCCGCCCATGGAACACCCACGCTCCACCCATGGAACACCCACGCTCCACCCATGGAACACCCGTGCTCCACCCATGGAACACCCACGCTCCGCCCATGGAACACCCACGCTCCGCCCATGGAACACCCACGCTCCACCCATGGAGCACCCACACTCCACCCATGGAACACCCGTGCTCCACCCATGGAACACCCACGCTCCGCCCATGGAACACCCACGCTCCGCCCATGGAACACCCACGCTCCACCCATGGAACACCCGTGCTCCACCCACGGCACGCCTCCCTGGCCAGAGTAACGCAGGCGCCGATTTGAGCTGCATTGCGTTGCTCTGTATTTATCAAACCACCCAGGGCCACGGAAGGTGGCCTTGCGTGGCACGATAAATCTCACTTAGGTTTTGCATCACCCTTGCGCCCCCTTGTGTGGTGCAAGAGTGATGCAACACTATGATAAATCTGGCCCTAACGCCCTAGCCTGAAGCGGGGAATGACTCCTGGATGGAGCACTCCCTTTCTTTGAAAAAGGTAGGAAATGTGGTCCAGTGGTGACACTGCTGACCTCTGACCTTGGTTCAAGTCCCGGCGATGAACGCGTGCTGGATTTGGACAAAAAATGCGCGAATGGCTTAGAGAGTAATTGGATAAATGAATTTTTAGGCAGGGTATTGAATGCACTCATGACTGGGCAGATGTGATTGCATGATTGGATGAATGAATCAGATGGGGGGGATAAACCTGGAGGCAGATTAAGCCTGCCTGCCTTTAATGGGATGGTCACTAAGTGGCCATATTGTAAAGGCGCCTTTTCTTATGGACGACAAGAACGGTCATTACCTTACCTATAAGGCGGGGCACTTTTCCAAGCAAAATATCCAAAAATCCTGGTTTTCACTATTTTCATAAAAAGCAGCAAATGTTAAAATTCTTCTTCTACTAATGTTGCCATAACTGTTAATTTTCTTTACATGTGGTCACTGAACTGTCTCGTTACGAATAAACTTATAACACTACTGAAATTTTGCTTCAGGATGTCTCAGTGTGTGTGTGTGTGTATTGGGTGTTTTTGTGTCTGTGTGCCTCTCTGTGTTCCTGTGTCCAGGTCTGTGTGTGGGAGGTGGACGAGTGTGTATTTCTCTGTGTGTGTTTGTGTAAAAAAGGGCGTCAGTGTAGTCAGGCCCGGCTCCAGGAATTTTTATTTGGGAGGCCAAGGGTGCTTTCGGGGGGCCACTGCAGCAGTCACGGCCGGCATGACGGGGGAGGGGTGGGGGCTGGTGGGGTGTCGCGCTGGGGTTTAATTTAATAATATTAATTTTAATTAATCAGCATGGAGAAGGACAGAGTGTGCATGACTGATTTGGGCGGCCCCAGAGCGCCGACCAAATAGTCTTTACGCACTCAGGAGTGGGCACACCACTCCTCCCCTGCCCTGCTCGCAGAGCAGCCCCGCCCACCCGCAACCAAACATAAAATGGTAATAACTGAAAGTTATTACCATTTTATGTTTCTGCTTCTCGCACTGCGAGAAAGCAGTGGGGCAACACTCCTCCGCCCTAGTATAGGAGCCGCCCCTGCACTGCGGGCCCAATTTGTTGCTTCTGGTGGTAGTCTACAAGCCCTAGATTACATCATATCTACTTGCAAACAGTCACCATGATACCACTGATTGATTCTGTGTGTATACAGAGCATGTGGAGAGTTATTTGAAAGTAAGAGCAATGTCTGGACCTAACTGCAAACCCTCGAATTCCAGCAGGCCAGGCTTCGACACAAGTACTTTCATGACAAGCATATTATAATACTTCAAGATTAAGGAAGTCCCTATTACCACACGAAAGCCTTGACATCATCGTATTAGAAAGGCTGGCTATTTACTTGTTGCAATTTGTCCAACACTTCTTTCTCTGCACAAATTTAACTTGATACATTTTACTTTCTTGTCATTCTTTTGCGATGTACTTTCAAAGATACAAATTCTTGAAAAACAGTAATGCATTTGAAAAAGAGAAATGAGTATTTTATGAAAACTGCCAGCAGTTTTCACATCGACCATTTCAAAACTAGCAGCCAGTCATAGAGGTAACTTTCTATTATTCTTTGGAAACTCCCTTATAAACTCATCCATACATAGGTTTCCGTGAGCTCCTTTCTCATCTGCTAAAATAGTCAAATTATGAAAGATAAAGCATCAATCTGTAATGCAATACAGGAGAATGAGACACCCATCTAGTTGCTGAATTGCACAATGTGAAACTAGAAATCCTGGGATCAATCCTAGCTTCCATGCTTGACCAAATTGTGTGATCCTAGCCAAACCTTTATTTCCCTGAGCCTCCTTTATTCATCATCACATAAGAGGGCACCTTCAAATACATGTGTTCTAGATGTGCACTGTACAAAACACATTTTCTGTGAGAACAAGCCCGAGCACTCATACATCATTTGATGTATGAGTGCTCGGGCTTGTTGTCACTTGTAAGGTAGATCCCTAGGGGTCACATATCGGGGGTGTGGGTGATTTTCCCCTCCCTTGAGCACCATAGCAACTATTTACGAATTAGGATAATACCGCTAAGAGTGAGCACCAACACCACACGGGCCCTATCACCCAACACAGAGTTTATTTAAAAACACATTTTCTGTTTGATTTAGTCTACTATATGAGTGCTTCATCTGCACTAAGAATCTAAGCCACAAGTAAGGCACACATAACAACAGACTTGCCTTTTAGTTTACTAAGGGCCAGATGTACAACCTTTTTGCAGTCGCAAACGGGCAATTGGCCCGTTTGCGACTGCAATAAAGGGTGTTGGTATGTACAAATGCTATTGTGCAAGACTGTATTAGGAAGGGGCATTCCAAGGGCGTCCCTTCCTAATAGCGAGCCGCATTTGTATGTATCATTGTTTTGCAACCGCAATTGCAAAACGCTCGCAGTTTACCACCTACTTCAAGTAGGCGGTAAGCCACTCGGAAAGAGGAAGGAGTCACCAGGGGATCCCTTCCTCTTTGTGAAAGGATGCAAAAATATTTTTTAAGAGCAGGCAGTGGTCCCACTGACCACTGCCTGCTCTTAGAAAATGAAACAAACGTTTCATTTTTCTTTTTGAAATGTATCCCATGTAAGGTCCCTTTGATGGGAAGAGGAGGTTTCTGAGGTGGGAGTATAAGGCAAGTAACACTACTCAGCCTCCCTCATTGCCAGTCTTCAGAGAGAATCTCTCTTCATTACTACCTGCAGAGACCCCGGACTCTGCAGCACACTCCCTTCCCGGCCTGATTATCCATTTTCTACCATCCATCTCCCGTGCACCTTAGCTCACAGCTGACCGGCCCCAGCCCCATATCAGCCACCATCCGACTCCATTTTCATTATTCCGGGTAAAAAACATTAGGAAAATTACCTTCAAACTTAAATCATTGACTATAACAGTAAAAAAAAGGAGCAAACACTTTAAAATATATTCTACAGAGGCCCTAATGACCCGACTGCTAATTAAATAAACAAAAACAGAAAGGCCATGACAGGGCTTTAGCGCTGGTGCAAAAGTCTTTATTGGTGCCCCACCACTGACCTCTCTCTCCATAGATACCTTTACTACCACCCTCCAACAGTGCCCTTCATCTCTCCATAGCCCCTCCCCCTCATGCCTTCCTCCTCGGATGTCCTCACTGCCACCCTCCAACAGTGCCCCACATCTCTACGTAGCCTCTCCCCCTCATGACCTCCTCCTCAGACTCCCTCACTACCACCCTCCACCAGTGCCCCTCATCTCTCTGTAGCCCCCCTATACCCCATGACCACCTCCTCGGATTCCGTCACTGCCACCCTCCACCATTGCCCCTCATTGCTCCATAGCCCCACCCACCATTACCCCCTCTTCGGATTCCCTCACTACCACCCTCCAACAGTGCACCTTATCTCTCTGTAGCCTCTCCCCCCATGACCTCCTCCTCAGACTCCCTCACTACCACCCTCCACCAGTGCCCCTCATCTCTCTGTAGCCCCCCTACACCCCATGACCACCTCCTCGGATTCCGTCACTGCCACCCTCCACCATTGCCCCTCATTGCTCCATAGCCCCACCCACCATTACCCCCTCCTCGGATTCCCTCACTACCACCCTCCAACAGTGCACCTTATCTCTCTGTAGCCTCTCCCCCCATGACCTCCTCCTCGGATGCCCTCACTGCCACGCTCCACCAGTGCCCCTCATCTCTCCATAGCCCCTCCAACTCATGACCTACTCCTCAGACTCCCTCACTACCACCCTCCACCAGTGTCCCTCATCTCACCATAGCCTCTCCCACTCATGATCTTCTCCTCAGACTCCCTCACTACCACTCTCCACTAGTGCCCCTCATCTCTCTGTATTCCCCCTACACCCCATGACCCCCTCCTCGGATGCCCTCACTGCCACGCTCCACCAGTGCCCCTCATCTCTCCATAGCCCCTCCAACTCATGACCTACTCCTCAGACTCCCTCACTACCACCCTCCACCAGTGCCCCTCATCTCTCCGTAGCCTCTCCCCCTCATGACCTCCTCCTCAGACTCCCTCACTACCACCCTCCACCAGTGCCCCTCATATCGCCGTAGCCCCTCTCTCATATGCACTTCATTAGTTGTATAGCGCTAGTGTAGGGTGTCACAGTACTTTACATCATGCCCACATTATGCAGAGACAATCAATCATACAAGTATGTAAATCAGCCTAGAGGGAATGTCGCATAAGCCAATGAGGATTACCAGGAGTAGGAATCACATGTCATCCATACTGGTGGGCAGTATGTTTTAAGACAGTTTGGTCTGGAGAAGCACAAACACAGGATTTAAAGCATATGCCAGTGGTGGTGTGGGGGTGGGCTTTACTGATTAAAATGTATGTCTGCCCTAACAAACTCTTTATAGCAACATTAGAATAATGAAAGACTGGAGAAATATGAACTACACAAAAAAAGAAGTTCTAATTATACCTTTCAGGTTTGTATGCGGCTCTTTGATGACAGGTCATAGGTCACTGTCCTGTTAGGATTGTAACTTCTGAACTGCAAGTAACAAAAGGACCTCTGTAACCAAGGCAGTAACCTACTGAGCTATCCACATAAACTACAGTTTATCTGCATTTCAAAACTACCAACAGACAAAGGATTGCTCTCCAGCAGGATCATTAATCACCAGAGTTATCTGGACATTTTTACTGTTGTCTTGCATTCGTGTCAAAGAAAGGACTTGTCCCCTTCGCCATGCCCCTATTCTACCTGCACGAGTGGGCGGGGGCACAGCCCACCTTTCTAAAAGGAGATTTGTGATTGGGGGGGTGGAGGGGGGGGCTGTGAGAAAGAGCCCAGGCCCATTCACGCAACTCCTAGAAGAAGAAAAATAACGTTCAGAGGAATGTTTTAAATTTCAGTGGCCATTTTCTGTTGGCCTTCTTAATGTCGCTGCCAGTGGCGGCTAGTGACATTTAAAAGTGGTGAGGCGTAAAGTTAGGGATGACTTAAGTAGCAAGCGAGCACTGCATTTTGTTTTACTCTACTTTAGCCTTATTATTTTGAAGACTGTGTAGCCCCATCAAAAGGGTCCAATCACACCCATTTCAACAGAATCACAATTACAACAGGAGTATGTGACCACTTTGTGCTCTCTGCCGAGAGGCCAAGGATGGATGGCCATGTATTCTGAACACGTTTTTGACTGACTGCAGGCACTATGAGAAAAGTGCATTGCCCTCAGTCTCCGCTCCAGAGCTCTCAATTGTGGCATAAACACGTCGCGCGGCTGGTGCGACTCGATCCAAAGGACAGGTGCCTGGAATCTTGAGTGATCTGATTTATAAGGCGCTGTCTGCCACATTTCACGTTTAATGTTGCCATATTATTGGAGTGCTTTGCCTGAGCACCAGGTACATTAAACAAGGAGAACACATTCAGTTTTGGTTTCCACAGGCAGATCACAGACTATTCCACTTTTCACCGAGTGATTGGCTGTAATTAAATAAAGCAAGTCTGTTTAAACGTCATTAAGAGCTGAGCATTTGCTACAGCAGAGTGAGCACAAACCACGGTTCTCAATTAAAAGAAAATCCTCGAGAAGATCTTAAGCATCTTCTGAAAATATGCCACTTCCCACCTTGAGGAAAATTTCCTCACCAAATGCGGGTAAATAACTGCCTCCCACATTTTAAACAGCAGAGGATCTCTGCTACAGAGGCTCAACTAGAGCCAAATTTCGGAGGGGGGCTGATTCTTCCCGCAATATGCAAAGTGGAGCTGCAGGGGCTCTAAGAAGGGGTGAAAAACAACAAAGCCTCATTAACACGTAAATGGTCTTTTAAAGACCTGTGAAGTGCTCGGGTGCGGCTGAGTGTGTGTGCCCGGGAAGCTGTCTCAGCTGCGAGGGCCAAGGTTCATGTTTGGGCGGGCCAGGCTCATGTTTGGCTGGCCCACCCGGCCCACCCGCTAGAACCGGGCCTGAGTGTAGTTGTGCAACGGTAGTGATATAGGTAGCCTATACCACAGTAAGGGGTGCATGCACAACCTTACCCAGGCTGCAGTAGCAGTCCTGTGGTGTCATTTTGGAGGGCCTTCCAGGGGTGGCACAATACATGCTTCAGCCCCTGGTAGGCCTCTGGGGTGCCTATGCCCTTGGTACATAGTATACCATATACTAGGGACTTATAAGGGCACCCCAGAATCCAATCTGGGATGTACCTAAAGTACATGGAATCAATTTAGAGAGGAAGCAGCTAGGCTGGGGTCCTGAATAGCAGGGCCCCAGCCAGACTAAAGTCGAAAAACAGTGATACACCAGCAAAAAGTGGGGGTAACCATAAGAGGCAGATCCTACTCTCCTACATGTGTTACTTAAATCCCACCGCTTAACTTGTAATCCTGCTGGCAGTCCTGGGATAAAGACAAGCCTCTTGTTTTCATACAATTTGAGAACAACATGGCCCATTGTGGTTACCTGGCATACAATAATTGCAGGCGTGTGCAGAAACAGCGCTCTCATCCCTATAAATAATCATTTTGTTACCGTGAAATGAAGGATAATTGTGCGCGAGGTCCTCCGACGAGGGTTTAGGGCAGCCCTGCCACACTACTACCACAGGCAGCTTCTGTTTACAAGAGAGATCAGATGATGACACCTTTCACCAGGGAGCATTTTCTGGTTTCCATAATTGTGCAGTTCCCCCTAAAACTCGAGACACTGGCAGACATGGTGCAGTTGGAAAGTAGAGCAAGAAAAACATCCTTTGCATCTGTTGACTGATTTGATGAACGCTGGTGATAAATCCAGGCAGCTTTGGGAGACACTGCAGAGCACAAGATGAAGAGAGCTCAGGAATTTCAAACAAAAGTTAAAATTCAAGAATCAAAGAACAATATAAAGTGAGGGGGTTAAAAAAAAGAATTAACTGAGGTTTAAAGGGACTGTTAAATACAATGAGGAAAAGAGGTAAAGAGTGTCAAATTTCGAAATAAAAGTGAGATTGGATGGCAAGCAAAAAGAGCAAGAGAAAAGAGAAAGGAGGACAAAGAGAAAGAGGAAAGGACCAAAAATATGATAGGAAGGAGAACAATAAAAGAGTAAGGGAAATGGAGATGAAAACAAAGTAAAGAGGAGTCACGAAAAAATGGAGAAATGTCTCTGGTTGAGAAAAAAAGAGAGAAGGAAGTTTTCAAAATACAATAAACCTTCTAACTGACCGAGACACATCTGCTGAAAGCAGTGAACCTGGCCTGTTTTTTAGGGGTGCAGCCCCACCACTGTCAAAGGTTGGCCAAGTTTTAGGCTCGAAGCCTTCAGAAGGCGAAGACGATGCCACATTCTGTGCAACACACGAGGAAAACAACACCGGGTCAAATCAAGCCAAGCAGCACTTGCAGTGTCATCTCAAGGAGCCCTGAGCAAGACATATTTTGGGGCCCCTCTTGGGAACAATGCTATAGACTCTGTTTCTGATAAATGAGGTCTGCGAGATACCAAACAACATTGAATTGTATGGCAAGTTATTAGAAACAGGGTAACAAAAACAGAGCCAAAATATATGTTTTGGCTAGGGCCTCAAATTTCTTAAGATGACACTGGAGAGAGACATAGTCTGAGACGGGTAGGCAGACAGAGGGAAAGAGGTTACAATGTCCAGTAATGTCCAGTATTTGTAAAGCGCGAACAATTACTCAAGGGTGTCAAGGCGCTGGGGGCCATCAGGAAGACTAAGCAAGCTATTGCCGAGAGTCACATGGTGCTGGGCTGAACTGCCACCAGCGATCGAAGGTGAGCCCCCGGGTTCCGAAGTCAGTCGCCCTGGCCGCTGCGCCACACCTCTTCCCTATGTAACAAGAGAGACCATCTAGGGAGTCAAATTTCTTTTCCAAGGGCCACCTTGGAAGGTGGGGGCCCTAGGCAATTTCTCACTTTGGCCATGCCTTAGAACCTCTCCGAATACTCGCGAAACTACGCAGTAACCACACGTGAAAAGTAAACATCATTGGGACAAACAGGTCTGCACCAATTACAGACACCTCCAACTCACAAGGTAGGGTAAATTCTCGAAAAGACACACATTTGCATGACCACGCCCACTAAGAAGTTAAGACTTCAAAGAAGTTGAACAAGGAAACAGAAAGAAAACAAACATGTGCAGACACACTTTAGGTTCTCATAAGTTAAAAATCTGAATTAAACAAAAACATATTTTACAAGCCCGAACCCACCCTATACTCAGCACTCCTGACTCAGACCCTGTGAGCAGGGTCGGATTGGGATCACAATGAGCCCCGGGCACTCCCCAAAAAAGTGCCGCAGATTCCGAGATCGTCCCTTTCATGGATCACAATTTGGTTAGTCTTATTGGACTCAGTTTTTAGGGAAATGTTTGATAAATTAAATATTTTACACTTATAGAGCCAGTAACATTGGTATAACCAGAAGCACAGTAGTTTGGGAAGAAGTAAGGACCCCTACATACAATGAATAGACTTGTTACCTGTAGGGGAAACAATATAAGGGGAAAGAGAACTAGCAACAAGTGTATGATCACAAAATTTGCAAATTCCAGGACAACATCATAGTCATTATTCAATAAACAATGTGTATCATGTTTGATAAATAATTATATCTATATCAATTGTTATTTATTATCAAAAATCTTTTTATTTTCATATTTTATTTTTCTTCAAGTATCAAAAAACCTTTTGTATTTTTTTATTAAAATCATCAATAAATCAAGTCTGAGATATATACATACAATATAGTCATGGATTTACAAAAAGAACAATGCAGTTAAATTATGCCATCAATTGAACAATTCATCACGATATATATTTGTTGACCAGTAGGAGGGTCCAGATGGTTCATGGACAGAAAGGAAGGCTGGCGGTAGAATGAGAGCTACGCGCGTTTCGGCTAGATGCCTTCGTCAGGGGACCGTCTCAACTTTCTCTGTATTGAATATATAATAGAATATTGTCTCAGACTGTATATGCACATTTGTTAATTATTTGTCCTGGAGTAATGTCTATTATTTTTTTTAAACGTTTAATCAATAACTCGTTTTAGATATTACTATTCAGTATCTTATGGAAGGACTAATTCAAGAAGGAAAAGAGTGATATATTACACATTTGCGTATTAAAACCATATTCCAAATATAGAATATGTATTAAAATCTGTGTATACATGCTTGTAGTGAAATGCACCTCCCCGTGTAAAGCGTGCATAATTCGTGTTTTAATTATTCCACTAGTGTTGCGTGCATTACCTATAATGTGAAAAAAGATAAAAGATAAAAAACCTCAAATTAAACACGTGATAATCACCTATTTATACATTCATATCATGATTTGCAGTAGGTGCCTCTAATGGGTCCTGTTTGTTTAGTCAGGCAATATACCTAAATCTGGAACAAAATATTGTCGGTATTCTGGTCAAAAAAATCCATTCTCTTCATGGAGGTTTTTAATAGTAATGTGGAGGCAAGTATAGTGCTCACTCTATACCTTTTATTTAGATGGCAATATAAGTGAAGACAAAGGTATTTATTGCACCCATCTTGATTCAACTTCTCTGAAATCTGGTTCTTTAGTTAATGCCTGTAAATATATTCATGAGGCAAGACATCAATTATATGAATCCACAGCCCATCATGCGAGCTACATGATTTTCAAATCAGAAGCCTATTATATGCCACCATTAAAATGCTCTTTTTATTGTGGAAGATACGAGTAATTGTGCACCTGTATTGTACATAAGATCCCAGTCTCGTAAGAAGCGGGGTCCTATCAGCTTTTATTGCCCTACACAGTGTGTATAGCACGATATTTAATGGTCCAGTATCTTGTTATTTCCACCCTATAAAGATTGTTCAATGGGTAGAGGGAAGAAATTTATATAAAGTAAATATCCAATAATAGTACCTATATTGTTTAATGACATAAACATTTCTAAGAGCTTTTTTAAGTTAACAATGTTGTATTATTATTCTTACAGTTTATAAAGGCTTTATTGTCATGAGTGAGGAAGTGTTAAAGATGGGTACTGAGTTCTTCACCGTAAGGTAATATTTATCTGATTAAAAGAAACACTTACAAGATTGTTAATTGTTAGACTCAGGGCATTTTCCCTTTTCTTCTCTTTTTTATTATCACGATTTTTAACATGGAGCCTCCGCTTGCATCTAAAAATCCTAATATACTTTAATTACTAACTTGCACCTGATATTATAACCAGCAAGAACAGAGTATTTATAAATTAGAAAAAGTCTCGCTTGCGAGAAGAGCATATTTGTATCAAAGTATCGCTTGCAATACATATTGTTTGTTCCTTTACAGGTACTTATTGATAAATTTGTATACGTAGGATAAGGGCGGAAGAGAAGAGAAAAGGGAAGAGCTTGATGACTCAATGTGGGCGGCTATACCAGAAGGGTGCCATAACTGAGTCCATAGTTTCTTTGGGCCGTGAATTAATTACATTCTAGATGGTGCCATACCCTTCACGATTGTCTTATTTTATGCGAATAGCATTACCCTTTTGAGACTACCTAGTACGGGGAACAAGTTCTTACCTGTTTGTATTCACTGCTTCATCCGTCAATGCGTGTGTCCGATCAGCCGATCAGGAAAACACGCAATGTAATGGCGTTCTGCTTTTAAACATTACCGCCGGGTTTACGGATGTTTCGTGATTTTCTGTATAATGTTGAACCATAGGTGCTGTCATTTTTCTGGTTCGGATTGCTGATTTATATTCAGTAACCCGAGTATTTAAAGATCTTGCCGTCTCGCCCACATACCCTAACCCGCATGGGAAATCAGGATAAAATTCATAAACCATTATTTGCGTACCGGAAAAACAAAAATCTTAAAGATCTTGTAGTAAGATCACGCATGCCCCCATCACAAAAACCAGTACAGAGAAGTATTGTGGGGCTACAACCAGTGGAAGGCAACTTCAAATGTGGAACGTGTAAAGTCTGCCCGCAAGCAATAGAGTCAAGCACCCTACAATTTAATGGACATACCATTATCACAAAAGGCATGACTAATTGTAAAACAAAAGACTTAATATATCTTTTAATCTGCCCATGCGGGTTAGGGTACGTGGGCGAGACGGCAAGATCTTTAAATACTCAGGTTACTGAACATAAATCAGCAATCCGAACCAGAAAAATGACAGCACCTATGGTTCAACATTATACAGAAATGAATCATACAGTTGAAGAAATGAAATGGTTCATTATAGAAAAAAATACAACCTAAACAAGGTCAAGCTTCAGAATCCATCAGAAAACGCCGTGAGGTGTATTGGATTTTTATATTAAACACTTTCAAAAAAGGTTTGAACCAGGAAATGCCCTGGGAACATGCCATCAAATATAATTAATTAAAGATCTAGAAATACCTATATGGATACTGCAATCCCTGTAATCTAACAGCTACCCAAGTATAACTTGAGTCCAATACACATATATAATACATTATATATGCGTCACATAAAGATCATAAGAGCCTGAAAGCAGGCTTTTCAATGTAAAATGCATGTGAACTGAACCTCGATCTGTCCATATGCATTTTACTTAGAAGGTGTGCAGTCAAGAATGGAGGCGAATTTCTTATACATCTACTTTGATTAGCCCATCTCTATTATCTATACTATTATGAACAGATTTCATACAAAGAAAACATTTTTTTGGGAATTACGGGTAACCTCATGGTAAACAATTTCAATATAAATAGGATGCTTTAAGCCCACTGATAAAAGATATAAATACATTCACTACGCACGCAACCTAGGGGTCATCCTCGACTCCACCCTCTCCATGACTAAACAGGTCAACGCCGTCTCCTCCGCCTGCTTCAACACCCTCCGCATGCTCCGCAGGATCTAGAAGTGGATCCCCACTGAAACGAGAAGAACGGTCACCCAGGCCCTCGTCAGCAGCAGGTTGGACTACGGAAACGCCCTCTACGCAGGAGCCTCGGCCAAACTCCTGAGACGGCTCCAACGCATCCAGAACGCCTCTGCACGCCTGATCCTCGACATCCCTCGCCGCAGCCACATCACACCCCACCCGAGAGACCTGCACTGGCTCCCGGTCAACAAAAGGATAACCTTCAAACTCCTCACCCACGCACACAAGGCACTCCACAACACCGGACCAACGTACCTCAACAGACGACTCAGCTTCTACACCCCCACCCGCCAGCTCCGCTCCGCCGACCTCGCCCTCGCCACTGTCCTCAGCTTCCGAAGAGCAACCTCCGGTGGCAGATCGTTCTCCCACCTCGCCGCCAAGACCTGGAACACCCTCCCCATCCACCTACGGCAGACCCAAGTCCTGCTGACCTTCAGAAAACTCCTCAAGACCTGGCTTTTCGAGCAGTAGCAGCATTCCCCACCCCAGCGCCTTGAGACCCTCACGGGTGAGTAGTGCGCTTTACAAATGATATGATTGATTGATTGATTGATTGATTATTCCTCTTAGGGTGTCCGTATATAGGTTTTCCTGTATCATGTCCTTATATAGGCACAATTCGCCCTGCCCTTATATAGGCATAAAATCCCAGTCCTTATTTAGGCATTAAACCGTGCACTCCAAATACAGGCATGGGCTCCGACATCCGTCCACCCTAACGTCACAACGAGTTCTTGAAGAACAGACCCTTAGGCTTCGGGAGTTTCCCTAGCACAGGACTATTGATTTCTTCAAGGACTCATCTATTATGCATGAACCGTTATACCTTAGGGGTTCATTCATGACGTCTTCCGCTGTCCGATTCACGTCAATGCTAACATTCTGAGGTACCTCTCAGGTATAAATATACCTTCCCTAGCCCTTGTAAATCAGAGGAGACCTCGACTTCAGAGGAGCCCGTTTCCCGGCCTGACGCACTGAGAAGACGCTGTCATCCCTACACGCAGAGAGTCCAGCTTCCAGTGATCTGACTTCCCTTGCGGGGTGTTGGAGTTCGAGTCTGGCAAGAGATTCCCACCTCTCTCATTCTTAAGGTATGGAGCTGACTAGAACCTAGAGGGACTCTTGGCATACTAGGCATACTAGGCGTAACATACTCTTAGTATACCATAGTAAGGAATACTCCACCTACTTCATACCTCTCCCTACACCTAGGTTAGGTTAGGTACATTGGGGTAGAACTAGCTTAGAAACGCATCGTATGAGTACTCGCATTTTTAGTCTGTGTTATTTATGTAAATGAATATCTACTAAAGATCATGCTAGCGCAGTATTATTTATTTCTACTGCTTACGCTGTACATTATTTATCTTGCATACTGTCTTGTGATCGTAACAGCACATATTACTTACACGAGAAACAAGACTGTTCAATAAATCTTTTATTGAAACGCCCGTCTATTCTTTCTGTGTAACTTTGAGGAAAACTAAGCATGCACGATTGAGCTGAGTGAAACGGTTATCTATTGTTTCCACGACTCTGGGACACGTTCTGATTCTAAAGGGAAACAAAGTGGTCATGTTTTGCGGCTGCCAGAAACTACTCCCTTCTTGTTATCCAAGGAGTTTCTAGTGGCCTCTGAGCTAGCTGGCACAAGTAATTAAGTTTAATATACTCGATAGGGACATACCGACCTCAGTCCTATGTCAAGCCTATAGGGTATATTATTCCAATGCGCAGAGCCTATTAGGGAAATAGGAGCTACACTACATGGCGCCCAACGGTTTGGTAAGGCGGTAATTTAACGTTAGATACTGAGTAACTCAGCCGTGCTTTTCTCTCAGAGACCCCTACCCATATACTCCAAAAGACGTCTGGAGTGGGCAGGGTTAAGTATCCACCACGGCTACATAGGGAAACACCCTATATATTAGCTGTTTGGTTTGCTCAACGTGGAAGGATACAGTGTTCCAAAATATTGTGCACCTTATCTTTGTTTCCTTGAAACTTGTTCTACATTTTTCAAAAAACAAATGCCTGACTCCGAAAACGGTGGAGCTGTGGCTGATCCAGCCCTAGCAACAGCTTTTAACATTACAGGTTTAAATGAAACCGAGGAGGGTGTTATAGACATCCCTCCAAACTTAAGAAGAGCCATCACTCTAAAACTCATAAAACACGGCCTACCACCAAGAGGCGGTAGAGCAGTTTTCGTGATAGAGGCACACGAATCCTTTCAGACAGAGGTATTCTATTCATGGGTAATATTTCCTGAATCAAATCCAGTAACACACCTGTTTCACTTCTACAAAGAAGATGACCCACCAGGGGAATATATTCCTTTCGAGGATATTGAAATTCCACTAACATACCAGGAGCATCAGCTCTGGTTTAAAGGCGCCCTAAAACATCACAGAAACATTACCAGGCTCGGTCCACTAGGTAGACCAGGAGCAACATGGCCGATTCTAGCCGGCTACACACCTCATCCTGAACTGGATATAATGTCAGATGAGGAATTACTTACTCAAATCACAGAGTTAATAAAAATCTACAGACAATTGGTCCAATATGTCATGCGGACTTTCACAGTCCAACCACCATTAACCATTCCAAATCAGACCCCTCAAACGGGGACTGCACTAAAAATTACACCACAGACTCTATACGCAGTCATGGGTAAAATGCCCACAAAACGTGAGCAAATTCCGTTCTGGATAGCTCAAAAAATTACTCAAATCGAAGCAGTATTTCCAAATACTAGCCCGTATGAGAAACACAGAATACTAACAATCAGTTTACCAATGGGGATCACACCACAACTGGAAGACTGTACCACTTGGGGCTCAGTCTTTGCTGCCATCTATACTAAAACACATGGTATTCCATCAATTGTGGTAATACCAGATGTCCTGAAACTAATTCAAAATGAATACGGGGCAGAGCCTGCTCTGAATTTAGGTACGAAATTACTGAAAAATTTCGACCAGGTCTCAACAATAATATTATCTAATATTAAAGGGGAGGCAGCAGCAGTGGCGATCCGACAACGATTAAGGGAATTCGATGTTACAGAACATCAAACTGAGCTACCCAGAATAATTGAACAATCATATGCAGAATTAGGCAGAGATAGTTTGGGTGGAAGACCAGTGAAACCAAAACTATCTGAAAGTCCTGAGAAGGACTCTATTAAACAAACTCCTACATCTTCTAAAAAGAAGTGGGAAACTACTAAAAAAAACTCAAACGAGAAACGTTCTCAATCCCGAGGTAGGTCTCCTCAAAAGGAGCCCTCTGAAAGGAGGTATAACCTCAGGAATAGGGATAATTTGAGAAAACCTGACAGGTATCAAGATACTGATACACGTTCCTCTTGTACCTTTCAGATCTCGTCACGGACTTCGGAAAGAAGAGGACGGTCAGAAAATAGAGAAGAACGCGTGAAATCCAAGGAAGATAAACACGCTCCAAAAAATAAAACAAAACCTCAATTCTCCAAAAAGAAAGTAGCAGGTCTGAAGATCAGACATGCCGAGAATACTGAGAACACAACTCAAGGACGGAGAATGGGCCCAGACAATGCTGGACAGTGCAGCAGAAGTCACAATAGTTCGCCAGAACCTGAAGGAACTTCTGGAGATAATGGACTTGAATGAGTACATTACAGTTGAGACTGTAGACACCAGGGTTAGTACTCCACAAAAGTTATATGAAATAACACTCCGAATGGAGGGAGACATACCTAGACAGGTGAAAGCACTCTTTTGGGAAAAACTTTCAAGGGGCTATGACATACTTCTAGCAGAAAAAGACTGGCCACCACAATTTGTCAGGGAGTGCCCACATGGCGAGGACATTATTATGCCTGCCTTCTCTAACCATATTCCAATTCATCTAAAATATACTTATGCCAGGAAATGGGCAGTAGCCCAGGCCCCAGCATTATATAAAAATCATGTAGGATGGGATGAGGACTCACCTCACCATAAAATACATCTGAAACATGAACCAACTGCACAAAGGCAGTATCCAATAAAGCAAGAAGCTAAAAAACAGGTCAGGGAGATCTTAGATCAACTTGAATACCAAGGGGTGATTGAAACATGCACCTCCTCAATGAACAATCCTTTGTTTCCTGTCTCCAAACCAGACAGCACCTATCGTCTATTTTTGGATTACAGACACTTAAACATTTGTTGTAAAACATTTGCAGTGCAAAATGCACATAGCACAGCATTAATGAATAACATTGTGTGTAAAAAATATAAAACCACATTGGACATCTCAAATGGTTTCTTTTGTCAAAACATAGCACCTGAAAGCAGGTACTTAACAGCATTCTCCATAATGGCGACCCAGCGTCAATTTTGTCGATTCCCACAAGGGTTCAAGAACAGCTTTTCTCAGCGAGAGTAACAGAGATACTACAAATTTATGACAATGAGGCATTGTCCTATGTCGATGACATCTATCTGACGGACGATGACCTGGACAAACACTTGAACAGGGTAAGCACCATTATACTGGGCTTCGCCTCTGAGGGCTACAAGTTCAACTTTAAAAAGTCCCGAATTGCCCATCTCAATGTCCTATTTCTAGGATATGAGCTTTCAAGTGAAGGCAAGAGCTTGGCAGCTAACTTTTTAGAAACGTGTGCGCTGCTGCAACCTCCAAAAACGCAAAAAAACTTACAATCCATCCTGGGTTTCCTAAATTTTGGAAGACCATACATTCTAAATTACGCAGAAAGGGTTAAACCTCTCTAGGCATTAATCAAACCTGATTTTTCAATCAAGAATTGGACACAAGAACACACAGAAATCTTGCGTTCACTACAGGCTAACATGTTAGCAACAAATCACTTACAAACACGCATAAGTCAACGCAACCTGGTGATCCGAATAATTTCGGGTCAATGCGGATTCACCTACTTAACATTTAATGAGGGTGAAAAATACCAATCACATACAAATCTCATTTGTGCACACAAGCGGAAATGCGCTTCACTTCAACTGAAAAAATTCTGACAGCAGTTCAAACCGCTGTAGCAAAAGAAAGAGCCCTAGCCCAAGGGAAACGCATTATTGTCGTAACCCCAGTGCCAGCTTTAGAAGCGGTCACAAAAGCAAGCATTCCAAATGCTAAAGCATTACATCCAAGATGGATACAGTGGGTTAATTCTCTTGCTGCAACAGATGTTGAATATGTTTTTGATCCTGATTTAAAAGCACAAGCATTCCTGCAATATGAACAAGAATGTCCTCTGCCCACTGAAATTCTGCCTCTCGATCAGTACGAATTCATAATTTACACTGACGGATCGGCACAACCCGCAACAGGCGGTAAGCAAGCTTACAGTGCAGCGTGTGCAATCGTTAAAGGTCGCATGCGAGATGGTATCTTCAGACCTATGGTCACAAAAACTCAATCTCTAGGAGATTGTACAGCTCAGCGAGCTGAACTACAAGCATTCAAACTGGCACTTGAAAGTACAGATCGAGAATTCCCCACACTAATAGTTGTGCGATTCCTTTTACTGTGTTCAGTCGTATAATGAATATATACAAAACTGGCTTGAAAATGGATTCAAAGATGCGAAAGGTGGCACAATAAAGCATAAAACGCTTTGGGAACAAGTAGTTCAGTTAAAAAACGAACTACCAAAGGCTCACGTGATCCACACACTGAGTCATCAACGTGATGGCGTTCACGTTGCAGGGAATTCATTGGCTGACGAAGCCGCAAAGGGGCTGTTCAGACGGCTTCCATAGCTGCGATTACTCGTTCAAAAACAAAAATAGACAGTGAGATAATGTTGGCTGTCAATGCTACAAGCAAAGGCAGTGGTGCAGCGTTACCAAAAAAGTTTCCACTCAAGTACTCTTATGTAATTGATGCGAACAACGTTCCTTTTGCTCGAATCCCTGGAGTGGGGGATAGGGTAATTCCAAACATGGAACGTAGAGCAGCTTTGATTTATGAAGCACATTTGGGGGAGGGTCTGTCACATCAAGGGATCTCTAAAACAATCTTGACGTTAAAAGAGATGTACTGGTGGCCTGGAATGAATACACAGATTCACATCTTCATCAATGACTGCATAGACTGTAAGGTACAGCGTGATGCAGAACGCCACCAGACACCATGCTATGAATGTAGCTGCCCAGTACAGACACCACTGTTAGACAGCATTAGACTATCTACGCGCATGCGTCCTTCTGGACAAATGCAATCCCACAAATACTGAATTTAGGTTCCTATGGATATGGCCTCAGCGCTCAGCTGACGCTCGAACTGTTATAAAAGATGTGCGAGTCTTTATCGGCACATACGCAATAGGCACGCTACATTCTGACCAGGGCCCTGCATTTAGCTCTCGGGCTTACAAAGAAGCCATGGCCAGTCTGGGCGTTGTATTGCGGTACTCTTCTCCATTCCATCCTGAGGGAAATTCGGTTGTGGAAAGGAAAAACCGGGACATAAAGCAGTCTATAACAGCTAGGGTATTAGGTTCGGGTGATGGGTGGGTCAAACATCTTTATGGGGTCCAACGCTCATTGAACAACCTGCCAAGAAGTTCTCTAGGGGGGGTCACTCCATATGAGGTCCTATTTGGGACAAGAATGTGGGTACCAGACCTCGATCACGTAGGCACAGTGGTGGAAAATAAACCGTTTGATATCAAAGATCGTTTGGCTGTTTTACAGGAACTCAATGAACTAAGATCGAAACAAAGCAACCTATTCCTGCAGCCAACCACCACTGGGGAAAAACCGGTGGTCCCAGCAAGGCCTGTCTGGATTCCAAAAGCTGGGGATCTAGTCAGAGAAAAGATTGCGGACAAGAAGGAATTTGGACCTTCTTACAGACAACCAGTACCTGTCCTAGCAGTTCAAGGAACAAGAACAGTACTTCTGCCGCCCCTTGCTGGAAAAAAGGAGAAAAGATTTGTGTCCATCGACCTCATCAAACCACAGTATGTGGCCAATACTAAATAGAAGGCCTCGTGGACTCCGACCTAGTAGCAGACACACTCCTCTCGCTACTATCCAAGAGGTTCAGACTGAAAGACTGATAACCATCAAGACTTCAGCAGTAACAGATGAAGGACTAAGCAACAATGCAATGGAACTCATCCCTCTTGAAAATCAAGTAGCAGTTCGTCCAAATACACCTGTCTACACCAATGTAGCAAGTGATCAACTGGTTCCAGCGATTTCTACAAATCCTGATGCAATTTCAACAATTGACAGAACTGCTTCTGGCTATTTCATTAACTTTGATACGTTCTCAGAAGATCCGAGTGAACCTGAAACGACGCCAGCATCATTAACATTCAAGCAGCAAGTACAAGACTTTCTTCACTTTCTGAAAAAAACTTATCTGGTTTCACCATGAATTGAACTCTGGATTATTTCTGGAATATTTGTTTTCCTGCTTTGGCTAGCTTTGGTTATGACTATGAGCATGCTTATAAATGGGAGATACATCCATGTGAACACTGAAAGAAAAAATGTGAACTTACTTTTGAAACCTCATAAATCTTCCTATCGTGAAGCAAGAGACTTGTCAACAGTGAACATCACAGCCGTTCCTATACAGGATGGTATAGTGTGGGACAAAACAGATTTTGATATTTTTGGCCCGACGGAACAATTGAACATTCCACATTTGTTTAAAATTTCACTAAGTGATCTCATTTCATCCAGTACCTATTCTGATGATTGGGACTTTGAGACTGTTAACGACATAATGTTTGACCTAGAAAAATCTGCTGCATTTTCTAAAAGTGAATATTTAGAGGGTTCATCAGACTATGAACAGCTGTATTGCTATAACCACTATGGTCATCATTATTTGCATAAATCTGCATACCCTAGAAATGTGTTTATGTTTAACCAATGGGAGCATTGTCCTACACCACCAAAAGGTAGTTCAAAAACATTTGTTAATAAGTTTCCATATTTTTCAGGTTACAATACATCTGATCCAGAAACGTTTTACTATAAAAATGTAAACAAAACAGGACTGAAAATTATGTTAACAAATACAAAACAGATTTATTCTGCAGCATTTATTGCCGAACTGTCTAGACAGGGTTTCGACTTTTGGAAAGACACAATAGACACAAAAACTGTCTGGGGTACTAAAGATTGGCAAGTGCAGGGGATAGAAACTTTATTTAGAGCCTGTATCATCCCTGAACAAATAATGTTTTTGAATGAAACTGTCCAACAAACATCTTGTCTTGGACTAGCCAAGATCAAAGAGATGAAAACACCTGCTGTACCAACACCTGCAAGTGATAACAATACACAGGCAGCGGTTACAGTTGACAAAATACTACAACTCAACAGATCTAATACTGATTGGAGAAAATGGTTGATCTGGCCCACAGACACGAACAACTGTCAGGAAAGATTCCTGAATAAAACTCAGGGCTTTACTATTCATAGGCCAGACCCAAGATACGTCCAAAGACAGCATCCGGGGGTAGTAACAACATACAGTGTAGGTAAATTATGCCTCGATTGGCTGCAGAAATCTACACTACAGGATGTGAAACAACACTTATCCTTACTTAAAGAAGACGCAGACCTTAGGGAATTCTTGCTTGGACCAAGAAAACCGCGTCAAAAACGTTTCATATATGCCGGCATTTATGCTGCCTATAATGAAGCATGGAAAGTGTCACAGATGGAGGCCGCAGAACGAATACGTGAACTTGATCGTATTAATTTAGAGAAAACTCTCTCTGTGGTCGACAATGGGTTAACGACTTTGTCCTCCAGAATTCACTGGATGGCATTGTATCCTCTGCTATCGACATACTGGAACAAGATTTGGCGATGTTACAACAAGGCCAATCTCAATTACGTTCTATTGTGTTATTAAGCTGGACTCTGCAATCTTTGCGTGCGGGCTATGTGCCTTGGCGTTTTATCAACACGTCAATTCTGTTTGCAGAATACAATCTAACTGATAAACAGATCGAACTGGCACAAAGAGGAGCAAAGTATACAGTGCTGGGCATTGAAAAAATGGAAAAGTTAACATTCACATTGGCAGAAAAACCAGCTACAGAATGGCTTATTCATGGCAAAATCACACTACCTGTGACTACTTTTCAGTTTCAGTATTGCCTCAAACAAATGCAAGCAGGCAAATATGAAAGGTTGGGTAAGGAATACATTAAGACATCTTGGAATTTACCATACACATATAGATGTTGGAGTGGGGATCGTGAAGTGTTTCTGAGCGGTACACACTGTAAAAATGCACTGAGCGGTTCACTAATATGTCAGGACATTTCTTTACACGGGGCTTGTAATGGTTCTGTGGCAAATTTGTCTTGCCACCAGCAGGGTACACCAGCTGCTGTGATTAATCCAATGTTTGGACAACTTTCTAATGGGAGTTACCTCATGTTGAATGATCAGAGTTGCTGCGGCATGTTGCCAGGCATCCCATATCTAGTAACGGTCAACTCCAGGGTCACTTGCTGTATGCAAGTATTGTTTGCTCCAATAGACACAGTCAGGGAGTCGCCTTTGTGGCCTTCGCTGAACGTCTCTTTTATAAGATTTGATACTTTAAGCAGAATGAAAGCCATGCTTTTACAACAAACAGTGCCTTTGACCTCGGCCAAAGAAACCTATGATCTACAAGTCGCAAGGACTTCGGCTGAGATACAGACTTTAATACGTACAAACTGCCCTATACATTTCGTGGAAATGATAGGATGTATCTTTAACATGTCTGATACAAGCGGAATCGTACATGTATTTAAGAGCATCTGTTCCGGTCTGTTAGCACCTTTCCAGGCAATACTCGGAATAATCCCAAACTTTGCACATGGGGTGTTTGGTGGCATACCATTAATTCTAGCACTTGTTGCCGGAATTCTATTTCTCTTCCTGCTATTACGCTATGGCCAGCCTATTCGCAGACATCACTCCAAGCGAAGTGGAGAAAGCTCTCCTTGAACGAAAGTGCTGTGAGCGAATAGTACAGCTTTTGGGCATGAATCGTCTACGGGAACTTAATACCACGTGGTTCCTGTCGTTCAGACCAATCTGGCAAGATTGCATCTTACCTGTTCTACGATGCCTGCTATGCGGAGAAGAATGCGTGTTGGACACCTGTCTAACATTTCCATCAGCTACGCCAACGGATATCGATACTCTGCTGGACCCGATAACGGCCCATGCTCTGTGTTGTCCCCAGAGGCTACCAATACTGATGACGGCATTCATTGAGATCTCACAGACGCTTCCGGCTGCTGCTGAGGTACGAGATGGATCTACAGGCACACAGGTAACAACGGACGCGAACATTGCTGCGGCACCCTATACTGAAAGCAATGCTTCACATCTCTGAAAAATTAATCTACTACACGAGGTGTTCCGAATGTCACCAACTACAGTCGACGATATTTTGTCTACAGAAATAGATGATCTCATGTTTACACCAGACCCGTGCACTGACTCTGATTCAGCCCACAGTGTTCCAGAGATGCAATAACAATTTGGCCTTCATATTTCAAAAACTTGGAACTCTTCCCATATTGAACTTTTTTCCGTTTTTTCAAATTAAATGGCAAATCAATCTGCTTGAAGTAGAACTATTCTTATAGTACGGACTTCGCGGTACTTCCTCAGACACTTTGTCATCTTATTTGTCTAAAAAGTTCATTAATTTCCATGACATGAAAAAACTTTGATTTTGAACAAACTTATCGGTCATTTTTCTGTCACATGTAAATATTACTGCTTATTTCATTCAAATTGCATTTTTTATTTTCAAATATATGCCTGAAATGAAAAGCAATGCTTACAATGTACAGTACCTTTTGCTTTTTAATGGTTTTTTAAAAATACTTTTTAAATGCTTTTAAGACATATCTTTAGCAATATGCGGTACTCCATTTTATGTTTAGCATTTTAAATGTTTAGCATTTATATTATTATCGTACACACAAAAGTGGAGTGTGTGTTGTATTCCTCTTAGGGTGTCCGTATATAGGTTTTCCTGTATCATGTCCTTATATAGGCACAATTCGCCCTGCCCTTATATAGGCATAAAATCCCAGTCCTTATTTAGGCATTAAACCGTGCACTCCAAATACAGGCATGGTCTCCGACATCCGTCCACCCTAACGTCACAACGAGTTCTTGAAGAACAGACCCTTAGGCTTCGGGAGTTTCCCTAGCACAGGACTATTGATTTCTTCAAGGACTCATCTATTATGCATGAACCGTTATACCTTAAGGGTTCATTCATGACGTCTTCCACTGTCCGATTCACGTCAATGCTAACATTCTGAGGTATCTCTCAGGTATAAATATACCTTCCCTAGCCCTTGTAAATCAGAGGAGACCTCGACTTCAGAGGAGCACGTTTCCCGGCCTGACGCACTGAGAAGACGCTGTCATCCCTACACGCAGAGAGTCCAGCTTCCAGTGATCTGACTTCCCTTGCGGGGTGTTGGAGTTCGAGTCTGGCAAGAGATTCCCACCTCTCTCATTCTTAAGGTATGGAGCTGACTAGAACCTAGAGGGACTCTTGGCATACTAGGCATACTAGGCGTAACATACTCTTAGTATACCATAGTAAGGAATACTCCACCTACTTCATACCTCTCCCTACACCTAGGTTAGGTTAGGTACATTGGGGTAGAACTAGCTTAGAAACGCATCGTATGAGTACTCGCATTTTTAGTCTGTGTTATTTATGTAAATGAATATCTACTAAAGATCATGCTAGCGCAGTATTATTTATTTCTACTGCTTACGCTGTACATTATTTATCTTGCATACTGTCTTGTGATCGTAACAGCACATATTACTTACACGAGAAACAAGACTGTTCAATAAATCTTTTATTGAAACGCCCGTCTATTCTTTCTGTGTAACTTTGAGGAAAACTAAGCATGCACGATTGAGCTGAGTGAAACGGTTATCTATTGTTTCCACGACTCTGGGACACGTTCTGATTCTAAAGGGAAACAAAGTGGTCATGTTTTGCGGCTGCCAGAAACTACTCCCTTCTTGTTATCCAAGGAGTTTTTAGTGGCCTCTGAGCTAGCTGGCACAAGTAATTAAGTTTAATATACTCGATAGGGACATACCGACCTCAGTCCTATGTCAAGCCTATAGGGTATATTATTCCAATGCGCAGAGCCTATTAGGGAAATAGGAGCTAAACTACAACAGCATCTATAGGGGAAAGTCCAGAATATATACACTGAGGGCAGATCACTTAAAGATGGCGGTTAAAACATTTAACCAGCGCCGTTTTCCCAAGTATACTCTCTATGTCTACGCTTCGGGGACGTGAGCCATGTAACGTTACATGACTCACGAAACATCCGTAAACCCGGCAGTAATGTTTAAAAGCAGAAAGCCATTATATTGCGTGTTTTCCTGATCGGCTGATCGGACACACGCATTGACGGATGAAGCAGTGAATACAAAGAGGTAAGAACTTGTTCCCCGTAATTGGTGGTCTCAAAACGGTAATGGCATTCGCATAAAATAAGACAATCGTGAGGGGTACGGCACCATCTAGAATGTAATTAATTCACGGCCCAAAGAAACTATGGACTCGGTTATGGCACCCTTCTGCTATAGCCGCCCACATTGAGTCATCAAGCTCTTCCCTTTTCTCTTCTCTTCCGCCCTTATCCTACTGTCGCGCTGGGCAGGGAGCATTTGACAACCGGTTGCACGTAAACAGTTCCTTTATTAAATAGAAACCCAAAGATACAACTGCACAGTCTTTTAAGGAGTGAGACTTGACGTCTTCGTCAGGGGAATCACGTCTTCTCCTTGGCGTCGCTGGGTGGGCGGTGCATCAACGGAGTCCGGCCGGATTAGGAAAACCAAAACAGAAAGACACGTACCGCTATTAGTACAAGCTATGGCCAAGCCAGTGGCAAGGGAGTGAAGGTTACAGCACCCGGTCGAGCAAAACAGAAGGTGAAGGGTAGGGGCCGTCACCGAAAGGAACAGAGAAATGCGGGGAGAGCAGCAACGCTCGTGGCTTCTCTATGGGGGACCCTGTGCCAAGCCTCCCAAGCCTCCCGGGGACGTGGTATCCCCCCTCCTTCCCGCTCCCAGGAGCCTTGCACGCACCTGAGCAAGCCACGTTCCTCCGGGAACGTGGCGGGGCGCAGCATGAAGTCTGTGGCCTCCTGGCTTTTCCCCAAGGCACTCGTTCGCGGCTTTCGGATCTCCCGGTCCCTCTTCGGCTGGTTGTAGGCTCCTCCTCTCGATCTCCTCATGTTGGTCTCCACGTTCTTCCTCCTTCCGGTCATAGACGCCCTGCAGATCGGTCTCTTCCGCCTTATCTCCCTCTGACACGTCGAGATCCCACCTCCAGGGGGCGGGGCTCCGGGTGTTCCCATCCTGGGACTTAAAGGGCCAGCTACACGGTGGGTATAGGTCATCCTGGGTACTAAGGCTGATGTCAGATTCCGGAGGCTGGAAAGGAAAGAGAGGGGCAGTCCCATGAGGTGATGTCTGATACTCCGGAATGGGGACCAAGGGGGCCGAACCCTGACATGCCCCTCCCCCAGAGTCTTCCCGATCGGGGATGAAAGGAATACGGGAGAGAAAATCTACGTTGGAACTGTGGACGCCCCTGCGGTGTTGTATCTCGAAGGCGAAGGGCTGGAGAGACAGGAACCAGCGCATCACACGGGGGTTGTTGCCCTTGTTCCTGCTCATCCAAACCAGAGGAGCATGGTCGGTGCAGAGCAGGAAACGGCTCCCCTCCAAGTAGTACCTGAGTTTCTCGATGGCCCACTTGACGGCCAAACATTCCTTTTCTACAACAGGGTAATGTTGTTCACGAGGGAAGAGCTTCCGGCTAATAAACAAGATGGGCCGTTCCGATCCGTCCTTTGATATCTGGGAGAGCACTGCCCCTATGCTGATCTCGGATGCATCGGTTTGCAGGATAAAAGGACGGGTGTAGTCAGGAGAGATTAGGACATGGCTGCTAGTAATTGCGTTCTTCAGTTGCTGAAATGCTTCAAGGACGGACCTTTGAGGACACAAGAGTTCCTTTTTGGTGGTACCCTTTTTAAGCAAGTCCGTAAGGGGGGCGGCTATCTCGGAGTACCTGGGAATGAACCTCATATAATAGCCTAGGAGGCCCAGGAAGGCCCTTACTTCTTTTTTAGTTGTGGGGAGAGGCGTTTTTGTGATGGCCTTTATTTTTTCCTCCTGGGGTTCTATGCACCCGTTTCCCAGCAGATATCCCAAATATTTAACTTTTTGGAATCCCACACGAGACTTCTTTGCGTTGATGTGTAAGCCTGCATTTTGTAGCTCTTGGAGCATCTGACGACAATGTTTGAGATGTTTTTTCCATGTTGGACTAAAGACAACAATGTCGTCCAGATACGCCGAGGAGTACGCTTGATGCGAGCGCAAGACAGTATTCATCAACCTCTGAAAGGTTGCGGGAGCCCCATGGAGGCCGAAAGGGAGTACGGTGAATTCAAACAGACCGTTGGGGGTAGAAAAAGCGGTCTTTTCCTGATCGGCTCTGCACAAAGGCACCTGCCAATAGCCTTTAGTAAGGTCCAATGTGGTGATGAATCGGGCATCCCCCAACCTTTCAATGAGCTCGTCAACACGGGGCAATGGGTAAGCATCGAGTTTGGAGTTGGCATTAACTTGGCGGAAGTCTATACAAAACCGGACGGATCCGTCCGGTTTTGGGACCATTACAATGGGAGATGACCATTCGCTCCGTGAGGGACGGATCACGCCCATCTGCAACATCTTCTTGACTTCCTCAGAAACGGCCTCTCGGTGAGCGGCTGGTATTCTATAGGGACGTTGTTTAACCACCTTCCCAGGAACTGTCTCTATTCGGTGTTCTACCAAGGAGGTCCTCCCTGGAAGGTCCGAAAAGAGAGGAGAGTAAGACTCCAGCAGATCTAACAGACCGGTCCGCTGGTCTTTGGTTAACGAGTCGTTGACTACTAGGTGTTCTAGTGTACAGGGATCTATTTCGAGTGATAAGGCCAGGTGGTTATTCTGGGGAAGGGGTCCTAACCACTTTTTTAGCATGTTAACATGGTAAGACTGATATTTGTAAGGAGAGAGTTGTACTCGGTAGGTGGTTTTACCGATGGTAGCCACCACCTTAAAGGGACCTTTCCACTCGGTTTTGATTTTGGGAAGGGAAGTGGGCTGAAGGACGAGGACCCAGTCGTTCACTTGAAGGGTTCTCCACTTCTTTCCTCTGTCATAGAAGTGTTTATGGGTCTTTTGGCTTTTTTCTAGATTCGCATGGGCCAGCTCACGCAGTTTCCCTATTCTGGACCGAAGGTGTTGGGCGTATTCAAGGAGGTCGCTGGTATCATTACTCTCCTTTTCCCACGCCTCTCTCGTCATCTCTAGCAAGGTCCTTGGTTGCCGGCCATAGAGCAGTTCAAAGGAGGAACAACCCAGGCTGCTCTGGACCTGCCCGCGAATGACAAAGAGAGCGAGGGGTAGAAGACGGTCCCAGTTCCTCCCTTCACCTGAGAGCATCTTCTTCAAGGTCAACTTAAGGGTCCCGTTGTATCTTTCGCCCAATCCGTCGGTCTGTGGATGATAGACGGAGGTCTTGGTATGTTTGACATCTAGCAACCGACAGACTTGGGACATTAGCTTAAATACAAATGGAGTACCCTGGTCAGTTACGATTTGATGCGGAAAGCCCACCCGGGAGAAATATTCTAAAAGCTTGTCTGCTATGTTAGAAGTGGTAGGGGCCCTGAGGGGAAAGGCCTCAGGGAACCGAGTGCAGTAGTCCACGAGTACCAGGACATACTGAAAGCCTTTGGTTGATCTGGTTAAGGGGCCGATCAGATCCATGCCTATCCGTTCGAACGGCTTACCCACGATGGGCAAGGGCTGTAGAGGCACTGGAGGGGGCCTGTAGGGATTTTTCTTCTGACAGACAGGGCACACCTGGCAGTACTTTTTTATATGGGATTAGATGCCGGGCCAGTAGAAGAATTTTAGAAGGTTCTGAGTGGTCTTTAGAGCCCCTGAGTGACCTGCTAATAAGTGGGAGTGAGCAAAAAAAAGTATCTGCTCGCGGAAGTCTCTAGGGACCAATAGTTGGGGGTTCTCGTCACGCCCTCCCTCCCTGTACAGGAGACCGTTAGTGATTTGAAAACAGGGATAGGATGAAGTGGCCCTGGTTTGGGACACCCGGGCTTCTTGCCAGGCATGGGACAAGGTGGCATCGTTACTTTGGGCCCAGCGAAAGTCCTTGTCGGTCCGCCACGGTTCTTGGGAGAGGAGGGCTCGAGGGATGTTGGTTTTAGGACCAGGGATAGCGTCTCTGTCTTTTCGTACTTTGTCCAGAAACAGTGATAGGAAGTTTGGGTTATCGGTCCCTATGATCACTTCCTCTGGTAAGGTAGAAAGAACGCCAACTGTCATTAGGGAGAGAGGACCCCCCGGATACTGAAGGGGAACACGAGCCGTTGGGTACGAGCGGACATCACCATGGACACAGCGTATCTGTACTTGTGTACCCGGGATCACTTGATCCGGTCTGACTAGCTTACTCCTTATCACGGACTGACGACACCCTGAATCAAGGAGAGCAGTGACCGGTGATTCATTAACAGTCAGACTTACATAAAAACAGGCACCCATTTCTTTGGTGTACATGAGGTTTTTGGGGGCGTAGCTGATGTCCATCGGTTCTTCAGCGGTTTTTTTCCTAGGACAAGCCCGGGCTATGCGGGCCCATTCCCCGCAGTCAAAACACTGGGGATCACGATGTATGGGCAACTCGGGTCTGGGGATACGCACTTTCACCGGCTCTCTAATAGGCCTAAGGGCTTTTCTGGGCATAGGTACTCCTCGAGGGGTCTTTTCCGGTTCCCAGCTGGGAACACGAGGCTGAGCCCGAGAAAAGGAGGTCGCCATTTCTACTGCCAACTCCGCAGTAAGATTGGCGTGTTGTCGCAGCCATCGCTGTGTAGCAAAAGGCAGGGCCTCTAGGAATTGTTCCAGATATATGGAGTTCATGATCTCGTCCTTGGTTCGGTCTGTAGGTTTGAACCATTTGTCGGCCGCAAGCTTTAGTTTTAAAAAAAGGGTCTTCGGGTTGTCTCCGGGAGCCCCCTTCTCTTTTCTAAAGCAGAGTCTGTATGCCTCTGAGTCCATCCCCAGGTGGTCTAATATGACGGCTTTTACCTCCTCATATGGGGTAACCCCTCCTGCATTGGCAGCCTGTGCTTCCCCCGTTAACAGAGGAGCAAGAAAAGACAGCCACTTGCTTATCGGCCAGCCTGCGGCCCTAGCCGCCCTCTCAAACCTTAGCAAGAAGGCGTTGGGTTCTTCTCCAGAGACATATTTCTGTAGGGAGATGTTTGGGGCCGCAGGGGTGCTTCTGGGGGTCTTCTGCCCCCCTGCTATCTGGGGCTGATCCTCTGCTACCCTCATCAGGGCATCCATCTGGGTCTTCACTATGTCCTTGAACGCATCGCGATCCGCCTGTGTGGAATTCATCTGGCGTTCAACCGCCCATTCTAGTTTCTTCTGTCCTTCGACTATATGCTGAATGAGGGCTTCCATTTTGGGCTCGCAATGGAGGTCACGCTGCCCGCATTCTCCACCACTTGTCACGCTGGGCAGGGAGCATTTGATAACCGGTTGCACGTAAACAGTTCCGTTATTAAATAGAAACCCAAAGATACAACTGTACAGTCTTTTATGGTGTGAGACTCGACGTCTTCGTCAGGGGAATCACGTCTTCTCCTTGGCGTCGCTGGGTGGGCGGTGCATCAACAGAGTCCGGCCGGATCAGGAAAACCAAAAAAGAAAGACACGTACCGCTATTAGTACAAGCTATGGCCAAGCCAGTGGGAAGGGAGCGAAGGATACAGCACCCTGTCGAGCAAAACAGAAGGTGAAGGGTAGGGGCCGTCACCGAAAGGAACAGGGAAATGCGGGGAGAGGAGCAACGCTTGCGGCTTTTCTACGGGGGACCCTGTGCGAAGCCTCCCGGGGACGAGGTATCCCCCCTCCTTCCCGCTCCCAGGAGCCTTGAACGCACCTGAGCAAGCCACGTTCCTCCGGGAACGTGGCGGGGCGCAGCGTGAAGTCGGTGGCCTCCTGGCTTTTCCCCAAGGCACTCATTTGCGGCTTTCGGATCTCCCTGTCCCTCTTCGGCTGGTTGTAGGCTCCTCCTCTCGATCTCCTCACGTTGGTCTCCGCGTTCTTCCTCCTTCCGGTCGTAGACGCCCTGCAGATCGGTCCCTTCCGCCTTATCTCCCTCTGACACGTCGAGATCCCACCTCCAGGGGGCGGGGCTCTGGGTGTTCCCGTCCTGGGACTTAAAGGGCCAGCTACACGGTGGGTATAGGTCGTCCTGGGTACTAAGGCTGATGTCAGATTCCGGAGCCTGGAAAGGAAAGAGAGGGGCGGTCCCATGAGGTGATGTCTGATACTCCGGAATGGGGACCAAGGGGGCCGAACCCTGACACCTACGTATACAAATTTATCAATAAGTACCGGTAAAGAAACAAACAATATGTATTGCAAGCGATACTATGATACAAATATGCTCTTCTCGCAAGCGAGACTTTTTCTAATTTATAAATACTCTGTTCTTGCTGGTTATAATATCAGGTGCAAGTTAGTAATTAAAGTATATTAGGATTTTTAGATGCAAGCGGAGGCTCCATGTTAAAAATCGTGATAATAAAAAAAGAGAAGAAAAGGGAAAATGCCCTGAGTCTAACAATTAACAATCTTGTAAGTGTTTCTTTTAATCAGATAAATATTACCTTACGGTGAAGAACTCAGTACCCATCTTTAACACTTCCTCACTCATGACAATAAAGCCTTTATAAACTGTAAGTATAATAATACAACATTGTTAACTTAAAAAGCTCTTAGAAATGTTTATGTCATTAAACAATATAGGTACTATTATTGGATATTTACTTTATATAAATTTCTTCCCTCTACCCATTGAACAATCTTTATAGGGTGGAAATAACAAGATACTGGACCATTAAATATCGTGCTATACACACTGTGTAGGGCAATAAAAGCTGATAGGACCCCGCTTCTTACGAGACTGGGATCTTATGTACAATACAGGTGCACAATTACTCGTATCTTCCACAATAAAAAGAGCATTTTAATGGTGGCATATAATAGGCTTCTGATTTGAAAATCATGTAGCTCGCATGATGGGCTGTGGATTCATATAATTGATGTCTTGCCTCATGAATATATTTACAGGCATTAACTAAAGAACCAGATTTCAGAGAAGTTGAATCAAGATGGGTGCAATAAATACCTTTGTCTTCACTTATATTGCCATCTAAATAAAAGGTATAGAGTGAGCACTATACTTGCCTCCACATTACTATTAAAAACCTCCATGAAGAGAATGGATTTTTTTGACCAGAATACCGACAATATTTTGTTCCAGATTTAGGTATATTGCCTGACTAAACAAACAGGACCCATTAGAGGCACCTACTGCAAATCATGATATGAATGTATAAATAGGTGATTATCACGTGTTTAATTTGAGGTTTTTTATCTTTTATCTTTTTTCACATTATAGGTAATGCACGCAACACTAGTGGAATAATTAAAACACGAATTATGCACGCTTTACACGGGGAGGTGCATTTCACTACAAGCATGTATACACAGATTTTAATACATATTCTATATTTGGAATATGGTTTTAATACGCAAATGTGTAATATATCACTCTTTTCCTTCTTGAATTAGTCCTTCCATAAGATACTGAATAGTAATATCTAAAACGATTTATTGATTAAACGTTTAAAAAAAATAATAGACATTATTCCAGGACAAATAATTAACAAATGTGCATATACAGTCTGAGACAATATTCTATTATATATTCACTACAGAGAAAGTTGAGACGGTCCCCTGATGAAGGCATCTAGCCGAAACGCGCGTAGCTCTCATTCTACCGCCAGCCTTCCTTTCTGTCCATGAACCATCTGGACCCTCCTACTGGTCAACAAATATATATCGTGATGAATTGTTCAATTGATGCCATAATTTAACTGCATTGTTCTTTTTGTAAATCCATGACTATATTGTATGTATATATCTCAGACTTGATGTATTGATGATTTTAATAAAAAAAATACAAAAGGTTTTTTGATACTTGAAGAAAAATAAAATATGAAAATAAAAAGATTTTTGATAATAAATAACAATTGATATAGATATAATTATTTATCAAACATGATGCACATTGTTTATTGAATAATGACTATGATGTTGTCCTGGAATTTGCACATTTTGTGATCATACACTTGTTGCTAGTTCTCTTTCCCCTTATATAACTAGAAGCACTGCATTTAGGCCGGGCAGGCGAGGAGAAATAAAATGGGCCAAGGGCCACAATGCCTGATCTGGCTGGGGTTGCCACCTGGACGGTTTTTTACTGGCATGACCTGCATTTTAATATCCTGGATGGTACAAAACTGAAGAAAATCACCTAAAGCCGGATTTATTTTTCCTCTGACCCGTAAGCACTTTAAACAGTAACCATAAGGCAGAAGCACTTTAAAATGTGTTCTAAAGCTGCCTTAATGATCTGTGACTGATAGTTAAACTAAACAAAGGCAGAAAAGCCATGTTGAAATGGAATAGGGACGTTTCTATGTAAAGAGTCATCTTTATTTGTTTTTTAATTCTTTTTATTGAACAAATTTGATCCATCCATGTACATAATAGTCGTCAGACAGGTATGTTCTACACAGCCTCCTTTGCAGGGAAAGTGATAGTACACATATATGGTGAAAGTCACAAACTTCACTTATGGCACATTGTTGCAGATAATTACATCATCTCTCCCAGACCTACGTTCCCTCTCCCCCTCCCACTGCTAGGGCCTGTATTTCTCCCATGGGCTCCAGATCTTTTCCCATTTCTTTGGACAGCTCCTGCTCTTGTAAACTACTTTTTCTGCCAATCGGCGCCAGTCTATGTCCGTTATCCAGCTGGAAAGTTTCGGGGGGTCCTGTGCTCCCCACATCCGTGCAATATTTCGTTTTGCCACTCTCAAGAGTCATCTTTAATGATCATGTTCTGGCCTTTACAGAATCTGTCTGGTTATTTTTTGCTATTATGTTTTTTGTAGTTTTATTTAGTGTGAGTTCCCCCAAAGGCATTGGAGCAATTACATGCGCACCAGTTACATTACAGAAAATAAAATTCATTTTTATTGTTTTAGGTAGGGAGATTAAGTGAGTTGCCCAGACTCACAGAATGTTGGGCTGACGCTGGTAATCGAACCTAGTCGGACGTCAGTACTCTCAATCTCCCCAGGCCACTATTGCCTCGGGGCAATAACCTAACAGGGGAGAGGTCACAAAGAGTACACCGATGCTGCTTCAGGGGGGCCTAGGTAACAATGGTCTGAGGACACAAAATCACCTAGCCCCCCCAGCGAGGCACCTGCATGGACCACATGGCCTGAATGTGATGACTCAGTGGGGAATGACGTTGCTTCTGGGCCAGGCACACCACACGAGGCAGGGGACTGACGTGAGAATGCCACAAAGGCCAGAGCGGCACCTGTCCCCCAGCCTCAATTTACAGCATGTCGGGAGTGCCCATGATGCTGGAGCCACATTGCAGTGGGCTGGAAGACATTAAGTCTCCCTGGGCCGGTTTACTGAGGCACTAAAAAACCGGCACACAGGTGACCCTGAGACACCGGCCCATCGCCCAATGCCCGACTGCCCACCTTTGCAATCTGACCCTGCCTGTGAGCCCAGAGCAGCAGCTACAAGCCACACCCAGGCCAGGAAGCCAACCAGATCCAGAATGGCCCCCGTCGATCCTGTGAACTCACGTGAGACCACACAAAGCTCTCTCATACCCTATGGGCCCATCCAGCACTCAGTAGAGCACACTCAGTCACTGTGACCCACCCAAGACCCCATCTCTGCTGCAACAACCACACCCAGCCAGCAAGCACACCCATATCTGGCATGCTCCCCTTAGACCTTCTGAGCCCACCCGAGAACCCTCAATGCCTTCTGGTACACTGTGAGCCCAGACCTTATGAGCCCACCCGAGAACCCTCAATGCCTTCTGGTACACTGTGAGCCCCCCATCATCCAGGAGTGCATTCTCAGACCCTGTAGTCCCACCTGAGACCCCCAATACCCTCTCATGCCCAATGAGCCCACTCCACCTCCTGCAATGTGCTACAAGACCCAGCGACTCCACCCAGATCCGGAATGTTCCTCTTAGGCCAGCAATGTCCTCCCAGACCCAACAAACCCATTACAGAGCCAGCCAGGTCTTCTTAGGCCCTGCTACCTCGCTGCTACAACAGTGCGGCACTCTCACTCCGGTGAGCCCACCCTGGACTCAGCAATCCTCTCTCAGACCCTGTGTGCCAACTGTAGCCGCAACCAGCCACACCTAGACCGCAAACCCACCCAGACCCGGCATGGTCTTCTCAGACCCTGTGACTCCACCCAAGACCCTGCAATTTCCCTACATACTTCATGAGCCCACCCTGCACCCAGTAGTGCACTATCAGATGCTGTGAGCCCACCAGAGAGAGCACCTTGCTTCTCTAACCCTATGAAACCCCACCACCTCCTTCATTGCACCACAAGACCCAGCGAGTCCACCCAGATGCGGTATGGTGCTCTTAGACCCTGTGATCCCACAGAGAACTAGTAATGGCCTCTCAGACTGTGTCCACGGACCCGTGGCTCAGCAACTCCTTCTAAAACTCTTTGACATCCTACCATCCAAAGCATTGCCCTACAAGAACCCCGTAAGCTTACCCTTGATCCAGAAGGATCTTCTGAGAACCTGTTGGCCCAGTAAAGACAGAGAAAGATCCACTCAGATCTGGTTAGCCTACCACACATACAAGCAAAGCCCTCTCAGACTCTGTTAGCCTATCCCAGATTCAGCAATCTCCTCTCAGATCCTGCGAGAGAACCGCAGATCGGACAATGACCCTTACGACCCACAAGAACCACCCCACTCCAGTCACACAAATGTCATAAAATCAGGGACTCCAACTCAGTCTCATTGAGGGGTCCTAAAGGAGCGTTAATGTACACAATATCTCAGCTAACTTTCCAGGTATCAGGAAGTGGGACTGCTAACTCTGTTGTGGTGCTGAGGAGTGCGGCTGCACTCTCCACGGTGTGGGAGCTACAGGCACGGGCGGCTTAACGTCAGAGGAGGAATGTAAACAGAATTGCTTCTACCTGTGTAAAGGAAGAGCAGCAAGATGTAAATGCAAGCCCATGCTGGTTAACTGACGGAGGATGGTGAGTCAGATCAGATTGCATGAAATAATCCGTCAAATCACAATACACACAGGGTCTACTGGGAGAAAGAAACCCAGCCAGGCACGAACTACTCCCTGACTGAATGAAGCAGGCACAAAGTACGTCAGGTACACAAATGGGAAAAGGGGAAAGATACAGGTGTCCATTGGAGAATGCTTTCTTTAGGACAAGAACCCTCACTCCCCGAAGGTGACATGTTTCATCATTGGGTTCCCTCCTCACACCTGCACCGAATGGTGCCTGATGTGGGCTACGACTATCCAAAGGACAGGAGCTGAGGTGTTTTTAGTTAGATGAGTGGTATGTTTGAGTGAGGGGCAGAGTGCTATCACATGTTTACAAAAAGGGTGGTGTAGGTAAAACTATCTCCTGGTGGGCTGAATATCAGTTTTATTCTGGTGCCCCCAGTGGATTGGGTTAAAAAAGCAAGAAAGTGACACGGAGTTCGGAAAAAATACTCCCTATGCGAGGTCAACATGTTTCTACCCAGGAGTGGCCCTACATGGGGTACAGGGGCATTCGTCAGGACCAAAATGGTACAGTCACTCTGAAATAACAATTCAAGCCATTCAGGAACCCATGGACGACATTCAGCTCTGTGGTCTAGGCAGCCTCTTGAGGCTCGAGAGTGAGCAGAACCCTTATGTCATGGTACGACGGTGGACTCCATGACTAAGACACTGTGGCCATCTTCTGTATCACCTTGTGTGGTATCCTGCTCTTTTCTCTGTCTAGTCCTTTCTCTGTGTTCTGTACTCTGCTGCTCAGCCAGTGTAAGTGATGTCACAGAATGTTCCCTGTGTGTATGTTTGAGTGGAATTTTCAGTTGCTGTAAGTGGGCTGAGCAGCAGGGATGCTGCTCCCGGTGGGGCCGATTTTCCTGATACTACTTTCAATACTACTACAACCATCTTATCCTCAAATGTTCCTGTCCTGACTGAACTAAAGAATAAATCTACCATTTGGATAAAACTACATCTCAGTCTACCTTCATTTCTTGAATTCCACACCTGGCGACGAACGGAAAAGGACTCACTTGGGACAAAAGGACATTACTGAAATTAAAAGAGGAGTCATCATTACTAAAAAAAGAAGAAGAAGAGACAGTAAGAGTACTTTTAAATGAGCCTATTTGAAGCCTGCTAAATGGAAATGTCCCTGGGAGCCCCACCGGTGTCTGTTTCCATCAGACAGCCTCAGCCCAGGGCATGGTGTCACGCCCTGCAGATGTAGTGTTACTCTGTGCCATCAAGCTTTATTTTTTATTTTTTTATTTTAAGAGGTTTTATATAGCGCTGGCTCCACCCTGGGGTATCAGAGCGCTTTACATTGGAATGACGATAGTACATGGAACACAAAACAGATAGTAACGAAATGCAACATTAAGATATGGTAGACTTAAAGAACAAAATGAGTAATATATATTGATTATGATACAAAGTGCAAAGATGTAGCTATTTACAAAACAACCTATGAATGAAATAATTACAAATTATTAAACAGTAAAAAGGAGGTAGACTCATTTTTGTCAATAAGGAAGGGTTAGGCGAGTGTGGAAAGGGGGGGTGGCAAAGTGCTCGAGGAGAGGTGAAAAGGGGGGGGGAGAAAAAGGTGAGGATGGGTAAGGCGGGGGTGAATAGGTGTTGGTAGAGGACAGGAGAGGTGGGAGAGAGGTGGGGAAGGTAGGAGATTCACAAAGGAAGAGATTGTACGGCAAGTCTGGTAATAGAAGGATTATGAACCCCAATATTTGTTGAGCAGGTGCATTTTAAGGTCTTTTTTGAAACTGACGTATGAAGGGTTAAGTCGTAGATCTTTAGGGAGGGCATTCCAGATGCTGGGGGCCTTACCAGAGAAGGAGCGAGATAGCGCGGCTTTCTTTTTTAGCAGAGGGGGGGACGAGGAGGAGAGAGTTAGTGCTTCTCATCGGTCGGGCACTGGCCACTTTTTTGAGTTTGTTTGAGAGGTAGAGCGGGGTCTTTTGATGGAGGGCTTTGTGCGTAATGCAGGCTATTTTATAGGAGGATCTGCCTTCAATAGGAAGCCATTTAAGGGTCTTAAGAGCCGGCGAGATGTGGTCAGAGCGTTTGCAGTCAGTTGTAAGCCTGGCCGCTAGGTTTAGAACAGATTTGAGGGGGGCCAGGTGGACTTTGGGAGAACCGGAGAGAAGGGCATTACCATAGTCGATTTTCGAGAGGACTTGGGATTGGACAACTGATTTGAAATCTTGCGCTGGAATGAAGGGTTTGATTTTTTTGAGATGTTGGAGCATAAAAATTGCTCCTTTTACCCAGTTTTTTAGATGGGAGTTGAGCGTAAACTTACTGTTGATGGTGATGCCGAGGGATTTTACTGATTCGGATAGGGAGAGTGGACAGTTTAGGGCATTAAGGTCAGTGATCCATGTTTGGATGGGGAGAGGGTTGTTTTTAGGAGACAAAAGAATGATTTCAGTTTTATTAGGATTAAGTTTGAGATGATTGGAATAGAATCAGGTTTGGATATTGGTCAGGGCGGTGTTAAGGTGCAGTACATCAGAGTGGGATTTAATTTTATAGTACAGTTGGGTATCATCGGCATACAGGTGATCGTTAATACCGGCTTGTTTGAGAATGAGGGTAAGGGGTTCCATGAATAGGTTGAAGAGAGCAGGAGAGAGGATAGATCCTTGGGGGACACCGAGGGAGACCGGAGTGGGGCTAGATAGGCAGTTTTGGATTTTTACTTGTTGGGTTCTGTGTTGGAAATAGGAGTTAAACCATTTGAGGACGGTGCCATTAAGGCCGAACCGAAATTTAAGTGTATTGAGTAAGTTTGAATGGTTAACTGTGTCAAATGCCGCAGAGAGGTCAAGGAGAATGAGTAGGCAGGTCTCGCCATTGTCTAGGGCATGGTGGATGTCATCAACTATATGCAGCCTTTACGGAAGCCGGATTGTAGAGGGTCGAGTAGGTTGTAAGTGTCAATGTGTTTATCCAATTGATGAAGGGAACATTTTTCAAGGGCTTTTGAGAGAGTGGGGAGGTTTGAGATGTGGCGGAGGTTGTTGGGGTCGTTCGGGTCAGCCTTAGGGTTTTTTGGAATGGGCGTGATTTGTCCAAGTTGGAGGGAGACAGGGACGCACCCCGAGGAAAGGGAGGAGTTGATGATATTGGTCCATTAAGGGACAATGACGTGCTTTAGATCTTGGACGAGGGAAGATGGGAGAGGGTCTTTAGTGTGCGAGGACGGCTTTAATTTGGACAGGATGTTAAAGACTTCTAGTTCGGAAACGGAGTGGAAATTCAGCCAGGAGGCGTTGTTTATGAGATGAGTGTTGTCGGGGGGAAATTCAGGAGGGGTTGAGGAAAGTGGGGGTGGGGAGGACACAGGGGGTGTGAACAGAGGGGAGGGTGTTGAGATAGTATCAGGGGTACATAGGGGGTTGGGAGTTAGCAATTTCTTCGCATTTGCTCGTGGTGGCCGTCATGTTGGGGGAGGTTTGATTTCTAATAATGTTAAACAGTTCTCTGGGTCTATTTTTGGCACAGGTGAGCTGTGAGCGGAAGAAGGAGGCCTTTTCGGCGAAAATGTGCTTCTTGTACACGGATCTAGCGGTTCGAAGGAGGACAAGATTAGAGGGGGAAGGGTGTTGTCTCCAGGTACTTTCTGCCAGTCTAAGAGCTCGTCTTTCATTGTTGAGGTCGGAGTTAAACCAAGATTTGGAAGGGATATTTTTAAGAGTTTTTGGTTTGGGTGGTGCAAGTTGATCTAGAACCTCGGAGACAGTTTTATTATAATGCTCAGTGAGTTCATTTGCATTGAGAGAGGGAGGTGTGCGACTGAGTTGTGCTTGGAGTTTGGCCTCCAGTACACCAGGGGGGATACGATTAAGGTTTCTGGATGATATTGAGGTTTTGTAGCTTTTAGTAGGGGCAGGCTGGGCTAAGGGTGAGATCATGAACAATATGAGGTGGTGGTCAGACCAGTCGATAGGGATGATGTTGGATAGGGATGCCAGATCACTGTTTGCAATGATGGCGTCAAGAGTAGCCCCTTTGGAATGGGTTGGAGAAAGGCAGAGTTGTTTGAGGTCACTTATCTCAAGGAGGTTATTGAGAAGTTTGATAGTAGGGTCTTCTGGCATGTTCCAGTGAAGGTTAAAGTCTCCTAGGTAGAGATTTTTAGAGCTTGAAAGTGACGATTGCGAAAGAAGGTCAGATAGTTCCTCAGCGAAGGGAAGAGGTTCGCCTGGAGGGTGATAGGTGTTATGTAGTCGTATTGGGGGGGCGCCTTGAATTTTAAGTTCCGCTCCAAGGTATTCAAATGTTTCGAAGTCTGTGTTTTTGGCTAGGGAGATCTGGAGTTCGTTTTTAAAGATAATTGCTAGACCACCTCCTATTCTCTTTGGTCTGTCTTTTCTGAGGATAGAGTAACCGGGGGGGGAGAGTAAGTCGAGGATGGGTGTTGAATGATCGTTGAGCCAAGTTTCCGTGAGGAAGGCGACGTCTATATCTTCACTAAGGATGGTTTCGGAAATTTCAGTCGCATGTCGAACCGCCGAGCGGCAGTTCACAAGCATGCATGTCAGGGGCTTAGGGTTGTTTTTGGGGAGGGGGCACAAGTGGATGGCGGTAAGTTGAGGGGGGGTCTGGGCGAGCAAGGTGAGGAGACAATTCTGTTTGTCCCAATAATAACAGGGATGTTGGAATGAGGAAAGGCCGCATCCTTGCGTGGGGCCTTAGGAGTGTAGGAATTGCAGATGTCGGAGAGGTTAGAGGCGTAGTAGTCATTCAAGGTGCGAAGAGGTCTATGTGAGCGGTTGTGAAGTGGTATGGTTTTCCAGAGTTTGCGATTAATGAGTTTTGGGGGGCCAGTGCGTGGCGAGGTGGGCCAAGAGGGGCGGGTTATCGGTTTGGAGGATTTGAAGTTAATGAAATCCTCTCTAAGTCGGACTAGTTCGGATAGGAGGGAGGAAATGTTGCAATCAATGCTGCAAAGTGTCGGGGTTAAAAGAGTGAGGTGGGCCTTAGTTGAGGCAGGGGGGGTGAGGTATGTTCTGAGTTGGTTGGAGGAGGAGGTCTAGCGTTCGGAGAGGGTGATAAGTCTGGGGGGGGGAGAAAGGTGTTGATGCTGTGGGCGTGGGGGAGGTCTGTGGGGGGAGAGAGGGGAGTTCCGGCAGTCGGAGGGGGGGGTGGGGAAGGACTGGATAGTTATAGAGCTAGTTGGGGCGAGGGGGTGGGTGGGATAGTTCGGAGTTGGTCGGGGGTGGAGGTCTGTTGTTCGGAGAGGGTGAGAGGCCTGGGGGATGGCAAGTGGAGCGCTGCAGCGGTGGGAGTGGGGCAAGCTTGGGGGGAGGTGAGTGTGGTGATCTGGCAGTGTGAGGGAGGTACGGGCATGGAGAGGGATGGGACAGTTAAAGGGGTAGGGGACGTGATAAGGGGAGAGGAGTGGGTGTACAGGGTTAGCGGAGAGGCAACATTAGCATTTGGGTCAGGGGGTAAGTTCGGGGAGGGGGGGTAGGGTCAGAAGGGGGTGTAATGGGCGCGGGCTAGGAGGGGAGCTTGGGGGGAAGGAGAGGGGTTAGGAGTGGGACTAGGGTTCAGAAGGTAACGGTCGTTGGAGAGCATAGGAGTTTGGGAGATAATGAGTGGGTTTGAGATGTTTTGGGGAGTGGGTTCAAGGTTGGGTGATGGATAGGAAGTCAGAGTATGTGATATATCCTTAATGTTAGAGATGTCTAGGGGAAGAAGGGCATTTGTCGGGGAGGTAGGGGAGCACAAGGGTGGGTTAAGGGGTTGAGGGGGAGAGGGGAGAGGAGTAGGTGAGGACAATTGGTGGGACAGATGCTCAAAGATATTGAGGTGGTGTTCAGAGGCTTGAATGAGGATATTTCCAGTTTTGAAGATGGAGATGTCAATTTCACCGGGAAAAGTGGGGGAAGGAGTAGTAGAGAGTTTGAAACCGTAGGGAATATTGTTAGATTTAGTGATTGGGAGATGGCGTAGGAAAGTGCTCTTCCATTTGGAGGGGCGTTTAGAGTAGAAAATGTAGTTGGTTTTTATGGGGGACGTGAGGCTGTGGTAGTTGTCCGCAATTAAGGTTTCGGGATGCCGGATTAGTACTTTATGTTTAAAAATTTTCTTGGCGTTTTTTGAAAGATTGAGAGGGTAGGGAATGGAACAAGAGTTAGGGCCATGCCTGGTGAGGGGGGTATTAATGGGTGAGAGAGTGAGGTTGGTGCGAAACGCGGGAGTGGGACTAAGGTGGGACATGATGGTCAATTTGGCTGGAGGAGAGGGAGGGAAGAAAAAAGGAGGGAGGGAGGAGAGGAATGGAGATATTAAGGAGGATAACAAGGAGTGAGGTGAAGGAGGTTGAAGTAAGATGGGGAGATGATGTATGAGGGGAGAGGTGGAGAGAGATTTAGGGGCATATTATCAACGGCCAGCGATAATTATCGTTGGCCGTGATTAGCGACGTATTCCCTAACGCAGGCTATCTCTGGAATTTATCGCCCTGGTAGCGCGTTATTAACAACGCGCTTCTCCAGGGCGATAAAAATTCCAGAGATAGCGAGGTTATCGCCATTTTGCAGGAACATCGCTGGTTTTCCAGCGATGTTCCCTGCAAACGGCGATAACCTGCTGATACGACCCTGTGGTCGTATCAGCAGAATCCACCCCCTATGTTAGGGATGGCTAAGTCAGGATTTTAGCAGACGTTAGATTTTGGCGAAAACGGCCGTTTCGCCGAAATCTAACCTCTGCTAAAATCATGTGGGCTACCTTGTAAATATCGCGATGTGAACATCAGCGATATTTGCAACGTAGTCCATCCGGGGTACGCTCCACTTTGCATCTCATTAGAGATGCAAAGATGGGCGTTGGGGAAAGGGGCGATAATGCAAGGATTCACGCGATAGCGTGACCTTGCTGATTAGGCGATAAAATTATCGCCGCTTTTCGTCCGAAAACGGACGCAAAAGCGGCGATAATTGTTTATCGCCTCGTTGCTAATATGCCCCCAAGTGACTAGGGTGAAACGACAGGTGAGAGTGAGGGGTGAGAGAAGTCAGAAGAATACAGGGGGGGGTTGGGTTAGTAGGAAGTGTCAGTAGGTGAGACGTGTGTTAACAAAAATAAAAAATGTATAAAGGGGGACCAGTACAACTCGGGTACTTAGTACAAGGGTTGCTTACAGTTAGCTTCAGGTGTTATAGATCAGGCTAATGGCCATGTGGCAATAAGTAAGAAGGAGCGGCATGACAATAAAATCAGTAATGGATAAAAGGAACAATAATCTTTAGATGTTTAGTAAGGATTGAATAGATGTCCGTCAAAGGTTTGCGGGCGGTTGTAAGGGAAAGCGTATTGATCTGTGGGCTGACATGGGAGTCCAGACTGTGCTGGTAAAAAATAGCTATTGAGGAGGGGAATCCCATGACAAAAGAGAAAGAGGGAGATCCAGGGAAGAGTATTTTTTGGCGCGGCAGGGTTAGAGAGCGGGACGGGAAGAGATCGTATTATGTATTTGGGAGATTAAGACGGTCCTGAAAGGCATGCAAGGGGGGCAGATCATGAGGGAAATGGTGTTGAGTGACAACGCTAGAGAGGTGTCAGGCGAAGCTGGAAAGTCGCAGTGCTTACCAAGACTGCGAGTGAGGACCGCAAGCAGCGATGAAGAAGTTTGTGAAGGAGGGGGGGGGGATCACGAGGAGGCTAGAGGCTGTAGGGCTGTAAGGTGTAAAAGAAACCACAAGTTGCCGGCGGAAGCCAGGGGGGGTAGGGAGGTAAGGCGCAACAGTATACGGGCATCGACTACCTGCCTTTGAATCAGTGTCTGAGGGAGGCATAAAGTGGAGGTTGATGAGGGTGGGGGGGGGCGGGAGTCAGCAAGCATTTATCCCTGGTGGCCTAAATGGGAGAAAGGAATAATCAATAAAAGGGATCCAGGTGGTAGTCCAGATGGGGGGAGCGGGAAAGTCTCGCACTGAATGCACCGCCATTCGCCATCTTATGTTGCAAGTTAAGGGGGGGCCGCAGCCATTTTAAAGAGAGAAAGGCAGGACTGATTCCGTAGCAGTGTGTCACCATGGGGGCCCCGCTGCAGGAAATGGCGAAGCGAAAGAGGGATGACCATATGAACCTTCACATCATCTTCCCGTGCCCATCTCCGCGATGGCAGCAACGGCAGTGACACATTCACAGGAGTGCAGGCCCTCCAAGGTGGGGAGAGGTCTCCCGGCAAGAGTAGTAAAGAAGCGTCAGAGCGCCCGAGACACCGAGCCCCCCAGCGTCAGGGAGCAAGGACGGGGCAAAAAGGCAGCGCAGCCACAGGCACCTGGACAGAAAGAGCCCGGGCGGAAGGGGGCCACCCAGCAGTCAGTGGCGGAGCGTAGGGCATAGAGAAAAAGGGGGGGGGGCAGGGGGCAAATCCGGACGTAAACCTCTTCCAGATAGAAGACGGCAGGATGGGGACAGCCGATTCAGTCTCACCCGCGGTGGGGCCAGTCAGGGCCCAAAGGGTCAGGGAAGCGTGCTGCGATCACGGCAATCAACAGGGGATCAAGGACTCCATAGTGAGGCTGGAAAAAGGTGCACTCGGCCAAGAATATCATCAGCTGAGGAGACGGGCGAGCGGTGCCCCCGTGATGAGGCAGCGGTGTTCGGTCTTTGGAGTAGCGGGGTCGAAGTCAAGCTTGATGTAAGAACAGTGTTTTGTACTTGCGTTTGGTATTTGCTTGGATTACAACCAAATGGGAACACTGTAAATCTTAATGGCATTTGAACAAGCATGCAGCTGATGGATTTTCACTTGCTAACTTACCATAACCTAGCGTGTCTACAGAAAACTGAGTCAAAATATTGCTGGGAAAAAATTACAAACATTTCAGGAGAACAAGCGCTGAGCAACTGGCAGCATGTTATTTGATTCACTTTTATGAGGACTGGCGGTTTGGTTGAAGTCTATCTACAGCCTGTTTTTGTCCTGACATTTACGTTTTACCGTGTACATTCTCCTGCCGGTAAGATTTTGCAATCTTTCTTTAATGAGACGAGTGCAGTTCTTTTTCTTTCACTTTAACGTGCGTTTGAGGCATTGAGAGTGCGTGCCTCCGTACTATATACTTTAATGTACGTTTGAGGCATTGAGAGCGCTTACCTTTGTACTTTGAAGAACGTGCGTACTTCTACTGCGGCATTTGAAAAAAGGGCCGCGTGGTCTTGGGTGTGCTACGCTCATAGCGTTCTATGCATTGCTGGAGGAGTTGCATGGCATTTACTTTTAAAAGGGGAAGTCTCACCTTCACTCTACATGCGCTGAATTGTTTCTTCCTCGAGGAGCTGGAGCGTTTGGGAGGCTGTTGACGCGTCAGTGGAATACAGCTGCGTGGTATCCATGGTGACGGCTCTACGAGTGACGCCGTCGGTTTCCTGGACAACGCCGTGCCGTGCTTGGCATAGGTCAAGATTCATTTCACTTCCACCCTGCCTACGCTGGCTTGCTTTGCCCCGAACTGCAACTACTACTTTCTCAGATCTGTCCCTAATGTGCGGGGAATCCTCGTTGAGAAACGCGCTTGGTGCAAGAACAAGAAAACAAAAAACTTGAGGTTCACGGGATGTTTTTACACAGGTAACATAGAAAGTGGACCTTATTAACTCTTTTCCTTCCCAATAGGTGGATACTCGGGTACAAGGTTTGTGTACCGTGATAGTACCTCCTTTTTTACTCAAAATGGGTGATCAATTGCAATAATTACCTTTGCTGTATTTGCATATTAGAATGGTCAGAATATATTATATTCCACACGTACTTGTGTGTTTTGCGGTAATTTTTCTACTTGCATATAAGTGTTTTTGCCATGCTTAATTTGTTCCTGCCTATATTCAAAAACAATTTTTGTCATGATAATATTTTGCATTTATTGGCTTGGCTGTGATTACTTACATACCTGCTTGCTTATATTGGCCATTATTTTTATTGATGCTGCTTTTACTCTTTACGTACTTTTGTACTCTTAATCCTAAATTATTCACATTGTTGCTGGAGTCATTGCTCATATGTTATCTTGCTTGATTAATTGCACTGCTTATTTTTATCTACATTTGCAAATGGTAATATTTTGATCGTGAGGAATGTAATATGTTAGCAACACTATTTTGTTAATCTGAATTTTAAATGTGCATTTATGTATGTTTGTGCTGGTTTTGCTGCCTACTCGAGTTGAGTGTGATTCATGTGTAACGTACTTTTTTATAGTGCTGAGATTTGGGTTTATTGCGTGTATTTGTCTGGTGGTGAGCAAGTTACTGAGCTCAAACCTTACTAATGGTACATCTTTTGAATGTTGAAACTTTCTGGTGATGGGCAATTAGTGTGCTCAAATCGTTTTTACACTTACTTTTACTAGTGCTAGGATTGCTGGTTGCTTGCATCCTAAACTATTGTTGTGCTGAAACTATACTTGAATTGACTGGTGGTGAGCGTGATTTTTAAGCTCATACTACTTATTGGGAGCATGTTGCGTTCTCAACTTTGTATGTGTCTTCCGGTGGTGGACATATTTGCTACGTTCAAACCACATTTACGGGGCACTTTCGCTCCATTTTTTGCATTTACTATTGTCAGGTGGTGGACTTAATTTCTACGTCCAAACATTTTCTGTGAGGTGGTGGGTTCTTCTGTGGATGGATTCTCAAACCACTTTTACGGGGCATCTCCGCTCCACTTTTGCATTAACTGTTGTCTGGTGGTGGACATTTGCTGTTTTCAAATTTCTTCTGAGTGGTGATGGGTACTTGTGATACTGATACTCAAACCATATTAAGTGAGCACCTTCGCTCCGTGTTTGCTTTTATTGTTGTGCACAATGCATTTTGTTGTTCCGGGTGTTGGGGCGCTTCTTAGGGCTCAAACCCGCTTGCTTTTCCATTTATTGTGTTGCTTTCTTTATTGCACACATATCTCTACTGTTGAAAGGGGGGGGTGTGTGTGTGTTGTGTTTTTCGACCTGTTTTTCCTTTCTCTTTACTTATTTGTTCTCGCTTCCATACCTCTTGCTTCCTTATTTGTCATTGTCTCCGTTAGGGAGGGAGGTGTGTGGTATCCTGCTCTTTTCTCTGTCTAGTCCTTTCTCTGTGTTCTGTACTCTGCTGCTCAGCCAGTGTAAGTGATGTCATAGAATGTTCCCTGTGTGTATGTTTGAGTGGAATTGTCAGTTGCTGTAAGTGGGCTGAGCAGCAGGGATGCTGCTCCCGGTGGGGCCGATTTTCCTGATACTACTTTCAATACTACTACAACCATCTTAGCCTCAAATGTTCCTGTCCTGACTGAACTAAAGAATAAATCTACCATTTGGATAAAACTACATCTCAGTCTACCTTCATTTCTTGAATTCCACACCTGGCTTACTACTGTGTGGCCGGATCAGGTTTTAGAATTGTTAATGGAGAGTGACTGCACCATTTTGGCCTGACGAATTGGAAGTGTGCATTGAAAAATACATTTGGGCATCATTGAGGGGTTGGCGGTAACATGACATCTATCAAAGTTGATGACGTCTCATCCAGCCACCTCTTGGTTCCCCTGTCTCATTTAGAAGTCAGAATGCTGCTGACAGGAATGGCATCAGATGGGCCGTACTATAAATGGCAGTCTTGGACTGAAAAAGTTCACAGATGTCCTCAACAGAGTGAGAGAACACTCCCAGCGCAGAGAGCATAGTAGTTTTGTTTTTACTAAGGGCAGTCCCCAACATTGGGGGTCTGTCTTCGAATCAACACAAGTGCCACAATCCGTCCTGCCACCACTGCCAGGCAGACTTGCCATCGCTGTATTTTTTTCCCCAAAAGCGTCGCTCCTCTTGGGCATGGGATCCAGTTTGCGGGGTGATGGACCCACCTTATTAAGAAACTTTGGAAGGAGCAGGGCAGCCATACCTTGGGTGGCAGAGGTGGTCCCCGCTGCACAGCGGGTGATCAAACTTTAAATTACCCTGTTGGACCTGAGTGGAAGTGCCTTGGGGTTGGATGTGATAACTGTCACAGCCGAAAACATCCAACACCAGGGGTTCAGAATTTATCAGGTGCAATAATTAAAACCTATTCCAACTTTTCTATGAAAATAGGGCATAATATGTAGAATCTGGTGGTTAGACTGCCACATTCCACATAACCTGGTATTTATCACCCATTTTTCACCTGTTACATTCTGGTAGGTTTAACCTGCCAAAATGTCAACAGGTGCGACTTTGTCACACCAGGTGCTTCAAGGCGCAATACACACTGAAGAACTAAGATCATTTTATCGATAAAGTGAGGGGAAAAATGCTCAGACATTGGTGTTTGTAGGTATCACTTGTTACACTCAGAAGCTATTGGTTGATTGTAACTTTCATTGATGACATATCGAGTTGCACTAGGAGACTGACATGAATCCACATGGGCTGGACTTACACTTTTCTTAGTTTTATGAGGTGTTAAAAACAAAAACTTTCAGGAATCTATAGTCCCCTGGGGGAGTGGGTTAATTAATTCCTGATACGTTTTTAGACGTTTCCTTGTAAACACAGCCCTACAGACCCCTCTTGTTTCATAGGGAAGTGCAGGTATGTACCAACTTACCCACTACAGTGGAAGGAGTGCACAGGCTGTGACCAGCGCATTTCCCACAACGTACCTAGAGATAATACATATCGAGCAAGCAATCATATACTGTCAGAGGCACTCAGAAATACATATATATTTCCCGTGGTCTGTTGCCACTCTTTCTCCGAAAGACACACACAAACACAGGCACACGTGCGTGCACACACACACACATGCACGAGCGCTCACACACACACACACACACACAGACAGACACGAAACCCACATTTTTATCTTTAGACACAGTTTTAGTGCAGATTGTCTCTAAAGGTGTTAAAACAGATATAACAAGCATTGAAAATGCAATAGGTCTCGCATTTTTTTGAGTTAGGCTTTTGGCGTTGTAAATGGGAATGTGTTTTACCTATGTGTTATGGAGTTGTATGTATGTGGTGTGCAGTGGAATTGTGTGTTGTATTGGGATAGTTAGTTGTGGAGCAGTATGAACCATAAGTAAGGAGAGTGAGGAGAAGAGCAGCAGGAGGTACAAGTAAGGAGAGCGAGGAGAAAAGTAGTGTGAGGCACAAGGAAGGAGAGTGGGGAGGAGAGCAGCGTGAGGCAAAAGGGTGGAGAGGGAGGAGAAGAGCACAGTGAGGCATCAGGAAGGATATTGAGGAGGAAAAAAGCAGCGTGAGGCAAAAGGAAGGAGAGTGATGAGAAGATGAGCAAAAGATACAAAGAAGGAGAGTGAGGCAAAGAACCGTGTGAGGCACAAAGATGGAGAGTGAGAAGAAGAGCAGCAGGAGGTACAAGGCAGGAGAGCGAGGAGAAGAGCAGTCGGAGGTACAAGAGCGAGGAGAAAACTCTCTTTGTACCATCATGTGGATGATTCTCTGTCCCTTCTTACAGCTATGCGTCTATGTTTGTGGGCTAATCAAACAACCCTCCTGTCAATTTCTTGATGTGTATGATTTCTCTATCCTTGTATACAGCAGTCAATGTATGTCTTTACAACACTCCGCACAAGCTTGCTTCAAACAGCCTGATGGGAACGAGTCTCTACGTTTTATAAAAGTCACATCTTTGTAGATGCATCTTTGCCTGAGGACCGATCCGCATGACTTTGCAATCTGCATTCCTAAGATGATGGTTTTCAGCTTTAGCATACAGCTCTGCATTTATGTCCATGTCTTTGGATCCTTTTTTTTTCGGAGGCAAAGACGACCATGGAATGTTTGCCATTTTAGGAATGCATGAACAATCTTGCAAACACCACCGTCTACAGGGGTGTCCAACCTTTTCTTTAATAAGAGATTCTTATGTTCAAAGAAAATCATCCTGAGCTACTATTAGTCACAGACCTGTACCCCAGTTGGTCAACTCAACAATTCACCCTTCTCAGATCAATAAATTGAACTGGCAATATATTTGCATGGAGGTCAGATGGTTAAGGGAGCAACAGTCTATGGCAAAAAGTGTCCTATACTAAACAATTGAGTTATATTTTGTCAACCATTACTACAGTGCAATATTCACTACATGATAGACTATGTATCACTCCAGAGTACCTACCATGCACTCATTCCGTGCAGGGAATGCACCTTCCTGCTTTTTTTGTTTCCGCTGTCATGCAAACCTGGGGGCTATTGCATTATTAACCGCTTAACCGCGGCGGCAATTCCGCCGCGGTGCGGCGGTTTAGCGGAGTGGGCGGGGCCGCGTCGGCCAACGGACGTTCGCAGCACTACAGAGGTAGTGCTCGCGACAGCCGTTGGCCGACGGGCGCACGCAACGGGTTAATGACGCCAGAAGGTACAGTGGGTGCTGGCTTTCACTTTCGCATTGTGATCACTGCGTGCCCTTGTACCCTAAAAAACTCCTGGATGCAAAGTATTCAATGCACCTCTTCAGGTGAGCGTAAAAGGGGTTGGGTGAAGACACCCAGCAGAAGATCTGCAGAACCTGAGCTTCAGCAGAAGCCTTGGTTTTGAACCCGATACTGTGAATTTAGAGCTGTGTGAAACACTCTGTAGCTGTGGAGCTTTTGCAGGGGAATTATTTTGTGAAGATGGATTTGCGAATTGGGTATTATGACAATTTGGTCCCGGATTTCATGGCCTGGCTAGGCATCTTCCATTTTAAGTAGTTGGACGGAACAAGGAATGAGTATTCTTTTTAACCCTAGTTTAATGTCTCCCATCAAGTACCATGAAGACTGAGATTGTCTATCTATGTCTGGCCCAAATGAATTAGAAATCAAAACATGCACACTGCGAACTGAGACTACCCCTTACAGCAGAGACTTAGACAGCTGGGTCAAGAAGGGCACAAAAGAAAGGCATGAGCTAAGCTGCAAGTAAAACATCCATAGTCCTTGACTGGATTGTGCCATTTAACATATACTTCTGTTAAATCCTCACCGCAGTGAAATAAAATCCAAAAGTGTGTACAAGTAAACAAATTAAAAATGAGTTCAATCAATCGTACAAAGTGAGATGTTTGTGACATCACCGCCACAGAGATAGCATGGTTCACATGCCTTAAACTAATTTATTTGTAAACAAACTATGATGGAGAATAATATTGATACAAGAATTAAGAAAAACTGTTACGTCTAATGACTTAAACAGCAAACATGTTTTCTTACTCATGTTGACAATTTGTGTAAGTGAATACTGCATAGAGTTTCATAAACTGGACTGAAGTCATTTTACTTTCTGTAATTGAGTTAGTAAGTATAACCACCCAATTTTGTCAATCTTTTTTACAATAACTCCGAGAATCAGCTTTTGAGGATGCTTTTCTAACACGCTTTTATTTGAAAAGTGAAAACGGTGGAAAAATGCCCATGGGACATACAGTGCAACAAAATATGTCACACTGTGCTAAATACTGTGGTGCTATACAAATCACCCCAATTGACTGGAGTTTAAGACTCTGTCATTGCTAATGTCTGAAAAATAGGGGGAGGCTACCCACCAAAAGAACTATTCTGAAATAGTTCATATTAGTCTATAAAGTAATTTGATGTTTTCCTGCTGATGTAAAAGTTGGAGAAAGCCACTAAAGGAGAATGACCTTGAAATGGTTGCTCAATACCAGTGAGGTGACGTTTTGTTCCAAGTGCATTCTTGACAAGCTATCTTCCTAGTTGATGCTTCTCAAAGGAAGCATTCGCCAAGACCATAGCCCTTGGTTTAATGTGCTAAGGCGTCTACTGTTAACAAAAGAACAAGACAGACAGGTGGGAGCCATCAGGAGGAGACGGTGGGGACTATAGTTATAAAGTAGTCCCTCCCGCAGTTGAAAGAAAGCCCTTGAGTGTCGAACGAAGAATACACGAAAGCAGCCAAGAGCATTAGATGACGGAAGAATACTCTACTGGACTGATCAAAGGCGTGGTTGGCAAGGTCTCAAACCAGTGGTTGAAAGAGGCTGGTTGGAGAAAGTCATTTGTTGAAAGGATGCATTGTTAGCAATATGTTTTTTTTTTATATCTGTGCTGTTAAAACTCAGACCTAAACAGGAGGAAATATATATATATATAATCTGTCTGGGATGGTCCTGGGAATACAAAGGTGTAAAAGCTTCTAAATCTGCAGTTCATAGCCACTATCAATTATTAATTAGAGGGAGGGCTCTGTCATTTATTGATTAACTAATTCACAATTGATCGATAAATTATTCCAACTTTGTTACAAGAATGGTAACGATTTAGAAATCATTGAAGTGAAAAGTGTAATTTGTTATGGCCCTTCTTCTGTGGTTTGGATCTTCACTGGGCTCTTGACATCCCACACCACAGCTTAATGTGAACCAATGCTAAATATATTGTGTCAAAAGCAACCACAACGCATGAGGAACATACTTTAACTAGCAGGCCTATATAATTTTGCTCCGCCCACACACTAATATTTGCCTAATAAGGGAGCATCAAGGTCATGTATATATACTGGCCCTAAATTTAATCTGAATTACAGGACTGAAGATAGAATTTTAAAGATACAGACAAAGATCTGGCACTTCCCACTTCCAGATCATTTGCGTTATCTCGCTTAAGAACTTTGCTTAAACACAAAAGGAGACTGCAGAAAGTGGCCAAAGTATTGTGGTGAGTGCAACAGTCCCTTCTGGAAGATCACTGTGTTCACTTACATGCGGTAATAATCACCCTTATATTCAAGCTTAGGTCTAACCTATTCGCATAGGACACTTAAGTCAGCAAAGCATGGCTTGCCACATGTAAGGGTGCTCTAAAAGACACTTTTTATGAATGAGCCACACAACCTATGAATAAGTTGAATGGCAAATACGGGCTAAGCAATAGTGCTCAAAAAGGGCTGGAAATGCATACATTCTTTGATCCAGAACAAAAACATGGCAGTAAAAGGGCTGAGGTTACACGTTGGTGCAGTGATAGGAGAAGCAGTGTTTTTCTATAAGAAAAAAAGGAAGAAAATACCTGAACTACAGCTTCAGCAATTCACTGCTCCCTCTATCTTCTTACCCTGACCCAGTAAGCATTCTTTTTAGCGGTGAGCTGCTTCCCGTGACTACCTTCGCAATATATTCCAGCTAACTAATCTCTAAGCAAACTCTTGCAGTCAACCTTAAAATTAAAAAGAAAGTTTGAAAACGAAGCCTAATGCCTCTGCAGTGAAACTTTCTCATCTCAAAATTCTGTCTAACTGTCAGGGTTTCCCTGAAGATGCTGATGAACGCAAATTTGTGGCCTTGTGTTCAGCGATTTTATCACTGTTCTCCTTCCTTCACTTTCTGTTAATGTGTCTTGAGGTTGCCATAAAATTGCTTCATTTAGTTATCTGTTTCAGCCACATGCCTCCAGGTCTGTGAGAGGCTTCTTTTATGACAGACTGCTTACTGTGCTACTAATCCTTGCCTTTACAAAAGTCTACCTTCAATCCAAAAACTGACTCACAAAGCATCCTTTTCTTCCAAGCTTTTAAGGAAATCTAGCACTGAAATAGTCATTTTTAGTGTCTGATCAAAGGAAAATAATTCCT